>OZ035963.1:34416839-34977660 GCA_964034945.1 Chrysopilus asiliformis
GGAGAGGGAGAGGGAGAGGGAGAGGGAGAGGGAGAGGGAGAAGGAGTAATAATGGGTACATTCAGCGACCTGAGCCTCTCAGCATCGCTCTAGAGCGAAAAAGGTGCTCAGTTACTGAACGCAATCACTACAGAGCGGCTCAACTGAGCATCTCACATTTTTTTTGAGCGTAAAAGAACTCCGCTCAGTAGCTGAGCAAATGTCAAATCAAGAATTACATAACCTCAATTCATGTGTAAAAATGACGACGGAAATAAATGGTGTTATTTATAATATTAAAAGTTATTTATGTTATTTATAATACGGGAAGCCTCATGAAAGTTCTTGCTGAGCAAACGGGAATGGAAATAGTCGGCGTTGCGGAAAATGTTGGCGAAAGAGTTCGGGAGTGTACTTCGATAGTCACCTTAAAACAATCCCGGTTTCTTTCAGGCTTCGAACTTCGAAATGAGGTTACTTCAAAATAAGTATTACATTCGTCAACCAACATTGCGATGGGCTCCAAATTGAACATATCTGACGCGCAAATACCGAATATTGTGGAAATAATTATATCTCGGTCCATCTTCTACTATAACCTCGAATATTTTGACAGTTTTATGTGCACGGCTCAGTAGCGGTGCATTCAGTAAACACTGAGCGGCGGCTCGGGTCGCTGTATGCACCCAATGCTTCAAGCAGCTCAGGAGTGCTCGGGAAATGTCTTTCAGGCAAAATTACGAGGTCGAAATCTTTAATCAATACAATACTTTATTATACTTCATATATAAAAGTAAAAATGGCAAAAAAGCGGGAAAAAGGGGCTGGTAAAAATGCGGAAAATAAGTGTGACGTATTTTATGCAAAGGCCATTCGTATTCGCCTAACTTATACCAATGGATTTTTTTAAAATAAAAATTTGGTCTGTCCTCATATAGGGTATTTGAATGATTGGCTCCCGGCAATTGTAGTTTTTCTTTTGTTTACTAAAAGGTGTATACATATGGGTGACCATATGTATCGGATTGTGTTATCCCATCATCCCAAAAATTTAACTTTTGTCCCGGAATTATGCAATCTATTTCTGTAATGCTTAAAAAAGTGACCGAAAGCTTTTCTGTTGCGACGCAGGTTTATCTGGAATTACTGCATCGCCTGCGGCGCATTTCTTTAAGTAAGTGGGTCGTTTGACTCTATAGCTGCGCAATTTCTGTTGTATTTTGAAGACTAAAAACAAAAGATGAAACAAATCCTGATCGGACTTCCAAAATGTTCACGATTAGTTTAGAAGCATTAAAAATAGCCCCCCCCCCCACTCCCCTCTCCAATAGTAATCTGTACGGAATTCACACAAATGGGTTCCTTACCTTAACGGGAAGATTGGCATCAGCAACTATATAGCCAAATAACCCATTGGATTTTCCTTACAAGCCGCTAAAAATTGAAACAATCGAAAGTGTGGGTGAATCTTTTAAAATCATTCGAAAACTTTATCGCTTTTAATATCGTCGGCTAAAAGTGAAATTGTGCTAAGTCCATTATACCAAATTTGACAGAAGAGCAATAAAAAACCTTGTAAAAAAATTTTAATTTTCATTTAAAGAAAACAGAGTCTCATTTAAAGAAAACTGAGCCCAATTTTTCTCATTTAAAGAAAACTCAGTGTTATTGAAAGAGAATTAAAACGATTTAACAAGGTTTTCATTGCTCTTCTGGAAAATTATACCAAAGGGACTTAGCACCATTTCACTTTTAGCCGACGAAATATGTACATATACGAAGTCTAAATAGGAATGGATATGAAAACACAACACATGAATGTAAAATCGTAGAAGGACATTAACCTGTTCCAAAATCGTATTGCATTAAATTTGAGTGTAGTAATTTACCTGCCTTTCGAACCAATACAGTCATTTGTGTAATGCTTTAAGTCAATAGTTTGGATATATGATATTTTAAATCCCTTAATACCACATTACTATTAATATTTACTGCACAGCTTTAACACACACTTGTTCGTTGATTACTTTCTTTTTTCGCCGTTAGGGCCAAGATTGCAAATAAATACTCGAAGAGTGCCAAATCCATTCCAGTATTAGTTTTTCCGAAAGTACTTTTCACCCTATCGAAATAGCTCGAGGTGCATTTTTAAGTTTTCCTGAATAGGTATTATTAATTACTTGAACACTTTGTACACAATGAATACGACTGTTCAAATTACCCTTTAATTCGAAATCCTGCCCCCAGACAAAAATCTTTTTTACATTTTTCATTTAAACTGATAATCAAACATTGTATTATAGCTACTGTAGTTAATTAAAATGGGCTTACCAATAAAGTTTATTTCCAAAAACTAAGATTAAAAATTATCTGAAAAGTTACACCCTTTGTAAGCAATCGCACCAATCGTCGCACACACAAATGAAATACACCAGGGTGTTTATGATGGCAAAAGATATTGATTTCCGTATGTTCGTCCGTTTGTCTGCCGTCACCATAACTTTCGAAAGGATTGAGCTAGAGACATGAAATATTTTACACTTATGATTTCTCGTAACTGCAAGGCTAAGTTCTTGAAGGAGCAAAATCGGAACATTCCTCCCTCCCCCTGCAAACGAAATAGTTTTTTTTTATAATTTTCTTAAGTCGTATTGAAAAATTTATTAATGTAAATGTGCTTAGAATATGATATTACATAACTTATCTATACATCAAAATCCAGTTGGACTACTCCCTCCTCCTTCCCCGTACAAATTGAATCCCTTTTTTCGGTTTTCTCCAAAACGATACATAGTATCGAAGAATTTACTAAGACAAGACATGTTTAATATATGATTTTACATATACTACATTCCATACATAAAAATCCAATCGAACCAATCCTGCCTCCCTCTCCCACATAAATGGATTTTTTTCAAAATCATTTTTTCTGCCCTTATACAGAGTATTTGACGATTGCCCCCTGGCAATTGTAGCTATTCTTATGTATGTTTTTTTTTAATTTCGTTTCTTAAACAAGTGTGCGGCGATAAAATGTGAAAGGGTGGTCTAATGGAATTCAATCAGAGTCGATTGGTGTTACAACAAAAATATAATTGAAAAATCACTCACTAATCCAATTTTTTTCTGGAAGGGACTTTCCTTCAAAGCAATATACCTTTCCTTTGTTCTTCCTTACCACCTTCTACTTGGAACTTCAACTTTTCTTTGGACGTTTTCCTATGTACAGTACTGACTTTATTCACTATGAGTAAGATTTTATGCTTTTTTATTGTTTTCATAAGTTTGAATAACCAATCTTCGGAAGCTCAGAAACAGATTCATTTATTTCACTTTGATTTTTAGGTGGGTTCGGCTTGTGAATGCCTCGGTTTGTGAACACTCTTCAAGAACGACAAAAGCTCACGAACTTAAGTTCCACTGTATAGTTAAGGCTCCCATAAGCGGACAATCATGGTCACAAGGCCAGTTATGAGGTGTGTCGATTTATCAGAACTTTTAATACTGATAATCGATGTCTTCGTTTAGGGGATTTTCCGTCTATAAGAGGTGTCCGCAAATGTAACTCTTTCACTGTACATATAAACTCAAGTAGCGCAGATAAAGCAAAACTACTTGAATTGAGTCGTCATTTCCAAAAATTAGTCATTACGACTATCAATAATTCCGCCGTATAAGGCATGGTGTTTATTAAGTCGATTGCAGTGGGCATCAAGTGGTCCTGGTGACTTGAATATATGCCCTTATAGTCGTATGTCTCACATGCCTTGCTTTAGTCTTCCTGGTCGTAGTGTCCTTCAGGCGCTTTCTTTTGGTTTGTGGCTTATAAGACTCACCTCCCACCTTTCTCGCCCAAAAATCCTTCAAGGGCGCTTCAAACAAAAATATCGTCATAGTCGAAAAATGTGAAATTTGAATTTAAAGTTAATATCTTACACCAAAAATTGGAAAGTTGTCACTTGTTAATCAATGAAGTATAAAAAGTTGCAGGTATTGCTCACCATAATTTAGGAAATACCATCATTAAACTCAATTTTCCATAAACATGAACTTAAATAAATTGCTAAGGGCCACTTAAATAATATTAAATCGCATGTGAATTGTGACCAAATTTTTTTTTAAAAAGCCTTAACATCATCATATCATTAATATTGATTACTACAAAATATATCCATTAGACTGTTTGTTTCTTGTCTCATATTTCTTTACTCATGCGTCTCAGAGTAGAGCAAGACAGATAAGTTTGCCAGACGAAATGTGGAGTAAAAGTTTTACAATGCATTGCGATGGCAAGCAATGCCCTAACGAATCCCTGTTTTCGCCTTCAAAGTCATAGTGTCGTCTAGAGCGAGAGCTATGGAATTTCATGATCAAAAAATTGTTACTTTTTCGCCAAGATAAATATTAGCACTCCTAGAAACCTCGTAAAATTCATCAAAAATGCCTTCGAAAAATTCAAATTTTAACCTGATGTAGAAATAGGTATTAAATTAGTTTCAATTAGTTTGAAAGCTATACATATACAGCCTTATTAATAAAAAATCCCTAACACGGAGATAACTCATGTGCTAACTAACTCCGAGATAGCAAACTTATACATTAGTTAACTATTCTTATTAATAAAAATTTTTCCTCCATATAATAGCTAACACGTATTTTATTTAAAAATTTAGTTTGAATAAGGCAACCCTTGTGCTGAATTGTACCAAAAAATACGAAAATCTTTTACATTTGAGTCATATTTTGGTTTTTTAAATCCGTTTCCTTGGAGACGATATTAAAATAAGTCATATTTTGGTTTTTAAAATCCGTTTCCTTGGAGACAATATTAAAATAGGAGTGAAATTAATGTTTTTATTTTAATGGTGATTCACTGCAAAGTGATTAAAAGTGGAAAATTTAAAAATTGAAGGAAAGCGATCAGAAAAGTTGTGTTCAAGTGATAAGATAATATAATATAATAACATAAATTGCATTTTTTTAATGGATCATTGTTTCTTATAGTCATTATTGCAAGAGTTATGTGCCGTCAAGAGTTATCAACTCGTTAACTCGAGGGAATCGGTATGTTAGCTAACAGAGAGTTAACTAACGTCAGTTAAATCTTAAAAATTTTTATTAATAAGAATTTCGAGTTATCCACTGCGTAAACCATTGATAAAAGTTAACTAACGTTTATTAATAAGGCTGATAGTATATAAACTGTATATAATTCAATCTGCATTATTTCAAATAGCTGAAGAGGGCCCTAAATTTTGCGGACCCGTAAATTCACCTCTGACGCTAACCCTTGCAATATGGGTCACTTGCCTGAAATTTGATAAATTGATTGTTTTTAAATAATTACAAATTATAAAATTTTAAGTAGAATTTTCTAGTTTTTGCGCTTAAGGTATTTTTTATACCCGTATGGTGAAACCAAAGGGTATATTAACTTTGCCTTACCGTTTGTAACGCCAAGATCCCGTCATCACACATAAAAATGAATTACACCAGTGTTACACCTGTCCGTCTGTCTGTCTGTCCGTCTGTCTGTCTGTCCGTCTGTCCGTCTGTCTGTCTGTGGCGCGGATTGCGGGCGCACGGATTGAGCTAGAGACTTAAAATTTTACGCAGATTCGTTTTTCATAAAATGCAAGGCTAAGTTCGTTCATGGACAAAAATGGACCATTAGGAGGGGTACCCCCCATTCGAACGAAAAGGTTTTTTGCGAATATCTCAAAAACGGTGCATCTTATCAAAAAAGTCTAAGCACAAAAGTTATTTAGGATATGATTCTACATAAAACTCCCATACATCAAAATCCGATTGGAATAAATTTTAAAAAATCTTATTGGAAAGTTTGACTTCCAAGTGAAATTTTGGTACAGCTGTTCGAATTTTGATACGAATATCACCATACGGGTCTCCAATGATTGCCAGATTGGCAATTATAGCTTTTGTTATGTTTACACATAGTTTATAGCATCCTTCTAGTTACACATCGCTAACCGAGTGTAATAATGGCACAGTTTCGAGTTTCAGTTTCCAGATATAAGTTATAAAAAATCATTTCAATTTGGTAGAAAAGTGACGAAAGTTTAATAGCACTATCGTCATCTTTCGGAATTGAGAAGATATATCGATCTGCCGATTTTACAAAATTGTGGAGAGTTAAATTTTAAACATAATGGCGTTCACAGTTTAAATTTGCATTTTTTTTGAGTTGTGCCACTATTGCACTCGGTGAGCGATATATAATTTCCTACGGAAACATAAGTAGAAAATTTTGCTTCAAAAAATCAATGAAAATTAAGTATTTCCCGAAACCAAAAAGCATGCCTTTTTAGATATATTTTTACTAATTCATACATAGTTATATAGATTTCTACTTCTGGATAGTTAAAAACATATGTATTTAAGTACCTTCCATTTTTACATTCACATAGAATTGATTCTGTAAAAGTTGTAGCCTCTGCAGGCATCAACCTTTTTTAAATCTATTACGCAAATATTTCGGCAAATATAGACGTATTTTACTACTCATAGACATAACAAAAACATCTTCTAGATCTACATATGCGAGAAACAAATATTTTAGGTGGCTGCAGAAACAATAAGCAACATGTGAAATGGTAAAGATAAACTGAAAAGATCGAGTTTCCACACTCAGATATACGAGTATGTGTACTCGTATGTTGGAATCTAGAGGGTTAAAGTACAATTTAGTGATAAATTCTTTTGGTTTTTCATGGGATGTAGAGATTTTCAAGCTAATATTACTTCATATAATAAAACTTGTACATAATCACAGCATTTTGTGGTTGTGTTTGAAGGGACAGTAATGCAAAAGTAAAATAATAAAAACTGCCGGAAACGAAACTTTAAATGACATGAATATCCTTAAGTCAAATTGGCTGTATGATTTTTTTTTAATTATGGATAGCTCTTCTATAATGTGGACCTGTTATATCGCAGTTTTCCGGGATAATTAATTGCTTTAATTTTCACGAAATATGAAGTAGTTGCGTTTTAATTATATTAGAGTAAGTTCGGGTATTGTGACACACATATTTTTATTTTAAAAATAAATCACTAGTTTTAAAAGCAATTATGTTAGTTTACGATACTTCCGAAGGCTTGCCTATAATTAACTACAAATCCGCCTAAATATAGCCTTTCTGTCCTCCCTCCCCTCTGAGGATCTGATCACTGTCTGCGGTAAGCTGTTCATTTTCCACCTTAACCCTTTCACTCGGCGCGTACACAATTGTGTACATCATATTTAACTCGCATTTCTAAGAGAATTAGAAGGGAGAGGGACAATGATTGACATGTTATGTATACAAATGAGTACATTATCTAAAAGAGACTTCTAAAAAGATATTTAAATTTTTTAAATTTTGAAATATATTTTGTTGCTATATATTATTATTGAAAAAAGCAAAAAAAAATTTTGTTGTTTTTTTTTAATAATAATATATATTTTTATATATTATTATTGAAAAAAGCAACAACATATTTTTTTTGCTATTAGAAATAAATGCCGAGTGAAAGGGTTAAGGCCCCCTAAAAATACAACTAAAGCCCCACGTAGGACTGTTTGGCATTTTAAAAAAGCCAATTGGAAGAGCTTAAATCAGTATTTGGCAGCTTAAAAGTGGTCTGATTGTTTCAGGGAAGGTGACGTTGACGTTGCAACTGCAAAGGTCACGAACGTAATCACACTTAAAATGATACCCTACATACCGTGCAGTTCGATTACCGCAAAGTGTGAATCCAACATTTGGTTCACAAAAGCGTGTCGCGACGCCCCCAAAACAAAAAAGATTTTCTGAATTTAGGGGAAACCCAAATGAAGAAACTCGCTCTTTTGTTTATAATCGCTCGAAAAACACCCCTAAGTCTGTACTATGGCGTACTAAACATGAGTTCGACCGGAAAATCTGAAGCGGAAAATCTTGAACTGCCCGAAAGAGCAAAAATCATTTTGGGCAATGGTGAAAGCGTTAAAAAACAATTTCACAAACTCTTCAACACCTCCACTAATTTGTGACAATGAAATGGTTGTCGATTCCGTTGGCAATGCAAACGTTTAACTGCGAAATTCGCAGCAAACTCGAGTCTCCCAGAATCCAACGAATTACCGCCCCAACCCAACATCTCGGAGAAGATCTCTCCAAAAATTTCCATCCGTAAAAGACAAATAGTTAAAATTCTACAGGAAATTGACGTGAACAAATCCACAGGACCTGATGGCATCCCCCCCATGCGTTGAAAAATTGTGCCTTCACCTTAGCTGGACCTCCTATTTTATCTCAGGTTCTCCTCGGGAATCTATCCCTCTTCTTGGAAAGCAGCTAATATCCAGCCCATTTCCCAAAACAAATTGGACCCCTCAAATTATAGGCCTATAGCTTTGACTTCCGTACTTGCCGAGGTTATGGAAACTTTGATCAATAGCAAAATCTTATTCCTAGAGCGCAATAACATAATCAACGATCGCGAATATGGCTTTCGTGCGCGCTGCTCCACAGGCGATCTTTTGGATTGCTTCCCCGAGCGTTGGAATAAAAGTGTCCATAATTTTGGCGAATCAGCTTTGGACATCTCTAAAGCTTTCGATCGAATTTGTCATGAAGCTTTGCTAACAAAGACAAGAGTCTAAATTCTGCTATCTCCAAATGGATTGAGAGCTACCTTTCTGATCGTTCAATACGGGTTGTACTGGATGGATTCGAGTCTGCTTCGCACTCCTCAGTTACCCTCAGTTAAGTTTGTTCCATAGAAATCATTTGAAGTGAGCACAGTGAGCGCAGTGAACGCACCTAGAACGCAAAAGTTTGCAAACTTCTAACTTTACCGCACAATTCTGCGTTGACAGTTCATAAAGTGAGGTTAGGGAAATGTCGTTCCAGGAAACATTGATAGCCTTAGTGCAAAAAAAAAACAAAGCAGTCATTGGGACTGCCGACAGAAGTGATAACCTTAAACTATGAAATAACAGAATTTTTTTTGATTTTGAAATTATTTGTAGTATCAAAAATTAATATTTCATAATTTGTAAATTAAAATCATTAACATTAGTCTGGTTTTCACATCTATCGCCACTCCGAGCAACAATTACATATATACATAAGCTGTTTTTTTAATGATCCATATGGATCTGTTATCCGGATCATTAAAAAAAGCAACTGTTATCAACCAGTTCAAGCCGTGAGAAATCTTTTTTTAGAGAAGAAGCTTTATTAAAAAACTGCAGTTGAAACTCGCAATTGGTAAATCCAACAGACTTTTTTAATATCTCGAGTATTTTTTTTGAGCGCAGTTTTTCTTTCGTGCAGTTGTGGAAGTAAACTTTTTCTATTGTAAAGTTTTTCAAAAATGAAAATTCAAGAGGCAAAAAGCGGTCATGTCCACTTTTTTGCGAAAATGAGTTATTGATGCCAAATGCAAGACTAAACGAATGCGCACATTTGGCTGCAAAGAGCATACTTTTTAGAGGCCTGTGTAAAAAGTTATTAAAGAAAAGATGCATTGTTTCATATAATTTGACGCGGAATTTTTTTCCAAAAAAATTTTTTTTTATTCTGGGAGTTTTGTTTTGTTAAATTGAATATTTTTTTATTTTTTTATTTGTTTTTTACTAAATAAAGGCTAGTTAACAAGTCTGGACTGTATTTTGTAGTCATAAATAAATTTTAAAAACCGCTTTTTTACTCTTGGGTGCAAGAAACAGCTATGTCCAAAACTTTAAAATGTCCATAACTTTTTCAAACAAAAAAAATTTGGATTTATCTCAAATTAAAATGATGTAAGAATACATGCTTGATTTAAACTGTAAATTGTTAACTTTGTCCCAGAGCAAAAATTTCACGCTAATATGTTTTTTGTCTCTCCTGAAAAATTTGAAAAAGTGGAGATGACCGCTTTTTGCACCGAGGTCTTCATTATCATTATCCATGGCCGAATTATATTTACAATGTCTGTTTGACAGCTCAGTCTCTCTTGGCTCTGACGTCATCAGCAAGAAATTCTTATAAGACTCAATGGGAATTTTCCCTAATTCTCAAATCTAGCTAACATCTAGCTAAACAACTCCGTACGCACAATCAACATTACAAAGAATTTCTTGCCGATGACGTAGCAAAATGGTGGCTGTCAAAAAATAACCAGCAGACCTGGTATAATTCGGCCATGATCATTATCGAAAAAACCATAACAGAAAGCTTTAGAAGTTGAGGTGCTTTTTTTAAAAGTTTTCCAATGTGGAAGTTGAAGCTTAAAGCTTTGGAAGTTGAAAGGTTTTCCAATGTGGAAAGCGTCACGTTTTGTGGAAAGCAAATGCTGACGCCAAACCATAAGTGTTTACCCATCCAAAAATCGCCCAACGCGCCTAAAGAAGTTATCACTTCAACAAGATTATTTAAAAAACATGACAAAAGCTATAATTGCCAATCTGGCAATCATTGGAGACCCGTATGGTGATATTCGTATCAAAATTCGAACAGTTGTACCAAAATTCCAGTTTGAAGTCAAACTTTCCAATAAGATTTTTTAAAATTTATTCCAATCGGATTTTGATGTATGGGACTTTTATGTAGAATCATATCCTAAATAACTTTTGTTCTCGTACTTTTTTGATAAGATTCACCGTTTTTGAGATATTCGCAAAAAACTTTTTCGTTCGTATGAGGGGTACCCCCCCTAAAGGTCCATTTTTGCCCATTAACGAACTTAGCCTTGCATTTTGCGAAAAATGAATCTTCATAAAATGGCAAGTCTCTAGCTCAATCCGTGCGCCCGCAATCCGCGCAACAGACGGACGGACAGACAGACTGACGGACAGACGGACGGACAGACGGACGGACGGATGCAGAAATTAATTATTTTTATCATTCTAAACACACTGGTGTAATTCATTTTTAAAAGCTTTTATTTAGCTTGCCTTCGTGTCTGTCTGTTTGTCTGTCTGTCAGATCAAATCTTGCAACCCAATTTTGACCCACTTCCACTTGTCCGATTGACTTGAAATTTTGCACACTTATATAAGTCCGATGACAATACAATATTTTCACTACTTCGTCCTTGTAAGAATAAGAGAAGGTCCTGTAAGGATAACGTGATTATCTATTCTGGGGGTTTTTGGGGTCGCTGAATCCGAATCTGTCATTAAAAAGTCAGTAAGGATAACGGAAGGTCCTGTAAGGATAACGTGATTATCCTTTTCTCCAAATTTTCCGGAAAAAAATCTATTCTGGGGGTTTTTGAGGTCGCTAAATCCGAATCTGCCATTAAAAAGTCTGTAAGGATAACGGAAGGTCCTGTAAGGATAACATGATTATCCCTTTCTCCAAATTTTCCGGAAAAAAATCTATTCTGGGGGTTTTTGGGGTCGCTGAATACGATTCTCAAGTTAAAAAGCCTGTAAGGACATCTCAAATGTAAGGATATATATTCGAAGATTAAAAAGAACAAAATAAAAAAAATAAAAAAAAAATTTAAAAAAAAAGCTTTTATTAAAAAAGAATGCACTAAAAAGAAAAAAATAATTTTCTGGACGCTGTGTATCACAAATATAAAAGCTTTTAAAAAGCGAGATAAAGCATAAAACAATAAAATAAAAATTTATCTCGCTTTTAAAAAGCTTTTATATTTGTGATACACAGCGTCCAGAAAATTATTTTTTTCTTTTTAGTGCATTCTTTTTTAATAAAAGCTTTTTTTTTAAATTTTTTTTTATTTTTTTTTGTGTGTGATAACGGGATCTTGGCGTTACAAACGGTAAGGCAAAGTTAATATACCCTTTGGTTTCACCATACGGGTATAAAAAAGCAGTCGGGATTATAAAAACATCATTCTGAAATCAAGAACATGAGAAAAGTGCTTAAAAAAGTCTTCTGCGTCCGATTGTTTGATTTCCTTATAACAACTTTCAAAATAGCCATCAATGTCCCGTGTTAGATTGACTGGCCGCAAACAGAATTGTCTTTTTTTACTTTTATTGATTCCCATAACATACAAATAACAAAGATAAAGACCAATAAAGCAAATTATCGCTTCAATATTATCCATTTTTGTAATTTTGGCAACTTTATACCAATTTATATTATTGTCACTTGTACTACTTCACGAGATGCCATTGGGCTCTGCCGCTGAAATGTTGCATTGCGTGACAGTTCACAGGGTTGCAATTGCGTTCGCGTTGCGTTCATTGGGCTCCAGGGGTTAGAACTATAGCTGTTCTTGAGCCTGAGCCATTGAAGTAATATCAAAAGGTTGTCATTTTTTGAAAACTTGACCAAAAATCTTGTACAAAATTATTATTTTTCTTTTACCAAAAACCGTCAACAGATATTTGAAAATCGTTAAATTCAATAAATATTCAATTGAAAATCGTCAATAGTCAGAAGGGCCCGAAAAACGTGAAAATGACGATAGATTGTGACATCTGGCATCGCTGGCTCCAATTCTGCTTAGCTCTTTACTGTGACCTTAATATTATCACTATCAGTCTCTTATTGAAGAGATTTTTTTGATTCCTTTATGAATGATATTCTTTTCTCTCATGTGATCATTACTCCTCAATAAATTTTATGTTTTGGACGTGGTGAGTATCTTATCTAACTGCAGGCCGCACAACCTTCGTTGAGTTCTAGTATAATCATTCCGGTATCGGGCACGCGCGTTAAAGGTTTACCGAATAGCTACGAAGGTGGACATGTACGTCAACAAGGGCTGAGTGTTGGTGTAAGCAGGTTATCCCGGAGACAAGTGAAATTGTATACGCTTTGCGAAGCATAGCAGATTTGTTCGTTCTTTTGGAGGCCGTTGTTGTCGTTGAGGACATACTACAGCGTAAAATATATCTGTGATAAGAACGTGAAATTAAAAAAAAACCCTTCACAATTCTCTATAAGATAGAGTTTAAAAAAAATAAACTAAATAGAAAAAGTACGCGAAAGGTAGTGAATCACCCACACAAGAAAAAAATCATAAAAATGAATCGTGGTCCGTTGGAATAATTTATTTAACGAAAAAAAGAATCCCTCCGACAGGGACGAGAACGAATCGAGTATAACACTATATACCTTTTCACGGATAAAACATTGGAGAAGAGATACTCTGGGAGACCTAGTGAGACTACTTGAGACTTACCAAAGCGCAGTTGAAAGTATATAGTAGATACTGAAAAGGTACGAGACGATATCATACGACGACATAATACGATACTATTACATGTCGTTTGTCCCAGCGCCAAAGTTGGGGCTAAAAAAATTCAGTTCCTTTAAATAATCCGAGCGAATTGGTTGATAGCAACGGTATTAAACTGAAAAAGTTTTTTTTCCTTCTTTTTAGTGCGTTGACTCCAAAGGGATAAAAACAGTTTTTTTTTCACCAGCATTCGAGATTTTTATTTTAATCCTAATGACGACGCGTTCTATAAAAAGATGTGTATGAGTGGAAATTTTTTTTAATGGGTACCAATAATACCTGTCGTAAAATTTTTCACTACCCAATGAAAAGTGAGACGATTTTATTTCGATATTTTAAGCTATTATAGAAATTGTAAGTCTTGGCCTAAATTCGAGAACGTTTTAAGGCCACTACAAACTAATCAAAATAATCCTTCTCTTAAATATACTACCTGTATGTAGTAGCAAGTGTTTGAATTCCAATCAGAGAATTGATTAGTGGATAACCATATATTTATCAAGTTGCGGGAGAAAAAAAATAGGGTCAATTATAATTATGTTCAATAGAGATAGAACTGTAAAGTACGGCATATATAAGAAGTGAATCCACCATAGCTAATGATAATTAAAAAAAAATATATTAAGTGACAAACCTATAATTAAAGTGTAAATAATTAAACTGTGAACGAAGGGGGTATTCAAGTAAAATTTAGTGTTAAATAATCAAAAGCCTGGTATTTTTCTAGTGATATTGAATGCATTTAGGATATATCATTAAAATTAACACGTATTATTTATACTTACAAGAAATTTTTTGTGTGTTTCATGGCAATTAAATTGTCACACTGAATATCATTTGGTTTTAAAAATCGGCTTGAGATTTTATTATGGATGTCATTAAAAAAAAAGTGTGTCACAATGTTTGCAGCAGTTTTTTGAACTAATTTGTGGATACAACATTACTAACTACGTATACATTTTATATGAAATTCGTCTTGCACAATTAATGGATAACGTTCGTAAATACTCTACACCATGTAAAAAATCAAAAGGATAATATATATATAAAGAATATGGATTAAAGGTACTAGTGATGGCTAAAAAAATTTTTTTAAGTTAAAATTTGTTACAGAATGATTTTAAAAATACTTTTTCAATTACCTTCAAGCATTCAAGATTTTACTTTCCTCTTCTATAGAGGGAAAATATTGTACTCATGACGGAGACCGACTCGAAAACGGGGCCAGGTAGAAAATTTCTGATCAGTACGAAATCCGTTTCAGGCTAAATTATGAGGATGTCCGTGCATCTTTCTGTCGGTCTGTCTGTTGTACGTATCTTAAATAATATAAAATTTTCTACATTTTTTGCATTTCCGGTTTTTATGTATGTAACGGTTCTTAACATATTTCAAAGAATGTGAGTTTTTTAAAAATTTCTCGGAAACTATGCGTTAATATGAAAAAATGAATCAAATTCAAAGGAAATAAATTTTCCTGCATTTTTTCCTTTAACGGTTTTTACGTATCTTTAACGGTTTTCAAGATATTTGAAGAAATATTATTTTTTCCATATTTTCTCCGACACTAAATATTGCAGAAAAAAGTTTTGTGTTGATTACAACTGATATTTTGTTTTTAGTTTCCACAAATATACAAATATTTAAACTTTCACCTCTTTTTAATCAATAATTCTTTCTTTAAATGAAAATACCTCTGCTAACGAACTACACTCTAGAAAATTTTATTGTAATTTTACCACTAAAATAGTAGGAAACCATTTTCCTACTATAATAGTAGTAAAATTAAACCGAGTCGTAATGGCTTAAAAGCTATGCATTTTTACTCATTTTGTGGCGTACAAAAGCCACTTTTACGGGGGAACTTTAGACTAAATAAGAAGTAAACGTACAATACTGGTGTAATTTTACGACATTTTTGATTAAAATTACACCGAAAATGGTATTAGAATTTCTCGGCTTATACGGTCTGCAAAAACAAAAATAACACAACAAAATTATTATATTATTTTGGCGGATGTTTTCACATCCAAATTTCCCCCCAACAGGTCGTACATGTCTGCCCTGGAAACCCATCAGGAGCCTGTTTCTGGTATGGAAAGCTGGCTCACCGTCATCAGAGCCTGCTTTGCCAGCTTCCACGCAGGTTTATAGGATTTTGGTGGAGTAAAACTCGATTCGAGTATTTATACTCCGATGCCACAAACCTTATGCGAATTATAAGGTTAGGGCAACATAGCTCCATCAATACAGAGCGAATATCCGTCAACTGCATTGTGCAATAATGAAATTGTCCGTTCAATCATGCAAAAATACCCTGTGAGCGTGTTTTTACACCAAAATGAGAGTAAAAATATGAATATTGGTCGAAATTTTACGCAATGTTTAAAATTACCCTATTTCTAGTGTAAGATTAATGTTTTTTGGGTGATTTTACAACTTAAATGGTGTGCGAGCTAAATTCTGATTTTTTTTCGAAATTTTACGACTTTTTTGTAAATTTAACTCGTTTTTACCCCATTTTTCGGTTTAAATTCAAATCCATTTTCTACAGTGTAGCATGCATAATAGAATTATTTAATTTTTTTTTTAAAGATGTTAATTGCATTGTTTACATTAGAGCAATCGAACGAATTTTTGTATATTTTAGATAATCGTCATTCAATCAATAGCAATGAAGCTATTGAGTAAATTAAAAAAAATAATTGCTATTTTATCTTTTTGAAATCATATTCGGTTCAGACAAAAATGAAGTAATGCTAAAAATGTAGCCAAGAAATCTCCGTGAGATCATTTTGATCACCATGGTAGTTCGCAACTTATTATAACAGGATTTTAAAGTTTCCACGAAAATTTTGTAACCTATTTCTGTATTGAAAACATTTAATATTTATGTAATTGTACTTATCTAATATCTCGGCCCTAAAAACATATTTTTGATGTTTTTGTTGTGCTAATACTCCGTGAAATTTATCTTATATGAATATTTTTCCCAATATTTTTCTTAATACACTGGAAATTTGAAGCAAATCGATACAAAGGTTCACCTTTGGCATGTGAAACGCAAGTAAACAAGTTACTTCTTGATGCCATATATTCTACAATGCGTGTGTGTATATCGTTTTTTAACCGAAGAAATTTTTTTATAAGTAAGTTGTCAAAAATAGAAATATTATGATATTTGACAAACACTTCCCATTTTGTACCGAAGATGCTATAGAAGTAATATATTTTTAATATTAATACCGGGAAAAATTATGAAAATAATGTTCTGAAAACAAGGGAATCAAACCGGGTTGTCGAGTAGAACCAAAATCCAGTAAATTAGTAAAATTTTAGTGAACTAAAAAACTTTGAAAAAAGAGGGACGACCGAATCACAAAACGAATATATTTTAAAAAAGATGACCGAACCGAACCAAAACCAAACAAGTTTTTAGAACCGGACCAAAACGCAAAAATTTTTTTAGTAGTTCAGTTTGGTTCATATTGCATTTTAAGATCATTCGATTCGGAATTGTAGGAGACCTCTCTAAAAATGATGGAAACCTGATCCGGATTCCTTGAGAAATTCAAGAGATATGAGGGGAGAGTTGTTACCCGCAACAAGATATTTGTAAAACAGCATTTCCTGTAACCATCTCATTCACACTATGAACCTAACTGTAAAGTTTCATTAAAATCGGTTAACTAGATTGTGAGAAATCCGGATTTTCATTTATAATATTAATCTGATAATACGATAACACGTAGAGAAAAAAAATCTAGCTTCTTTATAATGAGGAATCGGGATTATTACTAAAATAGTTAATTTCAATCACAAAAATTGTCATTTTACCCACAAAATTGTAAATTTTACTACTAAATTGTAGTTAAATTTATTATAAAAACATAACAGTAGCTATAATTGCTAATCTGGCAATTATTGAAAACCCGTATGGTGATATGGCGTATCAAAACTTTGAAGTCAAACTTTTCAATAAGATTTTTTAAAATGTATTCCAATCGGATTTTGGTGTATGGGAGTTTTATGTAGAGTCATATCCTAAATAACTTTTCAAATTTAATATACGCTTTGGTTTCACCATACGGGTATAAAAAAGTCATTTTAATCACTAAATATAGTATGATAATATGATAATATGATAAATGATAAAAATTTCCCTGTAACACTCTCCTCTAATATACTTTGAAGCGTTGTAATACACTGATTCGCATACTACACTGTAGAAAATGAATTTGAATTTAAACCGAAAAATGGGGTAAAAACGGTGTAAATTTACAAAAAAGTCGTAAAATTTCGAAAAAAATCAGAATTTAAGTTGCAAAATCACCCAAAAAAAACATTAATCTTACACTAGAAATAGGGTAATTTTAAACCTTGCGTAAAATTTCGACCAATATTCATGTTTTTACTCTCATTTTGTTGTAAAAACACGCTCACAGGGTATTTTTGCATGATTGAACGGACAATTTCATTATTGCACAATGCAGTTGACGGATATTCGCTCTGTATTGATGGAGCTATGTTGCCTTAACCTTATAATTCGCATAAGGTTTGTGGCATCGGAGTATAAATACTCGAATCGAGTTTTACTCCACCAAAATCCTATAAGCCTGCGTGGAAGCTGGTAAAGCAAGCTCTGATGACGGTGAGCCAGCTTCCATACCAGAAACAGGCTCCTGATGGGTTTCCAGGGCAGACATGCCCGACCTGTTGGGGGGAAATTTGGATGTGAAAACATCCGCAAAAATAATATAACAATTTTGTTGTATTATTTTTGTTTTTGCAGACCGTATAAGCCGAGAAATTCTAATACCATTTTCGGTGTAATTTTAAACAAAAAATGTCGTAAAATTACACCAGTATTGTACTTTTACTTCTTCTTTAGTTTAAAGTTCCCCCGTAAAAGTGGCTTTTGTACGCCACAAAATGAGTAAAAATGCATAGCTTTTAAGCCATTACGACTCGGTTTAATTTTACTACTATTATCGTAGGAAAATGGTTTCCTACTATTTTAGTGGTAAAATTACAATAAAATTTCTAGAGTGTATTTTGAAGGTGAGCCCACACATAACGGCATCTATGCCAATTATTCCAGTAGACATAATCATATATTCTGTTAGACAGATGATAGGGTAAATTCAATATACCGCCACTAAGGCCTCCTCAGAACTTTGTATGTGCATTGGTATGTGTTTTATTTTTCCAGGCGCTTTGCAATTCAAAATTCACCAAAGGGACTGTTTTTAAATACGTCACGCCAATTTTCGGCCTTTCAAACCCCTCCGTCGGGCGGTTTTTTGCGATTTTTTTGTATGGAGTTAAGAACCGCCGTCATACTATCTGTCACACTCATATCCAAAACTTTTATGAATCTTCTATATGTTTACGGTATGTTCATATATGATAAGTGAAAAACTGCAAAAAGGAAAAACCGTTTTTACGTGTCAAGGTGAATGTACAATGTATACATAAAAATGAGTATGTCATATGGACATCAAATGTGAAATATATTATGCTAAAAGCCTTTAAATAATGTTTGCCGAGACAAACTTTATAAATAAAGGATTAAAGTAAACAGCTGACAACAGAATAAGGTGAACACAGATGGAAAAATAAATTATAATATCGATATTTAAGCAAACACTCAAACAAATTTTTCTATTAAATAGAGAAGGCCAGGTTCGCTGAGCATGTGTGTAAGAAATCCATTCATTTCCGATGTGTCATTATATATGCTACAAACTGTTTAGTAAATCTCTCGTCATATGGGGAGTAAAAATGTCAAAAATGTTGAATTTTGAGAAATTATGAGACTTTCAATAAAATCATGTCTTTAACTTTCATCGAAAGAAGTTAATCGAATTTACATTATTCACAACGAAATTAATTCAAGTACCTACTCTTAATTTGGAAAAATGGTATTTCGAGTATAAAAATAACTCGCTATCCTACCTACATTTTTTGCTTCCAAGTTTCATCAATGTTTTATAAATAATAATTTGGCCAGAAAAATATTTTGTACAAAGTTGTTCATGAACTCAAAATTGTGGCATCGTAATCCAGTGAAACGATCTAATTACGACTAGACCATAACCAAGGATTATTGGGCTTAGTTTCCTGATATAATTTTTTCGTGGGATAAAGGGATTGTTTTTCAAAGCCAACGTTATTAGGCTACATTAATCATACTTTCGTTACAATGCTAAATATGAAAATATTGGAAACTGGAAATATAAGTTTAGAGTAATTGTCAACATCATCATACAATCTAAGATATTTCTGATTAGAATATGTATATGGAAACAGGAAAAAAGGTTTACTTCTTTATATTTATAACATCCTAAAAACATTTAATAGGAGAAACCTTACAATATGCACCATTTATTTTTCATAAGGTCTCCAAACTCACATTTTTCAAATTTTTTTCGACGTAAAATTTTCTAATCATTATTTGTAAAATTGTGCAATTGGAAGTAACCGATGAACTGTTACTGACTTAATAACAACTTAAGGCGTATGCGAAGCGGTCTATTTGCATATCGGAACCAGAATTGCATGATCCAGTCCCATATTTATGGGAAAAAACGGCATAATGGCCAAATATGGGAGCCATTCCCAATTATAACTCTTCCCACATTGTTTAGGAATTGCCGTATTTTTTGGTGTTATCATTCCCAAAATTATGAGATGCATTATTATATACGAGGGCAGTCCGATAATTACTTAGCCTACAAAAAAAACGAAAATTTTGGAAAAGTGACCATTTATTTCGCAACATAGTCTCCTTTTAGCTCGATACACTTGACCCAGCGATGCTCCAACTTCTTTAACCCGTCTGAAAAATACATTTTCTCGAGGTCTGCAAAGTAGGCCTCCGTAGCGGCGATGACCTCCTCATTCGACTCAAATTTCTGCCCGGCGAGTGACTTTTTCAAGTTTGGAAACAAAAAGAAGTCGCACGGGGCCAAATCTGGAGAATACGGTGGATGGGGCAGCAGTTCGTAGCCCAATTCGACCAATTTGACCGTGGCGACGGCGGAGGTGTGAGCCGGTGCGTTGTCATGGTGGAAGAGCGCTTTTTTCTTCGCCAAATGGGGCCGTTTTTTCTGCAATTCGGCGTCGAATCGGCCCAATAATTCGGTATAGTAGAGCCCTGTGATCGTTTTGCCCTTCTCCAGGTAGTCGATGTAGATCACACCTTGTGAATCCCAGAAAACGGTCACCATCACCTTTCCGGCATATAGGACAGTCTTCGCCTTCTTCGTAGCACGTTCGCCGGGTAAAGTCCACTGTTTCGACTGTTCCTTAGTCTCTGGTGTGTACCAGTGGATCCATGTTTCGTCGACGGTCACGAAACGACGCAGAAACTCCTTCGGATTGTGCTTAAACAGCGTCAAACACTGCTGTGAAGTGGTTTCACGGTTGCGCTTGTTGTCCGGAGTGAGCAAACGCGGCACCCATCGCGCCGACAGCTTTCTCATGCCCAAAATTTCATGCAGGATATGACCCACGCGGTCTTTTGAGATGCCTACTGTCTCAGCTATCTCGCGTACCTTCAATCGGCGGTCTGCCAATACGAGATCGTGGATTTTTGTTATGTTATCCTCCGTGGTAGCCGTTTTCGTAGCACCTGGGCGTGGCTCATCAAAAACCGACGTGCGACCACGTTGAAACTCATTACACCAATTTTTGATGGTCGCCATCGAAGGAGAAGAGTCACCGTACACAGCATCCAAGCGCTCTTTGATTTCGCTGCGCGATTCCCCTTCCAGAAACAAGAATCGAATCACCTACCGATATTGCTCTTTTTCCATTTTTCTGAAATCCGCAGACACGCCCGCTACCATACGCGGTCAAAACAAAACTACGAGTTCGATTCGGCTGAAATTTTGACTGTAGCCGTCTATGAGAATGTATTACACGATAGTAAATTTCTCCTGCAATACTGGCGCCATCGGGCGGTGAGGCTAAGTACTTGTCGGACTGCCCTCGTATGTTAGACATGTCACGACAAAAAATTGGTGAGGGATTCAATCCTAAAATAAAAGGAATGAATCCTAGAAAACGTTGTTGTGTCTCCATTGATTTCACTGCACAATAGCCATTTTGCTGCCAAAGATTTTAATTTTTTTTTTAAGATAACTTGAAGTCACTGATTCCAAATCTCCAAGTGGTCTGGCTCTAGTTTTTGAGAAAATCCCAAAAAAGATTATTTTTACGAAAAATCCTTAAAAACTGAAATTTTTTGTTTTTGCCATCGATATTTCAATTATTTTAGGGTGATTTAACATCACTCAGGGAATTCACAGTCCTCTTTTAAAATGCGGGTAAATTTACCGCTCGGTAATTCAGTCAAATTTAACAGATTTTTACCGAGACGGTAACTTGGTTCATGTAAAAATGAATTACCGGATTCGGTAATTGTAGACATGCCTTGAGTCGTGTTTTCCGGCCCGGTTATTCGGTATCAAGAATCAACCGCGAGTGGCGCTAGTAATGTTTTTAGTTGTCAAATTTTCTCGCTGGTTATCTCATCGGACTGCAATTTTTTTCTATTTTGATAGCCGTTGCCACAATAGAAATTCAAAAGAATACATCAAACATGGATTTAAAGGTATGTGACATATTTTACAATCAAATTCGCAGTTCATGATTTGGTCACGTATCAAATAAAAGCGCTAGAGTGAATCCAGCCAAACAATTTCCAGATTCGGATTTAGCGTTGTCAACTTTTAATAATTAAAATATCCACAGCAATAACAAAAAAAAATTGTTTCAGTATATATTGAAATTTGTTTTAGCATATATTGAGATTTTTTCAAAAACTAAAGCCAATATGGCCAAACCACTTGCAGATTCGGAATCAGCGAAGTCAAATTATCCTTTGGCAACACAAAAAAAGTCGTTTTTTTTGTCGGGTAGTGTTATTGGACCGCAACGAGTTTTCAAACCACAAAAACAATGAGAACGATTCCATTCCATATAATAGGATTGTTTCCCCCTAGATATAGGAATGTCTCCAGTAAAAACTAGGACCGGGTACTACTTTTGTTGGAATATGTCCATTCTTCTGTCATCCATATAAACATAGTCATGATTCCACGAAAACTAGGACTAGTTCCAATATTTATGGAAGCATTTGCTACAAAATGGTGTAACGAATGCTATAATCGCTTTCCCATATTTTATAGGAACGTTTCCTATGCGGTGCACATTTTCATTCATTTATCAAAACGAACTGAAACTTTTCAATCTATATATATAAAAATGGATGTTTGTCTGTCTGTCTGTCTGTCTGTCTGTCTGTCCGTTTGAGATTACAAAACTCAAAAACTACTGCACCGATTTTTACGCGGTTTTTTGGAAAATGATCTGC
Organism: Chrysopilus asiliformis; assembly: GCA_964034945.1. Taxonomy (NCBI): domain Eukaryota; kingdom Metazoa; phylum Arthropoda; class Insecta; order Diptera; family Rhagionidae; genus Chrysopilus; species Chrysopilus asiliformis. The sequence continues at coordinate 34,439,395 of OZ035963.1, forward strand.
GTTGCCAGGAGCAGGCTTTTAGCTATGTTAGATTTTCAAAATTCGAAACGGAAGGTCCTGAAAGGATAACATAAATATCTTTTTTTCCCATTTTGCCCCGGAAAAATTTGCATTATGGGGTTTTTGGGGTCGCTGATCACGAATCCGGTATTAGATTTGCAAAATTCGAAACGGAAGTTCCTGAAAGGATAACATTTTTTCCCAAAACTTTTTAAGTTATTTATGGTTTTTTGACATTCTAAAATTTATACAAAAAACTTTTAGCTGCCAACGAAGGGTCTGCTAGTATAAACTAGAATTCGAACCGAAAACATATTTCCAACTATTTTTCCTAGCTTATATTCGCACATTTTTTCTGAATATTTTTTATACCGTATATGAAATCAAATCTATATAAATCTATATAAAACACCGTATTTGATCAAAAGTTCGTAACGTATAGAACCGATCACCGGGCAAAAAACAACTACACCAAGTTCTTAAATGTGAAAAATCGAACCACCCCGTCATGCAAATGGAAAACTTGTGTGACATTTATGTTAATTTAGCTGCGACTGACTAAATTATTCACAAAATTTTGACCGGTAAATGCATTTTTTGTGTCAATTATAAGAAATTTTTTTAGTTAATGCATTAATATGTACCAAATGTGTTACACAATTATTTCGCTATCGATCCGCGCTAAATTACGTACGTGCATACACCCTATTGTGTGCAAAATTTGAAGTCAATGGGATGAGTGGAAGTGGGTCAAAATAAGATTACAAGATTTGACGCTAACAAACTAACAAGTAAAAGTAAATAAAAGCTTGTAAAAATAGGAAAAACCATTGCTTACTTAGGCGAAAAATTCTATCTTATGTTATCTGCCCAACATGGATTCGTTATATTGACACATTAATGATTAATATTCAAAAAAAAACGATTCCGATTATTTTAACATAAGCTAATTAGATTGACAACATTCAAGAGAGTGGGTAACATTTGTAGTGTAATATCTAAAATAATTATATATTGGGGGCGTAACCACTCACAAATATTAATAATCAAAAATATTAGAACTGCGTACACATGGCTTTAGCTTAAAAAAAGAAACAAAGCCGCAATCTCTGAGCAGATACCAATTAAAATTATTTTTTCCAATTTCATGTTAAATGATGAATTATTGGTTTTCAGTTTTAAAAGAATCTAGTTCGAATATAATCTAAGCGAATATGATGTCTAAATAAATAAATGATTTTAACAAATGTGAAATCTTTATTTCGGAGAGTCATTAAAAACAATTGCGAAAAATCGGTAAACACGCAGTCGTACTAACGGTCCTTAACAGATTCGTTTGCTATCTTGAGAAACAAATCAAAAATTAAATCGAAATATTTAGATCTTAAAGGACGTCGTATCAGCGAGTACAATAATTTTCATATACGATTTGATACTGTAGAGTAAATCCGAATACCACAAATGGTAAAACTACAACTACATCTCAGTTAAATCCACTGACACAAAAGATTCTTGCCAGCACAAATCGATTTAAACCATGCAGTTTGATGATAACATAAATGGACTGATGACTAAATTTTAGGAATGATTTCTCCAATTTCCAAGTGAATCGAAGGTACTTTTGTGATACCAGACTGAAAATTATAATCTTAAAAATAAAAATGACTTAAGCAATCCAGATTCTAACGACTTGTTGGCATAGGGCAAGCAAAAAAAATGAGAAATATTGCTGTGATGCAGGGAACCAAAACAAAAAATAAAATTTAGAACACATTCGAGAATAACACTCAAACGCTTCCATATGCTTACCTGATCAGGTATTTAAAACAGGTTATTCCTGCTACTTTCAATACCTATGCTTTTATTTTGATCAACAAGAGATGCAATAAAGAAGATAAGAGCCTGTTTTACTGAACCCGAAAAAGGAAATGCAAAACTGATTTTATATAAATAGACTTAAAGCGTATACGAGTACAACAGCCTCAATATAAACACCTGTGCCTCGTGTCCAATCAGAATTGATTTGAGTTGAAATCAATGCATTTTGTAGGAAATAAGAATGCACCTAAGTATCTAGAAATGCAGTTAATGTAGGATTGGTTATAATACTAACTCTATATGAAACTTACATATATATTTAGTAGCTATATTATATTAGATTTAGTGTACCGTTTATAAAGCTGCGAACCAATTACCGGAGAAAAAACCACATCAAGATGTTTGGGATAACGATAGATTTTGATTTCTATCTGCCCATGAATACCACAAACTCTTTGAAGTTCAAATTTTGAATCTTGAATTTTGGACAGATAAGGTTTTTCCTTAAAAGTAAGGCTAAGTTCTTGAACGCGAAAAATTTCGACTATTGCTCCACTCATCACATACAAAAAAAAATCATTTTTTACGATTTTCTTAAAAATGGTGTTGCGTTTCAAAAAATTTATAAAGGAAAAATGTATTGAGAACATGATTTTACATCACTCCTTCATACATTAAAGTATAATCCGAACACTCCTTTCCAGCTCCAACATATAAATGGAAAAATTTCGGTCGGTTCTCATAGACTACTAGCAGACCCCTCGTTTCCAGCTTAAAGTTTTTTGTGTAAATTTTAGAATGCCAAAAAACCATAAATAACTTAAAAACTTTTGGGAAAAAAGGTTATCCTTACAGGACCTTCTGTTTTGAATTTTGAAAATCTAACATAGCTAAAAACCTGCCCCTGGCAACGCAGATCATTTTGCAAAAAACCGCGTAAAAATCGGTCCAGTAGTTTTTGAGTTTTGTTACCTTAAACCAACCAACCAACAAACTTCCATTTTTATACCCGTATGCTGAAACCAAATGGTATATTAACTTTGTCTTACTGTTTGTAACGCCAAGATCCCGTTATCACACACAAAAATGAATTACACCAGTGTACACTCTAGAAAATTTTATTGTAATTTTACCCCTATTATCGTAGGAAACCATTTTCCTACGATAATAGGGGTAAAATTACACCGAGTCGTAATGGCTTAAAAGCTATGCATTTTTACTCATTTTGTGGCGTACAAAAGCCTCTTTTACGGGGGACCTTTAAGCTAAATAAGAAGTAAAAGTACAATACGGGTGTAATTTTACGACATGGATGTTTAAAATTACCACATTTTTGTTGTAATTTTCCTCCTATTTGGTAGCAAAACCGCGTCTTAAAGGTGTAATTTTACGACATTTTTTGTTTAAAATTACACCGAAAATGGTATTAGAATTTCTCGGCTTATACGGTCTGAAAAAAAAAATAATTTATTATTTTTGCGGATGTTTTCACATCCAAATTTCCCGGGCATGTCTGCCATGTGGCAGGCGCCACACAGGATTTTGGTAGAGTAAAACTCGATTCGAGTATTTATACTCCGATGCCACAAACCTTATGCGAATTATAAGGTTAAGGTTAAATTGTCCGTACAATAATGCAAAAATACCCTGCGAGCGTGTTTTTACACCAAAATGAGAGTAAAAATACGAATATTGGTCGAAATTTTACGCAAGGTTTAAAATTACCCTATTTCTAGTGTAAGATTAATGTTTTTTTGTGTGATTTTACAACTTAAATGGTGTGCGAGCTAAATTCTGATTTTTTTTCGAAATTTTACGACGTTTTTGCAAATTTACCCCGTTTTTACCCCATTTTTCGGTTTAAATTCAAATTCATTTTCTACAGTGTGTTTAGAATGATAAAAAAATTGAATTTTGCATGTCCGTCCGTCCGTCCGTCTGTCCGTCTGTCCATTGATTATTTCTTGCAGTGGTTTTTGAAATATCTGAGCCAGAAAATCCAACCATCCGCATTTAGTTTCAGACCTCCAAAATGGCATGTGGAATGGTGTTGGTCATTTTTATAGCAGAAGTTTTATTATTAAATTTCAACACCCTTGGGCGTATTTCCGCATTGTCTGTACCTATTCAAGAAAAACCATTAGTTTTATATATATATATATATATATATATATATATATATATATATATATATATATATATATATATATATATATATATATATATATATATATATATATATATATATATATATATATATATATATATATATATATATATATATATATATATATATATATATATATATATACATATATATATATATATATATATATATATATATATATATATATATATATATATATATATATATATTTCTAATCTGCATACAACAAGCCTACACCTTACGTGTTGTTTATAGCGTGTTGTTTATATATATATATATATATATATATATATATATATTTCTAATCTGCATACAACAAGCCTACACCTTACGTGTTGTTTATAGCGTATAAAGACAGTGAAATAATTAATTTGAAAAATGCAATTCAAATTATAAACAGATGGTGCATGACTCCGAGGAAAAAATAAGACATACAACTATGTAGAAGAGCTTTTAAAATCACTTAGTAAGGGTAATGGGCTGAAAAATCGAAATTAAATTTTTGCTCACTCATATGAAATACACTAGAATGAGTATAGAAGTCAAGAATAAATTGATCGATAATAGAATGATTCTAACAATATATTTTCTGGAAGTCATTGTTTAAAATTGATATCTTTACCAAATGAAAATTGATGAGATTAAATGGTAAAAAATAACAAGCGGTTATCACATGAATTTCATATACATTGAAACCTCGATACTATATATGCCTCCCTGGTTTAATATCGGTATACGGTATCGAGGTTTCAATATATATAATATGTATAATGACTTTTATCCTTTTTTTTATCTTTCCAGGATATTGATAAATCTATAGCGCTAAATTTTGTTTACCCTATCTTCGATAGGGAATGTGAATAGCACATGACTTTGTTGTCATACTAAATCTATTTACCTGCACAATTAAAAACCTGAGGTTTTGTTAGCATATGATCTCCGAATAAATTGTCAGTTTGCAATAAAACAGAATCTTTCTAAAACACATAACAAATTCCATTTCATTTTGCTTCCAACCACATGTTCCAAGTGCTAAAACTTCCATTACTGCATCCTAAGGTATATGTACTTCCAGTTACTATGCAGTTCGTATATGAAAGTATTTTTGACAACGGTTAATTTTTTTGATTAGAAGAAAGAAGATTTAATAAAAATCCACGAAAATTTTTCCCGGGGTCTACAATTCGTAATTACCGCGTATTACCTAATTTTCCAAGACCTAATTTTTGGGGATGCGAGATACTTTTCTTGATTTATTAGATAAAATTATAAATGCAGGTTTTTCACTGTGGCGTATTTTTCTACGATTTTTAAATGCTCTTAATTATTTGTTTTTTCTATGTCTAGCAGAGTCAAATCTTGCCGAGGAAGGTTTTGTGTTGATCACTACTGATATTTTATTTCATTTCTTTTAAATCTGCAAACAAGAACCCTACACCCTAGTTGTTATTTAAGAAACGTATAAAAATTCTACAAGTTGTTAAAGACAGTAAAATAATTAATTTGAAACATGCAATCCAAATTATAAACATATGGTCCATGACTCCGAGGAAAAATAAGGCATGCGACTAGGCAGAAGAGAAAAAATCTCTTCTAGAGGTTTTTAGAGTCACTGAATCCGATTTTGATGATACGAAGCCAGCAAGGATAAGGGAAGGTCCTGTAAGGATAACGTGATTATTTTCTTCCTTGAATTTCCTGGCAAAAAATCTCGTCAGCGTCAAATCAACCATCGGATATTGGTCAAAGTTTACGGGTAGGAAATCACAACCTTGAAGTTGCACGAAGCTGCAACTACCTAGGGTCAAAAGAAGCTGCCGACAACAAACTAAATGAAGAAATCTGCGCAAGGCTGCTTAAAGCCAACAAAACCTACTACAGCTTATCAAAGCTCTTCAGGCCTATAAACCTAACTATAATAACCAAACTGAAACTGTACAGGACCCTGATCCTGCCAGTCCTCATGTATTTCTCTGAGACTTGGGTACTAAGCAAAAATAATTGCGACCTCTTGTCCGCATTTGATAGGAAGATATCAGAAGGATCTTTGACCCCATACATGAGGGGGGACGATTCCGGAGACTCTACAATGACGAGGTCTATAAGACATATCAGGACGTGCCCGTAATCAAGCTTATAAGACTCAACAGACTCCGGTGGGCTGGTCATGTCACTTGAATGAGTGAAAGTGACCCGGCTCGGAAAGTCTTCTGTGGCAGGTTATTAACAAAAAGGCGAAGAGGATGCAAAAGTGGAGGACATCGGCACGTGACCGGGACCTCTAGCGAGAGACATTGCGGTAGGCCAAGACCGGAAACCGGTTGTAGTGCCGAGAGAGAGAGAAAAAATCTCATCTGAGAGTTATTGGGGTCGACATTTAATATTAAGGCCGGAATATAATTAGCCAGAGAAACATGTATGACGACATTTCAGATTTTAAACTCATAGCACCCTATGCTTCTGTACACAATCAATCCGATCAACTTTGCCGTCGTAAAAAGTTGAATCGAATTTAACTTTTGTCGGGAGCTACAAAATTTCATGGTTGATTCAAAATGAAATCTTATGGTTACATTATAAAATATAAATTTCCCCACTTAAAGAAAGTATTAGCAATTATAGTTCGTATGCTGTGTTGCTTACATTCACATTCCTAATTTGTATGATAATTGGTAACAAAAAATGTTATGTGGCTCACCGTCCCATTGACAAATTAAAATGAAAAACAAATGGCGTTTAGAACAATAAAGTGTGCGCAGTATATGGAGGGCCGTAATTTATCCGCCGTAAATATGGTGTCGGCCAATTGCATTTTGCGCTTTATTATTAAAATTTGATTTATTGATAAATGATTGTATTAAAAAACAGTGATTTTTAACCCTTAATTTATGAGGTGAAAATCATATGCGTAAATCATGAGGTGATCCAAATGCACTACGTTCTAATCACATACCAAATCCGAGCTTTTAACTCGACATGCAAGACCATACTGTATGAAGGTACTGAAGATTTCAGAGTCACTGTGCTGAAAACATGAGAGATAGCAACGAGAGAAAAGTCAATGTGGGTCCACTGTAGGGATGCCAAATTTTTGAAAAAACCCGGTTTTCGGTTAAACTGGTTTTTAAGACTTCGGTTTAAACCGGGCCGGTTTAACCGGGTCCAAAAAACCGGGTATTAAAACACCGAAAAACCGTTTTGTTCAAATAGGGTAGGTTAGGCCTTAGACGCAACAAATACACTATAATACAAACAAAAGACGTGAAGTGCCATATAATCCATTAAGAGGCCATAAATGGCACAATATAATATTGTATTTGGTTTAGAGTGCCTAAAAAGAAGTGTTTCTAACAAATTAGTTGCACGAAAATTGGTTTAAAATTATTTTTCCGCACAATAAAATGATCGTTTTTTTTTTTAACGGTTTTTGGCTTTAAAAAAAACACCGGGTATAACCGTGCAAAAAAAACACCGAAAAAAACCGGTTAACCGAAGCAAAAACACCGGGTAACCGGTTCTTCTTTGACATCCCTAGTCCACTGGACCCACCTCATCAATTAAAGGTTAAAAACCTCCGTTTTTTAATACTTCCCTTTTGCCTTATATACTCGGATGTTGCATATCATATGCGAATTATAACGGAAGAAAAAATTTAAAAACATTTAAAAATAATACAAACTTTATTAAAAAATATCGAATTCTAGAACTGGGATTAGAAGTTAAACAAGAAGCATAAAAAATATACCCACTTAATGCGGTTGGCATTAAATGTAATACTTTTTTTATTACAATCTATCAAACTCTAAAAAAAATATTGAAAAATAATACAAGTTTGATTAAAAAAGTAGTTAGTCATTTGAGAGGATTAAAATTTAATAGAAAAAGTATCAAAAATTGTCGAATTCCAGAAATGGGATTAAAAGTTAGTCCAATAATTTTAATCGTGTACGAAAGCCATCACAATGCGTAAAACGTGTTCCCAAAGAAGTACGTGGCATGAGGGTTAAGTATACTAATAAACAATTTCACCGTATTGAGTTCAAGCATTTTTTTCATGAAGTGATTTTCTTTAGTTAACATGGAATAAGTTCATTATCTTGACAAACACTTTTTAAACTTCTTCAAGTAACTTAATTTTGGCTAATCTCTAACAGACTTATGCACAGATTAGTGGTAAGGTACACAGAAAATAAGCAACAGAATTGAAAAGTAAAGTCGAAGTATCGATTCCAACTATGGAACATAGATTCATTTTTCTTTTTATTGTATTTCTCAGTCATTTTACTATACTATGACAAAAAAAAATAGGTTATAACTCATCGTTGCCGGGTTAAAGTCTTTTTGCATAAATTTTAGAAGTGACAAAAAAAACCCTAGAAATAACTGTAGTTTGAAAGGAGTGCGAAAAATTCGTTATCCTTTCAGGACTACACCCTTAGGTATCAAATTTACAGCCTTAGAAACCGAACTCTGAAATACCCCGCAAAAAAGGTTGTGCTAATTTCTTGAATTGGCAAAATCGAGCAATTCTTTTTCTCCTCCATACCAATGAAATCTTTTTTGCGATTTACTCGAAAACTGTTTATCATATCGAAAAATATGTATACAAAAAACCAAATGTATTAAAAATTAAATTTTACATAACTCTTCCATACACCAAAATCCAATCCTACCATATCTTCTCCTCCCCCTTCGTGAGTGAAAGAGAACGGTTCATAAAAGGAAAAGCACAAAAAAATACGCCCTTTCTTTTTCTTCCTTTCGCAAAGTCTTCTAATGCTCTCTGGGCAGAAGAACTGAACTGATGTGAAGCAAACAATCTTACTGAGGCCAAAGTTTTGTTGATTTCTCAAAGCTCTTGGTTTGGTTTCATAGAACACGATTTGCTTCTAGCGTTGGTTATATAAATATTGTTTGTGATTTTACAAAGAACCTTAGGAGGGATACCAATTTCTATTTTTGTCTGACTCAAAGGTTTGCCGATTTCTTGGTAAAAAGTTAATTTAACAGGCGAGCAACATACTGTCTAATCTTAAAACACCCCATTCATCGAACCACTTGGTGTTTTTTTTAAATACGGACTAACGCGGATTCACTGTACATTTTACTTGGTGCGAAACAACACCCATGTTTAAGAATAAATTAATTATTCCCGTGCAATAAAGGAGAAAAATTAAAAAAATCTTACTATTAAATTGAAGAAAAAAAAAACCGTGTACAACATAATCGCCACATAGTTTCCATACAGAAACAATAAACTGAAAATTACGTCGTTTGAAAATTAGGACCAAAACTTTGAAAATTATGAATTATGAAAGGACATTTTATTGACCTTCACCGACGTGAATACCAACAGAAAAACAAGAAGTTCTTCAATGAGATTCAGCAAACAAAATGAGAGGTAATTTGATTTAAAAAATATCTACGGCATACAAATAGGTAAATATTGCCCTTCATCGGCTTAATAGGAATATAAAACTTCTGGAAGGCAAGCAAGGGCTATCCAAAAAAAAGCTTTTTTTAACTCAATTTTGTTTTCGGATACTTTTCCCTTTTTCTTCTTCTTAATAACATAATTTAAAACGTCCTGTACATAAATAAAACACAAATTTACATTAAAATGGATCCCACTTTTACTAAAACTCCGTTTCGTCAGATTAAATCGCCATAATTAGCGCCAACAGAGAGAATTACCCCAACTTTGTGCTTTAATTTATGTTGTTAATTGAATGCTTTTTTAAGTTGAAGCTGATTTCAATCCTTTGCCCATTTTTGAACACTAGTACATTTTTAAGGTCAATAAATTACGAAACTAACGAAAAAATTGAAACTACACCTGTACCTCGATATTAGGAGTAAAGAAATTCCAAAAAATATGCCGTATATCGAATCACTATTTTTCATACAAATCCACACATTTGACATAGGATTGGGACCTGTGGGTTTTGTCGTAAATTGTTGACTCTTATTTATTTTCTTTATTTTAATTGTTTAAAGCATTTTTAACTCTTAATTTATATTAAATCATATAAATACTTTAATTTACTTGCTTTTCCAATGTCCATTTTAGAGTTGGCACCAAGTTGACATGTCACAAAACATGTCTTAACCTCACTTTATTAGAAGTACGACAAAACCTACGATTTTACCATACCTTCGGGTGTGGTAGATTGTAGTTTTCGTGGTAAAAAAATTTGTATGGAGAACTGTCAAAAAACTACGATTTTATTTACGATTCTACAATTCGACGAGTTTACGATCAACTACGATAAAGAGTGAATAGCCCTAATGTGCATCGCATATAGGAGCAGAGACACAATTTAAGACGACCATTATACCGAAAGGCCATATATCGACAGTAGAATCTACAGTAGAATCCCGATAATTCGTATTTCAAGGGACCAGCAAATTCATGCGAATTAGCGGGATATACGAATTATCGGGGTACGAACTATCGGGATTTTTTTCAAGGGACCAGCAAATTCATGCGAATTAGCGGGATATACGAATTATCGGGGTACGGATTATCGGGATTCTACTGTAAATGTATTACATCTCTTGCTGGGGTGATTAACACGCCATCCACACCTGCCGGAAACATTGACAGAACTGTTAACAGCAAATGTCATGAGAAAACTTTGTTGTGACGTAGATGGGCTGATTATTCTTGAACGGCCAAATAATTTTCCGCGGTTTTTCATTTTGTTTAATACGGTTCGTTTGCGGGTACGGTTTTGGTAAAATGTTCGGTTTTCACTCGATTTTCACTTCCGTTCCCCATTCGGTTCGAGGCTGAAATAAGGTAGGGGAGACTGGTCCTAGTTGTCACAAAAATCATAAAAATCCTTATTTCTGGAGACAATGAAGTTAAATTGCCAAGTCAAACGCATAAATCATATATTTTTGGGCTTTCGTCCTTCATTAATTGTACAAATTATTTAAAATTTCAAGTAATAACGTCATGAAAATAATGTAATAAAAATTTAAGTCTACTGTGACAACTTACCCCAAGGCTGGGGTTGGTTATCACAACGTGCGGTCCTCGTTATCACAGGTCATTCCCGGCGTAATTAGGGTAACAAAAAAAAACTCTTTGCCCCGCAGATCTATCATGAGCCCACAGTCTGCATTTGATGCACTGAACGCACCCTGCATTGGGTTTGCTACTTGACCAAGTTTCATAACAAACCACGCACAGTAGTTCTTCGTTGTCTTCGTCTCCATCGCTGTTAACAACTCATTTCTATATCTCAACTCCTTTATTTTCCTGCTTCTTATGTTTCTTGGGTTTTAGATTCTTCAGATTTTTCTGCCCTGCAGATTTTCCTGCTCTGCAGTAGCCCCTGAGACAAACAAATAGCCCCTGTGACAACTAGTACCGACAGACAAATAATTTTGGACAGCCATTTACACCTATAACTATTAACGTAAAACCTAAACACTCAAAATTACGTTTAAAGTCTATCAATGTCCTAAGAAAAACCAATCAAAACACACTTCGATCTTAATAATGTATGACAAAAAACAAAATCAATAAATCCATTAGAATTTACTCGCTAACGATATTTTTTGATTTCGAGTTAAAAAACGTAACACATGAGGTCGATCGCCAGGACGCTTTCTGAGGTTGGTAGTGGTGGAGTGCGCTTCGAAATTGCCGAAGAACCGATTTCAAAAATATTTCTGAATTAAGAGATATAGCCATTGTGACAACTAGTACTTGTGACAACGAGGACGAGTCTCCCCTATAATATAGGTTTGCTCTACTATTGTAACCCAGAGAACTAATCGCCGAACAAAAATGAATTACACCAGTGTGTTTTTAGTGATGACTCGACTTGATTTTTCCATAACCGTCTGTCTCACCTGTCTGTTTTTCTGTCCGTGGACTCAATAACTTGAGAACGAATTAAGCTAGAGACTTGAAATTTGGCACAGCACCAGTATTTCATATATTTAAATTTCAGTTTTAAAAAAGAATATGTTTATCAAATTTAATCAATTTGAAATTTTAGAATTCGTCATATAGGGTATTTCACGATTGCCTGCAAATGTATTTCTCCTTGTGTTTTCCTAATCACACTAAGCAAGTCTTAACAAAATCTTTTCAAAATTTCACGCACCACCGAAAGGTTAGCTAGGTTAGCTAAAAGGTTGCACCACGCAAACGTGCATCTGGCACCACACAAACGCTAGCTCAATTATGTCGAATTTGAAAATATTGATTTTAATAAGATTTGTGCTTTTCTTACATATACGAAAGATAAGAAAATCTCCTGAAAAATCAAAATCAAAAAGGAGCCCCACAGGACCTCGGAGCAACAAATGTGCCACACGGCTCATGTCTACGAATCACCAACTTGTTTAAGTGTGCTTGAATATATATATGTATATATAAATGTAGCCATACTCACTTTCCCACAAATTTTACTGCGTTTATCAGACAATATCTTATAAAATATGTTAAAAGAAGTATTTTTTCCAACAATAAACAGCACGAAGAATTTCTTAATTTCGGATAGTTGATAAAACCATTTTTTTATCTACTCTGGTATATATGGATTAATACGATATATAAATATACTTTATACACAACTTTTAATCTGTTAGAGGTCACCGCTTCTTTCAGTTTTCCACCCACTCGTAATATATACGCTGTGTCAAGTCCATTGGCGCCAAATTAATAATTTAGAATAAACCTTCAAATCCTGCGGTCGGTCAAAGGGAAACGAAAACCCTCGTGAAAATTTTTTATTTATAGGGATAAACTTTTATGGTTTGCTGTGTTGGCTTTCCTTTCATTCCTTCATTCATTTTGCAAACCGGGTTCAGGCAGAAATATGTGACATTTATATAAAAGTAGATTAAAAAAGAAACGAAAAATATCTAACTCGAGATCCTGGCCAGATTAAGTAAAGGTAATATTTTAAGAGATAGGTTAAATTTATTTTTTTTGTTTTGGATAGCAAATTTGTACATCTGAATTTTTGATGCAACGCCAATTTATTACTTTAAATCCTATATATAGGCTTAGTACAGTAAGTACATCAAAATTATATCCAGGATTACATGTTTTCCAAATATTCTTTACATCAAACTCAGGTTACAATGAGATCAACAAAAAACAAGAACTGCGATTTTCTGAACATATAAAAGATATTTCTATCTTTTTTTTACATGAGAAAAACTTTAAAAATTTTAAGTCGCTTTCAATTAATATCAAGTAAAATCGTCTCCGTATCGAGCACTTGTTGGCATGCTTTTTATCAGTTTTTCAGCGTATTCATTGCCACAGCTTTCGAATAATAGTTTTACATGGGTTGTCGATTTTTTAAAGTTTTTTTACGTTGCGACCCATAAACAGCAGAGATCGTGATGGCAGTCTAGTCCGATGATGTCATAAACACTAAGTAATAGGTTCGAAAATCCAGTTGAGTCGACTTCATACCACAGCCGGGAATGACAACGTGTCACATTTGGGAATTGAACCATCGACCTCCGGATTACAGGCCAAATCCTTGACCACTTTGGTTACGCTGCTTCATTCTTCATAATGGGATTGACGTTAGGATATACATTTTCAATGGAACTGACATCCGAATATTATCAGGATCAGTCCATTGTTGTGATCTAACTCTTTCCAGGTTCTGCAGATTCAGCTGAGATATTTTCAGTCATTATCCTCTTATAAGACCCAATATTTGTTGTCCAATCCAAACATCTTCTGAATTGACATTAGGAGTTTAGGTTTATAAATTTTGACCATCCTTTCTGCATAAAAATTCTCGGCGAAGATCTCAAGTAGTCAAAATCTCAACTCCGCTACTCTCTTTTGCCCTGTTTTTGGTTTTCTGACTCTTGTTATCGCTTAAACCCACTTGCTCCGCTTTCAATCACTTTAACGTCACTGATCAGTGTTTGCGCAATCAAATTTAAACATGGATGGCCACATTTGAATGTTTGCGCAAACGGTTTGATTAAAATTTAAGAAAGTTTAATTTTTCTACTCAAATCGGAGTTTACGTAAACTTGTTTGTGTCGTGAATGATGCATATTTGCGCCAATTCCTTTAGTTTGATGTGAGTAATGATGGAGCCAACATCAATAAATCAAGTATTTTGGGCCGAATTTTTTGACATTATTGGGAGACGACATTCGAGTTTCGTTTAGGAGATTCGTATGGGTGTAGTCTAGGGCTTCTCAAACGGGATCCCGGGATCCCGTTTTCCCGGGATCCCGGGGGTAAAATATCATCCCGTTATCCCGGGATTTCAATTAAATGTCCCGGGAATCCCGCTATTTCTTATTAACAATTTTTTTACCCTTTTTAACGATATTAAAAATATTGTAACGCGAAATTTGCGTAATTTTTACTTCTTTTTCCCTCTAGTAACGAATTTCGTTTTTCCCTCTAGTAACGAATTTTTGTTTTGTTTCAATGAATTTTTTTGTATTTAAGTTTTTGTAATTAAAAATATTAATAATTGAAAATCAATAACGTATTTTTTTGTATTGTTTTGATTTTACACATTTTTCTCCCATCTAATTGGATAAATTCTTGCTTGTTAGCGAATCCCGGGATTTCCCGGGATCCCGGGATTTTGAATATTTTTGTCCCGGAATCCCGGGATTTCAATTTCTACGGGAAATGAGAAGCCCTAGTGTAGTCCCACCGTTTTTTGAACCATTTTTTGGTCCACAGTTTGTGTTTCCTTTTTTCTTTTTAATTAAAAAAGCAGGAGAGAAAAGATAGTAAATTTAACTACTTTATAATGGGAAATCATGACTATTACTAAAATAATTAATTTCAAATACAGAAATCGTCAAAATCGACAATTTTTATAAGAAATTTAACTACTTAGTAGTAAAATTTACTATTTTGTGGTTAAATTGAATATTTTTTCCAATAAAAATTAACTATTTTATAATTGACATTAACTATTTTGGTGATAGTCCCGATTTCTCATTATAAAGTAGTTAGATTTATTATTATTTTTCTCTGCGTGTACAATTACTATGCGTCAAGATACTTACGACAAGATTTTGGAATGATTTACCATCCGATGTGTTCCTCCCAGACTCTAACCCGCAAAAATTCAAGGAGAACATAAACCGACATCTCCTTTCGTTCTTCCGGCCATCCTGAGCTGTGCTTCGGCATTAAAGGGTCTTCCCCTACACTCAGAAAAATGGAGGCTAACTCGACCACCTACATACGGCGTAATTGGCCTCGGGCAGGCGCGTGTTCGCCTGGATGAGGGAAAGTAAAACTGTGTTGACCTGTGGTCGGAGAAATTCTGAAATTAAGCCACCAGCAGGTGAATTAGGGCATTGGGGGCTGCACGAGTTGACCTTTGATAGGCATTTTGAGGATGTAATGTCATGTAATGGAATCCTCTGTAAGCCAGCTAGCGGTCAGAGTTAACCTGACAAAAAGTTGACCTGGACATTTTTCTGAGTGTAAGCTCTGGCTGAAACTAAAAAAAACAATATCACACCTTTTTAATAAATTCTATCAATGCTGACGGTAGTTGGCATGTGTTGAGGACCAAACTACAAAAGCATTACTTTGTGGAACACTAGTTGAGAAACGTCAAACGTTGGACGTTTTTGCACTTAATTTGCGTTTAACACTTTAATCCGATTTCAAAATCACACGAGGGTATTACTTTAATGCCCTTCTTTCACAAAAACCACTTTTAAAACGCGTACACTTTTTCTAAGTACCACTTTTGAAAACCCGATTTCACTTTTCGCCCGATTTCATCAATATTTTTTTCCTAAGATATTCCAGTGAAACCTTTAAAGGCATGATTATTAATAAAAAAAAACCCAGTGAAATCTTATTAAGCCATGACATGTTATGTGTGTGTCTGGCATGTAATTTTGATTTTATAAGCGGGTAATTTTGAAGCGTTTGTATGAAATAATAAAATTTGCTATTAGAAATATTAATAAAATTTGCTATAAGATTTCCGAAATCAAGAATTTGTATTATTGGGAAAAAAATTTGTTATTGGAAAAAATTTCTATGGTAAATGGTTGTTTTTTTTCTTCTAATTTTTACACGAAAAAAAATGTGGTAATAGACGTCATAAAATTTTGCAGAAAACTAGAAAGAGACAAATATATTATTTTTCAGTGGGAAAGACAGAATGCGGACACGGTACTTTTCTAGGAAAACTAGCATAAGGATTTGAATCTTATTTCCTGACCATAACCATGAAATTTTCAAACAATGTGTAGAAATTATTTTTAAAAGCTTTTATTTAGCTCGCTATCTTGTCTGTCTGTTTGTTTGTTTGTTTGTTTGTTTTTTTGTTTGTCGGGGTCAAATCTTGCAATCAAATTTTGACCCACTTCCACTCATCCGATTCACTTGAAATTTTGTACACTTATATAAGTCCGATGACAATACAATATTTTCTCTACTTCGTCCTTGTAAGGATAAGAGAAGGTCCTGTAAGGATAACGTGATTATCCTTTTCTCCAAATTTTCCGGAAAAAAATCTATTCTTGGGTTTTTGGGGTCGCTGAATCCGAATCTATCATCAAAAAGTCTGTAAGGATAACGGAAGGTCCTGTAAGGATAACGTGATTATCCTTTTCTCCAAATTTTCCGGAAAAAAATCTATTCTGGGGGTTTTTGGGGTCGCTGAATCCGAATCTGTCATTAAAAAGTCTGTAAGGATAACGGAATGTCCTGTAAGGATAACGATATTATCCTTTTCTCCAAATTTTCCGGAAAAAAATCTATTCTGGGGTTTTTGGGCTCGCTGAATACGATTCTCAAGTTAAAAAGTCTGTAATGAAAAATTAAAAAAAAAATTAAAAAAAGCTTTTATTGAAAAAGAATGCACTAAAAAGAAAAAAATAATTTTCTGGACGCTGTGTATCACAAATATAAAAGCTTTTAAAAAGCGAGATAAAGCATAAAACAACAATAAAAATTTATCTCGCTTTTAAAAAGCTTTTATATTTGTGATACACAGCGTCCAGAAAATTATTTTTTTCTTTTTAGTGCATTCTTTTTTAATAAAAGCTATTTTTTTTCTTCTAATTTTTACACGAAAAAAAATTTGGTAACAGACGTCATAAAATTTTGCAGAAAACTAGAAAGAGACAAATATATTATTTTTCAGTGGGAAAGACAGAATGCGGACACGGTACTTTTCTAGGAAGACTAGCATAGGGATTTGAATCTTATTTCCTGACCATAACCATGAAATTTTCAAACAATGTGTAGAAATTATTTTTTGTTCGAATCTCACATTTCAGTCAAAAGCATGTTAAATTGAACAACTCTAATGCTCTTATATAAGCAGTTGCTAAAACTGATTCTTATTTACGGTTTTCCGTGTTGGTTTAACATCTCTACAACATGGGCAAGAAAATTAGAGGGCTTCGAAAGAAAAATTATTCGTAATTGCACGGGTTGCAAATTCAAGACAACAAATAGGTATTATTCTAATAACGAATTGTATGGAAAAGCAAAAATATTGCCCATTTTGTATTATTGCCTTTGTCTCTGGAGCAGGCATGCTTTGAAATTGGAGAATCATGAGAATTCTTTAATTTCCAATATGTTTAGCCACCAGGCCAACTTAGAATCAAACGAAGTATATTATCTCTCACCTCTTGATCCCGTCATCACACAGAAAAATAAATTACACCAATGTGTTTAGAATGATAAAAAAAATTAATATCCGCATGTCCGTCCGTCTGTCCATCTGCCTGTGGACCGGATTGCGGGCGCACGGATTTAGCTAGGGACTTGAAATTTTGCGCAGATCCGTTTTTCGGAAAATGCGAGGCTAAGTCCGTTAATGGGCAATAATGGACCATACGAGCGAATATGTTTTTTGCGAATATCTCAAAAATTGTGCATCTTATCAAAAAAGTTTAAGAACAAAAGTTATTTAGAATATTATTCTACATAAAACTCCCATACATCAAAATCCAATTGGAACAAATTTTAAAAAACCTTTTTGGAAAGTTTGACTTCAAAGTGGAATTTTGATACAACTTGTCGCGATTTAAATAAACAATGCCATATCCCCATACGGGTTTTTAATAATTGCCAGATTGCCAATTATAGCTTTTGTTATGTTTCACTCTCACTTCAATGACTTTGAACCTGAGTGCAGCGGCAACACTGGGTAAAATTTAAAAATTTGAGAAACATAGGATGTTGGCGACCATGTTTTGTTGGCAACCAATTTGAATTGTACTGACAAAGAAAAAAGTTTTAAATAGAATTTTGTGATGTGATTGCAGAATCACATGAATTTTGTGATGTGATTGATGTGAATGTGATTGTTTCTCGATTGTGTTTAAATAAACCCTTATTAAAGTGAAAGAAGTTAAAGTTAAAGGCAAACATTTATTATTGCGATTCTGGCAAATAAAAGTAAGGCGTACAAATCTCAAAATGTCCAATTTTATAGAGATTAATGATCTGTCTGAAGGTGACAATTCAATCCTGTGCTCTCTTAATGAAGAACTTGAAATGGTTCACATGTTAAGGTTTATGACGATTTTAAAAAAAATATTTGGTTACTTCGTACAAAATGTTCATGAAACCACATTGCATTCGCTCGAAGCTGTCCCAAATGATCAAGAAATAATACAAATAATACAGCTACCGCGTCATTTTATTACTTGTTATTATGACAAAAAGTCGGTATTTATTTATGATTCCATGAACAAACAGGTACTAACACAGGAGTTGAAATTAATTTTACAGAAAATGTTTCCGTTTATCGATCTGAAAAATCTTCAATTTCCGGCAGTACAAATGCAGCCGAACTCTGTAGATTGCGGTGTGTATGCTATCGCTAATGCAGTTTCTTGCCTGTATGGGAATGATCCTGCATTTATTCATTATGAGCACGTTAAAATGAGGACACATCTGTTAGAAATTTTAATTACTGGTATTTTGGCACCTTTTCCCCAGATTATTGATTTTTGTGGCAAGGAGAGAATTTTACTTCAACATCAAAGTCACTATGAAAAAGTTATGCTCCCTTTATATGCAGTTGTCGAAAATGGTACATTGACAAGTGTTTCAACTGATAAAAAAATGGAATCATGCTGTGATCCCGTGAAAAAATACTCTAAATCAAAGACTAATTTAGACAAGATTAGTATTCCTAGTCATGTTTCTCTTAACAAGATCCATACTCATTCTGGTCCAAATGCCAGGAATATGAAGTGTACAAATATGAAACGAAGCTCTATTACAGGTGAAGAATATCTTCAAAATCAGAAAAGACCCGTTACATGGCAAGGATTTCCAAAATTGCAACTGCTTTCACTTAACAATGCAGATAAACAAATAATTAAAAACGGTCAATGCCTTACAGATAATCATATGACAGTATTTACCTCTATTCTCCACAATCATTCATCATATCTTCCATATGAAACACTTTACTTTCAACAGTTTAATAAAATTCAATCAGTTCCACCAAATACGTGTCATATTCAAATATTACCAAGTCCTGGTCATTGGACTTGCAGTTTTTACGATAGTAAAGAAAATAAACTATTCGTATTTGATTCTTTGAATAGAGGAAAACTTGACAGTAACCAAGCAAAATGTCTGAAAACTCTGTTCCCGACTTACGATTTAAAATATGTTAGCCATGTGAAAGTACTACAGCAAATTGGTGTTACAGATTGCGGTGTTATTTCGATCGCCATTGCGGTATCTCTTGCATTAGGTGTAAACCCCGATACTGTAGAATATTACTATGATTGCTTGCGTTCTCATTTGTTGATGTTATTGGAAACTGGCGAACTTATTCATTTTCCTTCAAAAATTAAAGAACAATCTGTTCGCAATACAGCAATGTTTGACTTCATTTCTCCTGTAGCTCAGCTGTGTGTTGAAACTGCGTATTCTCAGGACACGGTATCACATAGTCTGACTGCCACTAAATTCCATTCTCCCGAAAAATCCTCATCTATGTCTATTTCAAAAAAAATTCAAATCATAAAGAGAAACTCTGATAAAAAAAACTACCGATCATCTCAAGATAAGTGCTCTATTTCACTTCACTTAGATACAAACCAAACAAGCAAAAAGCGGAAACATGTTGATGAAGTAGGGACAATAAATGACCAGGAAATAGAAAATAAAAAAGAATGTCCAATAGGGTTGAGTTTAGCCGAAAAAAATAGACTTTATCAGAAAAAGTCCTATGAGGCTCATAAAACAAAAATCCTACGCGCAAAAAAGATTTATTACGCGAAAAAAAAATCTCAAGACTCCAGTCAAGTATTCCAATCTCAATGGGTAAAAGATGCATCGCATAATATTATTACGAAAAACAAATTACTTTCTACATTCAAAATACGAGAGTTTTCAGAGGACTATATTAACAAGTTAATAGATAAAATTAGATTGAAATCAAAAGCTTCTTGCAGAATAGAAGCTGAAAATATTGTTAAATGGTGTCTAACAAGTAGAAAAAATGATGTGTGCAGAATGGAAAGAATTTTAAAATCTTGTGCACAAAAGGCTATGGTGATTGTCGAACGAGTGAAACAGCTTCCTACCTCGGACATCAAATCTAAGCTGTCCGCTATGTGTGGTTTGTCCAAACATACTTCGACTACAGAAGCATATTTTGCTGATACTGCTTATAAGCAAGACACGAAACAAACCGAAAATATGATAGTGAATGAGAATGGACAGGTAATAAATTTATTACCTTTGACCTCTGGGTCTAAAATATTAAAAAAATCATGGACTTGCGAGGATTCCATCTGTAAATTGGATGACGAATATGTGATCAACAAATATTATGAATTTATAGGATCGTTGACGTCGTGGAAGTTGTCGAATATTTTTGTTCGGATTAATGAGGTACTACGGTGTGGAGCCCCTCATTCAAATCCATTTAAAATTGGTCATCCAGCAAGTTGTTACTTAGAATCTACCACATGTCAATCAACGTTCATTTCTACTTTGATTTTAGCTCCTCATTACCCTAACGTTCGGAGCATAAAAAAATTTATCGATCGCATTACACAATTAGCTTTTAGAGTATATGACGTTGATACTGCTTTGGAAGAGGCCAACATTGAATTCCTGCAAAACCTACGAGATGAAATAATAGACAGTACAAAATCTTCCGAACACAAATCTGTGGAAATTGACCTCGACGAGACGCATATTAGATCAGTATATTTAAAAAGTTTTACTACATTCACTAAAAACCTAATGGATGTTCCAATCCTTCCATGTGTTTCGTGTGAGAAACTGTGCTGTAGAAAGGATGTTAGAAACATTGCAAACATCAAAAAACCTGATACGGATATATGGAAGCAATTGATGGAAGATGCGCAAGAAAACGATCGAGAACGCGAATATATTTGCATATATTGCCTTGGCAAATTAAGAGCTGGTAAACTGCCACCCACATGTATTTTGAACCACCTTAAGGTCGACAAAACACCTGCAGAAATAGAAGACCTGAATGACACAGAAAAAAATTTTATCCCTCGCGTAAAAGCTTACCAAGTAGTGACGAAGAAAGGGACTGTAGCAAATAAAAAGATACCCCCAAGACAACAAATTCCCAACGTCAAAGGGCGAACATTTCATCTTCCATTGCCCATCGAAGAAACTTTGAAAAGAATCTGCCCTGAACATGACCCCATCAATAAATATCACGAATTTTACATACTCGTCAGAGGTTTACCCAATGAGAAAAGGAAAACTATGTGGGAAAGTTTAATTGATGTAAAAAAAATAAACGTCTGTCTTCAACTTTTGAAAAAAATAAATCCTTTTTATGAGAAAATACGACTTCCCAGCAATGCTAACGATCTGCTGAAAAATTTGGAAGAAGCAGAGTATAACGTCGATGGAAATGCAGAGTCAGGCAATAGCAGCAGTGACGAAGATTTTCTAAATGACTGTGATG
This sequence comes from Chrysopilus asiliformis, assembly GCA_964034945.1. NCBI lineage: Eukaryota > Metazoa > Arthropoda > Insecta > Diptera > Rhagionidae > Chrysopilus > Chrysopilus asiliformis. Next base: position 34,461,316 of record OZ035963.1, read on the forward strand.
ATGAAAATCCAGCCCCGGCGGTAAAGAAATTTTCTGATGCAAAAACTGCGTTTCTTACCCCAAGGTCAAAATCGGATCCACTCTACCAGCAATATACCATCTATCCTCTCAATGCTAAAAGAATAAATGAAAGTGCAGCTGATTTGTACCAAATGAAAAAAGTTGTCGATGTCCCTTTAGATAATCGCGAGAAAGCTTTGGATCTTTTATGTTTTCCTGATCTTTATTCTTGTGGGAGAAACGGACAACATGCAGTTCGGCCCGTGCGCCTTACCGATCATGAATATATTAAAGTCAGAATTATGTCAAAACATTCACAATTTCGGCGCAACGTACAATACCTTTTTTATTTGTTAAATGATACAACTATTCGGCAAATAAAGTTTGGTATTTATCACGCGCTCAACGTATCTGATCCACATAGGAAGTATACGGTTAAAAATGTTTTGGAATTATCGAAAGAACGCGAAATTCAGGCATGTATAAACACAATATTTGCAAGTATTCGTAACACCAAAGAGTTTTTGAAAAAACCACGAAATGATCTGCAGTGCATGCTTGCACATTATGGTCCAGCAACCTGGTTTCTGACCATCAGTCCTGCGGATTGGTTATGGGGGGACTTGCACGATTACATTCGTAAGGTAAATGCACCTGATTTCGACAAAATACTATCTGGGGAGTTGCCTTGCAGAGATCCAGTTTCAGCTGTACGATTTTTCAGACATAAATTTCAAGCCATGCTTACTTTCATATGTTCTGAAGATGCTCCGTTGGGTAAAGTTATTCATTGGGCTTGGCGAGAAGAGTACCAAACTCGAGGTGCCCCGCACTGGCATATCTTGCTGTGGGTCGAAAATGCGCCTGTATTAGGTATCGCAACCAACGAGGAGGTATCGCAATTCATATTGAAATATTGCACTTGCAGAATTCCGGACAAAAACATTTCACCCACGCTTTGCGACCGTGTATCTACACACCAAAAACACACGCACAACGGATATTGTTTGAGAGCGAAACACTCCAAGAAAGGTTTTTACAAAGTTTGCAGATTTAATTTTCCTCGAAAAGTTACGGAAAATTTGATTCTAAGAGACATTGTAACCGCTACAGCTGGTCGGAAAACAAACAAGAAAAATTGTAGATTGTACGATCTACCCAGATCAAAGGCAGAGGAGAGTATCAATGATTTTAATCCAATAATATTGTCAGTCTGGGAGGGCAACATGGATATACAATATGTTGGAGAAAAATCTATGACTGCGGCGCATTATATCACAAAATACCAAACTAAGGCTGGAGAGAAAAGCCATTTGGATAACGCGTTGAAAGGGATAGATTCCTCCAAATCTCTTGCTACTCGGTTGTGGTCTGCCGCTCTACAAAGTTTGACCCATCGAGAATGTGGAGCACTGGAAGCTGCTACGACTCTGTTAGGACTTCCCATATTTGCAACTGATCCAAGTACGTCGATAAGATGGCTGAACATAAACGAAATTCGGGGAAAGAAGTTGAAAGATCGGAAAGACATTCAACAATTATGCGAAGACTCCACTGATATTTTCTGCCCAAATTTGACAGATGACCATTACCCACAAAGACCGAAAGCACTGGAATCCTGTTCTTTGTATGACTTTGCTCAGTGGTATGATATTGTGCCAACTGAACCAAAACAAAAGGACGTCACATTTTTCAAGATTGGCGAGAACCGTTTCTTGAGAAAACGTACACGCGAATATCTTATTAATCACTTCAAGTACAATGTAAAAACTCTTCCAGAAAAGTACTTCTTTTCGTTACTCTTTCTATTCCAGCCATGGAGAAAAGTTGACGAACTGAAAAATGGTTGTGAGACGTACGCTGAATCTTTCAACAAAATTGCCCCTACTCTTGACGAGGCGATGAAATATCATCGGAAGCGAATGGAAATTCAAGAAGCCCGAGAGGAGGCCGAAGAATCAATAAAAAAAAAGATTAAAGAAATTCTGAAAAAGGAATCTCAATACAGCGACGCATCTTTAGAGTGCAATCCTCTTGAAGCCCATGAGGCCATGAAAGATTACAAAGATATCGACGACAATGTTCAAGATGCCGATATTGCAGAATTGACGTCCCAAATGAATCAAGATCAGATACGAATTTTCGAACGGGTGACAGGCGCTTTGCAGTCGAATGATCCAGATGCTCCGATTTTGAGACTATACGTAAGCGGAGAAGGCGGAACTGGGAAAAGTTTTCTAATTCACGCCATTAGGTGCTGGGTGAAACAAGTTTTAAAGAAACGAGTAGCAGTATCAGCTCCTACCGGAATAGCTGCATTTTCTATTCAAGGATTGACGATCTATAGACTGTTCCAATTGCCAGTCGAACACGGCAATACTCCAAAATACAGACCACTGTCTAATATGGTGTTAGAAAAATTACGCGGAGATTTGAAAGATTTGTCATTAGTTATTATTGACGAAATATCAATGGTTTCAAATATCACTTTAATGTATATACACTTGAGGCTAACCGAAATTTTCAATACCGACGATAGAAGAGATGGCTGGTTTGGTAAGATACCCATTCTTTTATTCGGCGATTTGTTGCAATTACCTCCTGTACATGAGAAACCATCATATATGCCACTTAGAACTGACGAAATACAAAAATACATTGGTTGTGTCGGTAATGTACATCTGTGGGAAAAATTATTCGCATACGATGAGTTGACAATCAATATGAGACAAAGGGGCGACACCTCATATCGAGATATATTGTCTAGGATTCGGGTAGGTTTAATTACAAATGATGACCTGAAGATATTGGAAAGCAGAAAAATTCAATTTTCGAACACAACGGTATATGGAAAACTTCAAGATTTATGTAACTACATTTCTGCGTTGCCCAGTGAAGCCGTCTGTTTGTTTCCCACTCGTAATATGTGCGATGTATTGAATAAAGAGATGCTTTCAAAAATTTCAACCGAAGAAATAGAACTGCGAGCTCACGATTCTGTAGAATGTCAACCTAGACTTAAAAAAAAAGTAGAGAAAGCCCTGCAAACTGACAATGAAGATTGTTCTCGAACAGGAGGTCTTCCCCTGGCTATCCATGTCAAGATTGGTGCAAAAATTATGCTTACTAGAAATATCGATGTCACCCGAGGATTGGTTAATGGTTCAATTGGGGTGATCAAATCAATTTCGCGGCGTATCGATGACAAAAACGATATTCAAACGGTCACGATTGTTTTAGCTTGTGGCGATGAATGCGTCATTGAAAAAATTAGCGTGAAATTTGAAATTATGGAAAAATCTTATGTGATTCGCAAGCAATTTCCTATTTCTTTGAGTTATGCCATAACGGTTCACAAGTCACAAGGTTTGAGTTTAAAGGTGGCCGTTATTGATTCTGGTAACCGTATGTTTGACTTGGGACAAGTATATGTTGCACTTTCAAGAGTCACATCACTTGATGGCCTACATTTGGTAAATTTTGATCCATCGGCCATCAAATCAAATGAAACTGCAATCGTGGAATACAACAGACTCAGAAAAAAGTATCGGCTAGACTTGCCTCAGATTAATGTCTCAAACAAACAGACTTGTAAAATGATTGACGCTGTGTGGACTGTGCCAACAGAAGCAATGAAAATTCAAGATGGTGTTAATGAACCAACCGAACCCCCATTTTTGACTAATTTTCGAGGGTTAAAAAATGAAAATGGCATTTCTTGCTATGCAAATTCGGCTTTGCAGTGTCTATTCAATTGCCCAGTAATTAAAAACCGAATGCTTGGTTTACCTAAAGATCATCTACTACGTAAAGCTCTCAGCGACTATATGTCTAACACTAACAATGTTGATGTTGCTGCAGTTAGAACATTTGTGGACATTAAATATAGCCAGGAGCAACAGCAAGATGTTCCGGAATTCCTGCATGACTTATTTAATATAGTTCCAAGTCTAAAAAATGCGATTGAATACAGTGTACGGTACACAACGTCATGTCGCAAAAACCAGTCTTGTTATTCAAATTATGAAGACCAATCTGGCAGTATCCTTATTTTGCCCGTAAATATCGCCAAGAAAAAATCTGTTACATTACAACAACTATTTGATGATAGTTTTCAGAAACACCAAATCATTCATGCTCCTTGCGATAATTGTGGTGGCGATCAAAAAATTCAAACTATCAATATAACATCAATTTCGCCAATTGTTGTTATCCAACTCGGGTTATTTAAGATGGAAAACTGCGTCATAGCCAAAGAGTCTAATTGTTTGATTAAAAGTATACCCACAGAAACATTGAAGGTAGCCGGTCACAACTATAGAGTTATTGCCGCTATATTCCACATTGGCAAAACTGTAGAAAGTGGCCATTACTTTTGTATACTGAGAAGCAAAAAAGGCTGGTACGAAATTAACGATGAAAGAGTTGAGAAAAAACCTTGGCCTCGAAATTCTTCAAACGCATATGTTTTCATTTTGCAAAGGCAGTGAGATTCCCCTAGGACAGTTCCAAGCCCGGCTGAAAAAGGAGCTGCGGAGTGAGCCAGTTCAGGGTAGATCCTGACCGTTTTGCTGGATAGACTTTATGTCGAAACAGTAGACCAGGGTTGCAACTGCTGGACTTACCAAGTTCCTTCGGGACCCAAAAGGGTTTGCAGCAACTAGCCGATACCCTGTTCCAATATAGAGCCAATATCACCGTTTTGCAGGAGGTGAGATGGACAGGAAGTGGTGGAGCTATCATCTCTATTATCCCACATGCTCGTAGTAGACTTTAGGCAACCGACAGAATGAAACCCACTGTTATTGGATTTCAAGCTGTATCAGATAGACTATGCACTCTACGCATGCGAGGTAAGTAAAACACATCTTCATAGACTTTAAAACCTCCTATGATAGCCTAGTCAGGGTAGAACTTTATAAAGTCATGAGAGATCTCGGTATCCCAAATAAATTGATAAGACTGTGTAGGGATCTCTGTCTCTGGTGAGATACATTAGTAGCGCCGAAAGAGAGAGTGAGATGTCATTGCTTTCATAAATTATAAAGGAGCAAAAAAAATCCATATCGCACAAAAAAACATTTAAAATGTTAAAATTTTGTGTTGAGAACTGAGCGATGGGGTCTTTTGGTTATATTCAAAATACTTTAATAAAAAAGAGCCATATCCAGCCATAAGGGTCAGTTGATGACAGTCACTGAGACATGATTGATCTTATCAATTGCCGTGTGCCTGACGATTAGACTTGCGCGACTAAAAATATGAGTTTTGTGTACTTAACATTCGTTTTATAAATTTGTACAAAGATTACCGAATCAAAACTCATTTCACGATTCCTTGACCCAAAAACAACTGTTAGTTGAAATGTTCATCTATATACTAGAGACCTTATTACGCTTTCTGAGGGGTACGATTCCGGATGAAACTCTCGTTCAAATGAAAATATTTTTGAGATTCTCTGGAAAACGGTGAGTAAGGTCAAAAAATTATAAATGCTAGAAAAACTCTTACACAACTCTTCCATCCAACTTAATTAGATTTGACCACTCCTTCTCACGCCTATAAATCTGCCTTTTTTTATGGCGATTGCCTAAAGGCCACATTTTAGTATGCAATCAAGCATTTCTAATTTGACCGCAATTCGAAATGAATACCTCTTAATATTTCTTAAATTTGTCACATAAAAATTGTCCTAAGGATAAACTAGACTTTTTGAGAATAAATACTCTGTTAAATAAAAAGCTTAAAATTTCCTGTACATATAATCGTGAGTGTACTGTACAATACTTTTGATACTACGTACTTCATATAAGAAACCAAAAAGTCTGTAGAGTGGATTGTTGAAAGCTTTGAGGCTCGTAAATGTACAAATTTATAAAACGAATGTTAAGTACACAAAACTCATATTTTTAGTCGCGCAAGTCTAATCGTCAGGCACACGGCAATTGATAAGATCAATCATGTCTCAGTGACTGTCATCAACTGACCCTTATGGCTGGATATGGCTCTTTTTTATTAAAGTATTTTGAATATAACCAAAAGACCCCATCGCTCAGTTCTCAACACAAAATTTTAACATTTTAAATGTTTTTTTGTGCTATATTTCTATAGTAATTGTTCCCTCTATGACAAGGGTGGGCAGACTTTGCCAGGGTACGGGATACTTTCAATTTTTTCAAGGTGTTGCGATCCACCCAGTGGCGTAGGTGTGGTGAGCTGAAAAAAAGGTCTACAATATATATTATAACTTAATAATAAATACGGAATATGTACTTACCTACATAACCACAATATAAAAAACTTACTCTTTTAAAACCGCGTTTAAAACAAAACGCAAGATACAAACGCAAGATTTATTATGAAACAATTCGAAATACATTAAAAAATAAATCATTTTCATCTAAAGTTAGTTCTCGTAGTTATACAGGGTGCGCCATCTGTTCCTCCGGTATGAGAATGTTGAATAACTTTTTAAAGAAACAATAGATTGCAAAAAATGGTGTTTTTTTATTTAGTTCAATCCTTTACAATTTATGTGGACTACTTTTTGAAAACAACATCGATCAAATGACCACCTTTATTGGCCACCGCAAACTGTGCTCTTTTTCGGGCATTTTCCATCACTTCTTCGAGCATCTCCGTCGGTATGGCAGCTATTTCGGCACGAATATTGGTCTTGAGCTCGTCAATGGTCTTCGGGTTGCTGGCGTAAACTTTACTCTTCAAATAACCCCACAAAAAGAAGTCTGGGGGGGTTAAATCAGGGGATCTTGGTGGCCAGTCAATATCGCCTCTTTTCGATATCACACGTCTAGGGAATTTTTGTTGCAAAAACCGTATTGTTTGGTCCGCTGTGTGGCATGGCGCCCCGTCTTGCTGAAACCAGAAGTCAGTCAGACCTTTTTCACGCATTTTCGGACACACAAAATGTGCCAACATCCACCGATATCGATTACCATTAACTGTTTCACCTTCATTGAAGAAAAATGGCCCAATGATGGTTTTTGCGCACACGCCGGCCCAAACAGTCACTTTTCGATCATGCAATGGTATTTCATGAATCTCGTGAGGATTTTCTGTCGCCCAAATGCGGCAATTTTGTTTATTAACACCGCCAGAGGGAGTGAAATGTGCCTCGTCGGTCATTAAAACTTGCATCCAAAATTGAACGACTATTTTCAATGTACATCGTCACTATTTCGGCGCGTTCTTTCGGTGTGAAGCGGTTCATGGTTAAAATTGTACTGGTTTGACGTTTCCAAAACGTGTCTAGGAAAGCAAATCGGTTGACAAATGGCGAAGTTATTCAATGTTTACATACCGGAGGAACAGATGGCGCACCCTGTAGTTAGTAGAAGATTTTTAGTATGCGCGTCTTAGGTCTTAGTAAAGACGGTCACCCCAAAATGTCACCCCAAAAGGCGGTCACCCCAAAGAAATGTCTTGGCGGTCCACCGGTCGATCACGATCGACTTAATGCCCACCCCTGCTCTATGCTTTCTATTACCAACTGGTTTTTGCTCAAATATTTGAGGGGTGAGTGGACAAATTCAGATTTGCGCAAACCCGAATTTGAGCAAATATTTGTGAAGTGGATTTAGTGAGTGCCTACGTCATGGAGGAAACGTATAGGAATGGGGCTTGAGGATAGGTAAACGGTAGTAAATGTTTCCAAAGTGGGTAGTGTTTTGCGATAATGGTGAGGCAGATTATTTTTAACTACAGTCAAAGTCCTCTGACTCTGTAATTCGATTTTCCTCTAACTCGAACTTTTTAACCTTTTTTGCGCTCCCTTCAGTTTGTTTTAAAAACGAATAAATATACATATGTATTTAAAAAAATTGTTTCAATTTCTCTAACTCGAAATTCCTCAACCTCGAAACGTTTTTAATGGCAGCAAGCAATTCGAGTTAGAGGACTTAAACTGTATACTGTGACCAAAATGCGATTTTATTTTAATATACTTACCAGGGGTGTGGTGTCGGTAGGGATGCCAACGATACCTCGATGTTTGCAAAACATCGAGGTATCGTTGAAAAGTATCGAGTTTTAACCTCGATGAGGAACAGGCCGATATATCGAGGTATCGATGTTGTTATCCACGATGTTAGAACATTACTCTTCATAAAATTAGTAGAGAAACTAATTTTAGGACTAGAGGGACTAGTTTTTAGATAGATTTAATATAGCCACTCTACTTAAAGATTTGTTTAAATTTCCTTTGGTATCAATTTTCGGTTTCATCTTTCTACAAGATTTCGCAAAAAATACCAGAGCTAGCCATGAAATTTTACAGAGCAGTTTTGTCCTGATGTGGAAATCCGTTAACCGGAAGTAACCAAAACGGCGGCTTTTTAAAAACGATGCGGTTTTTTGCGATTTGTTCCGAAACTAACAAGTTTCCAGTAGTCTTATGTATTACAAAACTTGGAGACAATAAAATTTGCTACATTTATGTCTTTTACTCGAACTCCGTTATGAAGATATACCGGTATTTCAAAAAAAAAATAGTTTTTTGCGAATATCTCGAAAACTAACGGGTTTTTGGTGGTTCAACGTATAAGAAGAATTAAAACCGTGTAAATTCTACCTGCGTGCACTCCACCCACAATAGAGCATCCGCCAGGTGGGTAAATTATTTATTAAATTTAACTTTTTCAAAACATCGAAAAAACATCATGGTATCGATGTTTTCAGGACGATGTTTTTTGAAATCGATGTCGCCTTAAAAAAACATCAATTTTCGATATATCGAGGTTTTATGAACGATGTTGCATCCCTAGGTGTCGGAGTCGTCGAGTCGTGGTTATTAGTTTTTGCCCGGGGTCAGAGTCGAAGTCGTTGAAAAAAGCGAAAACTTCGACTCCGCCAAAAAAAAGAAACAATAAAAAAAATTTAAATTCCTCTAACAAAAACGGCGGAAAGGCCGTAGCCGAACAAGGTACTGAAAAGTGCCCTGGGACAGATTGATCTGAAATTTTTACCAGACATTGGTATTGATGCAGGTACCGTTTGACGAAATTTTTAACCCTGTAAACCCCTTATAACGGTCGGAAGGGGCGGGGGAAGAGAACGGCTTGTCCGATTTAAAAAAAAAATATATGTTGTAGTGACGCATCCGACAATGTTGTGAAAAAAGTAAACATTTTTTGACAATTTTAAAAAGAAAAAAAATCTGCGTGGAAGCTGGTAAACCAGGCTCTGATGGGTTTTCAGGTCAAACATGCCTGACCTATTGGGGGGAAATTGGATGTGAAAACATCCACAAAAATAATATAATATTTTTGTTATATTATTTTTTTGTTTTTGCAGACCTATAACCCAAGAAATTCCAATAGGATTAATTTCTTTTGAATTGTCTCAGTTTCATTTTCATCTTAATAAATGGCTCGGAAAAAGCTATTTTACAATTTTGTATCTTAATATAACACATTTATATGGGGCTTTTAAAAATTTGCGACTCCGGAGTGGGAGTTAGGGCCTTTTCAAAACGACTCCCTACCTCTGCTTACTACATAGGGTTCAGGAAAAATCTAATGACGAATTCGAATCGTAGATTTAGAGAACACTCTACTTTTATATTTCCAATAAATAAAGTAAAACACCATGAAAAATTAAATTTTAGTTATTTTTCTGAATTATTTTTAATTGTCCGGATATCCGGATTACCCGAATGTTTTGATTTTCGGGTATTTGATATCCGGATAGTAGTTAACGTCGGATAAATAGAAATTATTCCTTTTGTATGCCAGTTTTATTGTTTATTTCATAGTGAAAATAGCCCACGTAAAGTCATTTTCTCCATTATTTTGTTATCTCGGTTGCTCATTTTGTAACCAACTGCGAGGTCTATTGTGTAAAATATATTATTGCCCTGATTCTGGCATGGTGATCGGTCACAAGTCACGATCTGTATAGCGATTTTGGCGCAAAAGATAAGAATTTTGTAGGGATTGTTTTCGTATAGTAAATGAAATGGAACGTTTTTCAAATGTCAACGTAGAGAATTACAAGGCAAGAGAATTATAACCATAAAAACACGGAAATGTTGTGACCGAGCTGTGACTAGTCATCGGCCACTGATGGTCGCCAGAATAGGGCTATAAATTTGACAAAATAAAACTTTGTACTTTACACTTCACCGAACTTTTTAATACTTCATAATAAACACTAAATTCCATTCTAGTTGAACCAATTTATAAGCGTTATATCTAAAATTTTAAATGGAAAGGTTCTGGCCGAAACCCCTAAAATTTGTAGAATGGCTAATCGTACATATTGTTGAACAATCAAAATTAATGTGCTGAAAACAGTGATTGAATTTTATTCTGGGATCAATTTTATCAGTTGATTAAGCATCTTGTGAGCAACCTAAAAAAAATAAAAAGATAATCGCTTTGATGTTGCTAAACGAACTTCGCCTTTTCCTATCCAAATTTTCAGTAATCATCCCTGAAAAACGACGAATTTCGCGTTTAAATTCATTGAATCAAAGCACGCGCACAGAGAACAATTTACAAATACACAACAAATTTTTTCACTGAAGATATAATTTAATCAAGGGTTCCTTTAAATGGAGCCAATCTCCAATTAGTGTCCCATCGACATAAAGTTTTAGTTGTAGCCATATTTTACTTTTTTATTAAACTGTTTTTATCTCAAAATAGTCCTGCCACGTATCGTAAAAACGATAATAGCCTCTTTTTATATAAAAGTGTCTTCGTACGTACCAAAAAAGCAATTTCTGAATCTGGTAATGTAACATGAAATTTTTCAATGTTTTTCTTTCTAGCTGCTTAATTTTTTTTTCTAGCTGTTTCAATGTTTTTATGAGAAACACTATTATTTGACATAGTAGTGTTTCTTACTAAAATAAAATTAAGTTCATCGATAAACAAAAATTTTACATTCTCTTCATATAAACAAAATTGTTTTTTGTAATTTTCTAGAAAAACAGAGTGTTAAACCGAAGAACTAAAAATGCAAAAAGTATTTGGATTACAATTTTACATAACACATATCACAATTTAATTAGACTATTCTATACCTCCGCTCCCGGTACAAATAAAGAAGCTTTCTACAATTTTCCCGAAAACAGTACGTCAAATTAATGTAAGGACGAAAAGTGTTTACAATCCGATTTTACAAAAGTCTTCTAAATATCGAAATTAAATTGGACCACTACATGGTATCAAATTTGGGCGGTGTGGTAATATGTGAAGTGGTTTTGATAAATAAGGAAAAACACATATGTGGAATGGTTGGAATTTGTACCCCGGCTTCGCCCGGTTGAAAGTTTGAATGAGGCAAAATCTGGTAAAACCAAATTCAGTTGGGTATAAATCAGATAGTCTATAGAGAGCGGTCTATGAATTTTTTTGTTCGGAAAATGTTTTTTTCAAAAAACAAAATCTGGCATGTAAAATACTGGACAAAAACTTTTGCAATGAAATTCTAAAAAAAAGATTCCCTCACAAATTATTAATATAGACATCTTGCATTGAATTTTCCACAAAAAAATTGACATGAAGAAGGTCTAGAAAACACATTGGCCATCAACAAAATCTGTCATCATCGGTTTATAGTACACGTTCTATCCACCGTCAATGGTTGAGTATTAACATTTTCAATTTTTTAAAAAAAAAATCACTGTTGTTTCGACAATCTAACGCCGCGCCGTGTAGATAATCTAATGACGTGCAGAACAACTGTTTGGCATGTCGAATGTTAAAACTTAGAAAGAAATGTTGCCTAGAATTTAAAAATAAAAACACTTTAAATACTCTCCAAGAATATTGAAAAAAAGTTTGAAACACGGCAAACGTTAGAAAAATAGGATAGGCATTTTTATTTTTTTTTTTTTTTTTTTTCAAAATATAAAGAAAAAATATTCTGTGTGAAAAACATTTTGGTGAACGTGTTTTTGAAAAACAACAAATGTGAACTTGAATTATGCTAGTCCCACGGTTTAAGTAGGCTAGGCACAGCTTATTTTTTTAAGAATAGTTGGCTCAAACCACAGAATTATATAACATAGAACAACTGTCACCATACAAAGCTCTGCTGAAAAATGGTCCCAAAAGTATTTCCCTCTTTATCGTACTTGAACGCATCCACTGAACTGTATAAGGTCGCGAGATTCAAATTTAGTTTGCCGCGAAATTCAAATTTCACAAGTTTGAGACTAACTTTAGGCGCAAACAAATAACTTTAGGCGCCAACACCATTCCGAAAGTCTATTTTTCTTTGACAGCTCACGGTTTAAACGAGAGGACTATATTTATTTTCATACGGTTATCTTGCTGTTACTTGACTCGTTTTGATTCACTGAACTGTATTGAAATGGGACCATTTGAGACAGCAAATCGAGCGATCTAGTATATCTATGGTGCCATTTCAATACAGTTCAGTGAATCAAAACGAGTCAAGTAAGAGCAAGATAACCGTATGAAAATTAATATAGTCCTCTCGTTTAAACCGTGAGCTGTCAAAGAAAAATAGACTTTCGGAATGGTGTTGGCGCCTAAAGTTATTTGTTTGCGCCTAAAGTTAGTCTCAAACTTGTGAAATTTGAATTTCGCGGCAAACTAAATTTGAATTTCGCGACCTTATACAGTTCAGTGGATGCCTTCAAGTACGATAAAGAGGGAAATACTTTTGGGACCATTTTTCAGCAGAGCTTTGTATGGTGACAGTTGTTCTATGTTATATAGTTCTGTGAATGGGACTATTTGAGACAGCAAATCGAGCGATCTAGTATATCTATGGCTCAAACGGACCTTAAAAAAATAATGCAGGAAACCTTTTGGGAGGAACAACAAACATTTTTAAAAAGCTGAAAAGAACTGTAAAAAGACTGTATCGCAAGGCCAAAATTCATTTATAGTAAAAATTTGACTGGAAAAGCTCACACAAACAATCCTTAAAAACGATTATAAGGAAAATTAGCCAGCGCTATCGGTTAACAAATATTGATACCGAAAATTTTTTGAAGCACACTGACATAAAAATATCGAAAAGGAATGTGTGGAAAGAAATGTTTTTAAACAATTGCTTACAAAACTTTTGGAAACGAAAAACTTTTGGTCTAAAATCCTCGGTTTGCTATGGGTTTGTGTGGGAGGGTTTAAAAAAATTATATAAGTTGAAAACAGTCTGTTCGGCTGGAGAATATTAGCAAAAGTTAAATTAAATTTAATCCTCTTACTTGACTCCTCAACTCAGGGCTTACTTTTGGTATACTTTTGTTGGAGCTGGACCCCCGACAAACACATCTGCCAAATTTCCGGCCGATCGGTTCGATAGTTTTTGCGAAAGATTAACATACAGGAAAACCGAAGATGCGGATTCACTTTACTGCCTCCACTTACTTTCCCACCATGGACCCCCGACGAACGTCTGTGCCAAATTCCCGGCTAATCGGCTCAGTACTTTTGCCGCGAAAGAGTAATATAGAAGAAAAACTAAGCTCCGGACTAAGTTTACCCCCCCCCCCCCCCCCCCCCCCCCCCCCCCCCCCCCCCCCCCCCTTCACCGCTTCTCTGGCTACTTATCAACGGGTGTATGTTTAAACCGGGCACCAACTCATTTTTATATATTAGTCAAGATTTTTTAAATTTATTTTGACTAAACTTAGTAGGGATTTTATGTAAGAAGGCTAAAGTTCAATTACAGGCAAAACACTATTGCAAATTTAAGTACCGATGGGGAGGTAGTAATTGGGTTCCTGAAAAATAGGAAATCGCATTGTAGGAATCTTAAGCATAAAAATATAAAAATGGGAGTTCGAAACTATATAAATATGTATAAAATATTCCAAAAAATCAAAATGAACGTCGGACGCCATTTTTTCTAAATCGCACCAATATGAAAACGTCCAATGGTTGAAGTTATGTCAGCTATCATCCCTCTAAATTATGCATGTAGTTCGTTGGTTCTCCGTCAGCCCTAATTATATAAAAACAAATTCTCGTTGAATTTCACTACACTTTAATTGAAAAAATCTAGACTGTACATTGTTGGTTTAAAATACTATACAAATTCTTACTACTAATAAGTTGATAAATCCTGACAGGCAACAATGTTTTAATGTTTCTTTTTTTTCAGCTCCAACAACAGTTCAAAGAACGTCAATTAAAAAGATATCCAGGAACCTTCAAAAGAATACAGAGTTTTATACAAAAGCCAGGAAAAATATATCTCGTGGATATTCCTAAGCTTCCGATTATACATAAATAACTCTTATTCTTCTCATCTTGGAAACTAATTTTACACGACGGCATAATAACAGAACTTTGAAGTACAACGCCTCACAGCAAAATTAAAACGTCGAATTTAAGAACAACATATCACATGGCAAACACCTTTTTTAATAAATTAAAGTAACTATAATTCTATTTTGCTTCTTTTTCATAATTAATTTAAACATATAAAAATAAATAAGTGAAAAAGCATTTTTAAACGTAAGAAAAGCTACAATTGCCAAGGGCCAATCGTCAAATACTCTATCTATATAGTAGAGGAAGAAGGGAGTGGTCCAATTTGCTTTTGATGTATGGGACGGTTACGTAACATCCTATTCTAAACACATTTTACCTTATAAACGGTGGGTTTTTGAAAAAATTGTAAAAAATCTGTTTCGTTTGTACGGTAGAGGGGGAGGGAATGGTCCAATTTTGCTCGTTCAAGAACTTAGCCTAGCCATTTATTAGAAACGTAACTTAACAAAATTTCAGGTCTCTAGCTCTATCCTTTTGAAAGTTATGGTGTTCACGGCCAGACAGACAGACGGACGGACATGCGGAAATCAATTTTTGTGTCTGATAATTGGTTCGATGCGTTACAAACGGTTTACTAACTCTAATATTCCTATATGATATATAATATAGAGTATAAAAGTCTGAGGACACTTTCGAACAATTAATTTTAATATATCCCGCATGCGAAAGGACGTGAAAAGTGATTAGGTATATTTGAAAAGGAAATTTCTGGAACATTCTCCTCCCATCCCCGCCCAAAAAACGACTTTCCCCACTTCAATTAGGCCAAATGTGACCTATAACCAAAATTTCGTGTGGGGATTATTTTTTTTTTTTTTTCAGAAAAGGCCTATAAAGTTTTTGGTGCACTATAAAGTTTTTGGTTAACAGAGTTATCTATTTTACGTACTAGATATTATGGGAGAATGTGACATTCTTCATATTTTATTTTTTTTATACCCGTATGGTGAAACCAAAGGGTATATTAACTTTGCCTTACCGTTTGTAACGCCAAGATCCCGTCATCACACACAAAAATGAATTACACCAGTGTGTTTAGAATGATAAAAATAATTAATTTCTGCATGTCCGTCCGTCTGTCTGTCTGTCCGCCTGTCTGTCTGTCTGTATGTCCGTCCGTCTGTCTGTCTGTGGCGCGGATTGCGGGCGCACGGATTGAGCTAGAGACTTGATTTTGCGCAGATCCGTTTTTCGTAAAATGCGAGGCTAAGTTCGTTAATGGGCAAAAATGAACCATTAGGGGGAGTACCCCCCATACGAACGAAAACGGTTTTTGTGAATATCTCAAAAACGGTGCATCTTATCAAAACAGTCCAAGAACAAAAGTTATTTAGGATATGATTCTACATAAAACTCCCATACATCAAAATCCGATTGGAATAAATTTTAAAAATTCTTACTGGAAAGTTTGACTTCAAAGTGGAATTTTGGTACAACTGTTCGAATTTTGATACGAATATCACCATACGGGTCTCCAATGATTGCCAGATTGGCAATTATAGCTTTTGTTATGTTTTTTAATACAAAGTACCTCTCCGATTGCCCTGGAATTTTCTTTGTTATGTAGGTAATAGTTTAAAAAACGGTAATGATACGGAACCGTTAAGTTACCGTTAAAATTTAAAAAAAAAACTTTTTCCTATATTTTTTTTTGAAAACTGGGCCTTTCAACGAACAGGTTACGATTCTTCTCATCATCATTCGTTAACCCGTTACGAAACTATATTTTTTTTTAAATTCATATTCTTTTTTTAGTAAACCACTTTTTTGGACTAAAAATTCGGGAAAACATTAGTTGTAATGGTGGCAACTTAAGAAAAAAAAATTTAAGCTTCTATCTCTGGGGGCACTTTTTGCATTATCAATAACGAAGGCATTTAGAAACAATTTTCAGTGTAAGACTGGTCGTCCGCGAAGGGAAGTTTTTGTCAAGTCAAACCACTTCCTCTCGTATTTGCTGTTATCGCCTAAATTACTCAATGGATTTTGATACGGTTTTATTATTGAGCGATTTGTCCATAAAGAACCACTTTCGCTTACTATAATCTCTCCCTTCCCGTATTATACAAACCCCCTCTACTGCTATCTCCTGAACCACAAAATGGATTTTGATGCGGGTTTCGCTGTTAGAAAGGTTATGCCCAAGAAAAGTTTTCCAACACTAAAATTTATCCCGACTACGACAAACGAAACCTTGCTATCTATATGAAGGAATCTCCACAGAGTTTTTGCAAAAAAACGAGAAAAATTGGACTAATTCAAAAATTCCACAGGCGATCTTTTGATTTACTTGACCAAGCGTTGGAATAAAAGTGTTTATAATTTCGGCGAACCAAAAACAATAGCTTTGGACATCTCCAAGCTTTCGACTGTGCTTGGCATAAAGCTTTGCTGACAAAGATAAGAGCTGTCAGTCTAAACCCTGCTATCTCCACATGAATTGAGTGCTACCTTTCTGATTGTTCAATACGGGTTGTATTGGATGGATTCCATTCTGATTTCTTCAAAATTAACTCTGGTGTCCCTCAAGGCTCAGTTCTAGCTCCTACACTCGTTTTAATATTTATCAATGATCTACTGTCTCTCACTCTCAATCCGCTTTTTTGTTTCGCTGATGATAGCTCCCTTTACGCCCCCTACCATTTCAGCTCACCTGCAGAATCGAACGCCATTGCAGTCCGATCGAAACGCAGTGAGCAAATCAGATCTTTGAATTCTGATTTAAATACAATTCTGGCTTGGGGAAGAATCAACCGTGTGGAATTCGACGCATCTAAAACTCAATCAATGTTGTTGTCGATGAAATGTGAAAAATCCCCTGAAACGGTCGAATAAACGAGAAGCTCCAATGGAGCGATCATATTTTTGCCTAGGCTGTCTGGGACGCCGCAAAACATCTTTCACACCAATCGACGTGCTCAACATCTACAAGACCTACATTTGATCGATACTGGAGTACAGTTCACATTTGGGCCGGAGCCCCAATAACTGTCCTGCAACTGTTCGACCGAATTCAAAAACGTGCGATTCGACTGATTGGAGACAAATCTTTGACATTACCGTCTCTCGAGCATCGTCGTTCTGTTGGGATACTCAGCATATTCTATAGATATTTCCATGGGAACAACAAGACTTTGGAACGATTAACCATCTAATGTGTTCCCCCCGGACTATAACCTGCAGAAGTTCAGGGAGAACATAAACCGACATCTCCTTTCGTTTTTACGACCATCCTGAGCTGTGCTTCGGCATTAAAGGGTCTTCCTTTAAGCTCCTCATCCCCTCTCCAATAAATGGAGAAGCTATTTGCGATCTTCCCAAAAATAATGGGTCGATATGGTTTTGCACAATTTTTACATCAAAATACGTAATTGGTGATATCCCGAACAACGCCGCATACCCCGGATTATGAATACCACAATAAAGTTCACTGTGTTATATGTTATTATTTTTGGAAGAATACATCCACCTCCTGTTATCATGATTTTGTGATTTCTAGAATATTTCTGTGCATGCTGAGATGGTCCAAAAATTTACAAGAGGTTCAAAGTTAACAGCGGAGTTTACGAGCAGCAATTCTTTTTCAAATTGGACCATACTAAATCTCGATTCCCGCAACACGTATTTTTCTCTTTCAGAGGATATACATATACGCACTGCTTACTAGAATTTGAAATAAAGTTAATTACATTGTTTTTAAATTTATTAGAAAAATCTTTCTATTTTTTTTATTTTACTTTACCTCTTCAAAAGAAAATGAAAAACTGGAATGATTTAAAATGCTAATGTATGTTAATACGGTTTGCTTTAATTCATTCAGCTTTACAGTTTTGTGCCTTTTTTCTGAAATTATAAAAATTATCATGTAAAATTATTCCATTACGCAGTTTCGTTTTTAAGGATATTCTTACTTTAGTATTACCTTTATAGTCTTCATACCCCATGTAAAATGTGCTTTCTTGCGTCTTTTATGATGTATTCCCATTTTGTACTCACAGACTCGTAACTTTGGTACACCACGTTCTTTAATTTTACTTTTCATTCAACACTCCCATGACACCCCAATAAAGACACATGCATGGAAAGAAAATGTATTAATATTGCACAGTTGACAGTAAAAAGCACCTTTGACGAGATGATTAAAGATGAAATAAAAAGCGCTTTTTACATAAAATAAAACATAAGACAAGCTACAATTACCAGGGGCCAATCGTCAAATACTCTATATGACGACAGACAAAATGTTATTTAGAAAAATCCATTTGTATAGGAGAGGGGGAAAGAAATGGTCAGATTGGATTTTGATGTATGGACCGGTTATGTAAAATCATATTCTAAACACATTTTACCCTATAAATTTTTCAATAAGACTCGCCATTTTCGAGAAAATAAGAAAAAAAAGTATTAAATTTGTACGGGAGAGAGGGAGGGAGTGGTCCAACTGGATTTTGATGTATAGATTAGTTATGTAAAATCATTCTTAACACCTCCATAAATTTTTCGATACGATGCACAGTTTTCGAGAAATTAGGAAAAAAGTATTCCATTTGTATGGGAGAGGGAAAAGCAGTCGTTCGATTGGATTTGATGAGTTACGTAGAATCATATTCTAATTACATTTTACTTCTATGATTTTTTCAATATGAGAAAATTGCAAAAAACTGTTTCGTTTGTAGAGTGGAGGAGGAAGGAATGATCCAATGGTGCCCGTTCAAGAACTAGCCAGTTTCGAGAAACGTAACTATACAAAATTTCAACTCTCTAGCTTCATCCTTTCGCAATTTAGGGTGTTCGCGGACAGACGGACAGACAGACGGACGAACATGCGGAAATCAAAATCTTTTATAATCTTTAACACCCTGGTATAAGCCATTTTTGTCCGCGTACCATACTATATACTCCTTATCCGATTAGTATTTTTGCGAGTCCCCTTAACGTTAATAAAGGTTAAATTTGATCTTTAACTGGAGAAAAAAAAACAATTCAATATTTTGAAATTGTATTTTGAAAATCTTCCAGCAACAAATACGAAGCTCCCAAAACAACAGCAATTGAAGCATAATCCATTTTCTAATTGTACAGTAAAACTTGTATACGCCGAATTCGAACTGGGCTAACGTTCGGATTAGACAGGTTTCCGGCTTACACCTGTTAAACTTGTATTTTATTTTGTTTTACGGTAGTGTAACTATTTACAAAAATGTACGGTGAAACCTCGGGTGCATTAGAAGCTTTTGCGAAAGGAAGAAAAGGAAAAGGCGTAAATTTTTGTGATTTGCTTTTGTGAAACTTTCCTTTTCACTCACGAATGCAATTCGCTCAAAAGCTTTATAGTAAGTAAAGGTATTTTTTAAGAGACAAAGAAAATTAGTTTGTATGATCTGAGCACACAACATTGGTCCACATTACCCGTACCAAAACCAAATTGACTGTTTGTGTCAATCTTCACATTTTTCGATTTAAAAAGACAAAAAATCATGAGATCAGGATTTTCTCTTGGATAACAAATTGCTGTTTTTAAAAAAAAACTCTTCTAGTTCCCTCATATGAGTAAAAAATAGGAACGGTGGTCCACAATGCCCCCACTTAAGGTGCCGCTATACATGAGAGTAAAAAGGAGGTTGTCCATTTGAGAGTTAATTCGGCAATTTTCTCTTTTCAAGACCAATATCTTGATTTTTTTGACATCTTGCTTTGGCAAGTTCTCGAAAGCTACTAGCGAATTTCAAACGCCGTACATATCTGGCGAGCAACTCCCCGAGAGTTCAGTGGGTGCGTGTCGACTAGAGAGTAGAATCACTTTTGACATTTCGCAGAAACTGGCTCGCGAGTTTTTGCGAGTTTCTGCGAGCGACTCTCAGAGACGTGTCCATTTGCGAGTAGCTGCTATCGAGAGGTTTTCGCACTCTCATGTGGAGCGGCACCTTTATGGTTCAACCACAGTGGAGGCGGCAAGCGGCAGCGGCGGGCGGCATTTTTTTTGCACTAATGTAGCGCAACGAGAGCTTCTACAATACAGCGGCAACGGCAGCGCACTTTTTCCGTCGCCGCCGAGTTTGAAACCAAGTCAAACTTGCCGCCGCCGCCTAAAATGTTTTATAAAAACACCACATTCGGCGCCACATTCTATGCAGATTTTTAACGTTTTGATTTCGCAAGATGCCGACAACGGAGGAAAAATTAAAAGAGGTCGTAAAAGGAAATCCAATGCTCTACGATTTGGCCCATAGGAAAATAAATGGAGCAAAGTAGCGGACGAATTAAATAAGTTTTGACGTTTCAATTTTGACAGAAGCATAATGCCGACGGTGCCTCTATCATTGTAGCTGGCTCGGCGGTATGTGTGGCGGCGCCATGCCGTCCTCCATCGCCGCTGCCGCTTGCCGCGTCATTGTGGTTGAACCATCAAACTTGCCGCCGCCGCCCAAAATGTTTTATGAAAACCACCACATTCGGCGCCACATTCTATGCCGATTTTTCTTCGTTGTTTTGTGACAACCACCACATTCGGCGCCACATTCTATGCAGTTTTTTTGACGTTTTGATTTCGCAAGATGCCGACAACGGAGAAAAAATTAATCGAGTTCGTGAAAGCAAATCCAATGCTCTACAATTTGGCCCATCCTCAATATAAAAGGATAGAAAATAAATGGAGCGAAGTAGCTTTATTAAAATCTAGAGGTCGAGACAATTAAAATAAATAGCTTGGGAAGTTCAAAGTTTTCCTAGTTTTCAGGACGAAATTTAAAGCGTGGCGTTTTTGTTCCTTCTTAGTCTAATTTCACCTGATATCCTAGTAGTCAAAAAATCTTTATAACATTTCGAGTTTCAGAATGAATTACAGACTTGTTATTCTATATATATATATATATATATATATATATATAAAAGAGGCAACATCTGTCTGTCTGTATGTATGTCCAGACTTGGCTCAAAAACCATTAGACCGATTTTGATGTAGTTTTTTCCTATATGTTGCTTATACCTCTTATCAGGTTATATGCTATGTATTATTTTACAGTCCCCCGTTTTTTCCCCACAATCGTCCCCACCGTAAAACTGTTTTTAAGTTATTTAGCAGAACAACGCGTAAACCACTGGACTGAATTAGCTCAAAATTTGCACAGGGGTACTCCGAAAATATTGGTTAGCTTTGCGGTTGAAAAATCCAACCGCTTTTATTTTCATTTATTTCGCCCAAATAAACTCACTTTTAGTTTCAACAATACTAAATAATGAGAAAACTCACTTATTCGGTTTTCTACTCAAAAATTTGACAATCACAATACCGCTGTTGGCAATTGTAGCTTTTCTTACGTTTTTAGACTTGGAATTTCGAACAATCACGAGAAATATTCCAAAATTTGGAAAATGTTTCCTATATCAATTTTTTCCACTAATTTTTCGATATATTCTAATAGTGATAGTCAAAAATATTCGTGAAAACTAAACTGCATGCATATTTACTGACTTGAACTTCTTTTCAATTATTAGTTTTCTTACACCATGTAACAAAATAATAACGTTGAACGTAACGAACAGAAATTTGAATTTCGTTACATAACGAAATGTATAACTTTACGTTTTTTTCGTTTTCCGTCCCTGATATTTACTCTACAGGTAAAGAAATCATCGTATTTTTCTCTGCCGGGAGACCAAAGCTAAAAATAATATGGTGAACCTCAAACATGTTTCATATCACATTATTAATTACTGTTCGTGATGTTTCTTGACAAACAAATATTTGCCTTCAGTAATTACTAAGCATTATAAAATGTTTTTCTTTTTAAAATTCCTTTAAAAAAAATTGCCAAAAATAAAGATAAATACATTTAAATATCAAAGTAAATGAAAACTTTTTAAGAATTAAAGATTTTCGCATGTTTTCATCTTTTATAATAATAATTACATACTTTCATTTTATTTATCAAACTTTTTTCTGAGTTGTTGGTCATATAGAAAATCTACAACTGCTGTAAAGACAATCGTTGTAAACAGAATAGTCCAGAGAAAAGATACTAAAAAGACAGAAAGTAAGAGAAAAAATACAAACATAAAACTCGCTGATGGGTAATTGACATGAAAACACCCTAGGCCTTCATCAGGATGTCATCCATACACAATCTATCCTTACCTTAAGTTCCACCTTCGCTGGAACGAGATATCTAAACTCATATTTCATGCCACATACAAATATTTACTTCAGCAAAAAATTTTTTTTTGCAAAAATATATCGTTATCATCTTGATATACGAACATTCAGTTTAGCATAGTCGGTAAACATTGTTTTTTTCTCTCTCTAGGAAAAATATGCGCATATATATGTAGAATTGTTTATAAATTTTCTCGTTGCCATTCAATAGTTTTTGTACACATTTTATAGTATGTATATTTTTTTACATTTTCACAGCAATATAAATTTTATGGAATGATATCACCACAAAAATATAAGTTGACAAAACATTGCTATTGCAAATATAACTTCAAGCCATGTATGTAAATGCACATTGAATAAAAAGTGAAAAATTTTAGTGTTTTGTTACTAAACTTTACAAATTGCAAAAAATGAAATGGGACGTACTTTTATATTTATTCATACTAGCATACCCGTCGTTACCGGGTTATACTCTTTTGCATAAGTTTTTTTTTCTACCAAAAACCAAGAAATAAGTTAAAAACTTTTCAAAAAAGATCTTTGTTTTCAGGATTTTCATTTCGAACATTGAAATTCCAACATCAAATTCGTGATCAACGATCCCAGAAACCTGCTAAAGCCAATTTTTCCGAGCAAAATTGGAAAAAGAACATTTTCGTCATCCTTTCAGGACCTCCTGTTTCGCATTTTTAAATTCTAATACCAGATTCGTGATCATCAATCCCGAAAACCCCCTTAAGCCAGTTTTTCCCCGAGAAAAAATTGACAAAAGGATATTTGCGTTATCCTTACAGGACTTTCCCTTTTGAATTTTGAAAACTCCTATGAAGTAAAATAAATCTGTGTGCAAACTTTCATCAAAATACTTTGATGAGTGAGCATTAATATACTGTGATGGTCGAGCTTTTACAGGGTGTTACATTGGCTTGAACCGATGTTAACAGACAATAAGACAATGTTATTTGTTAAGATTTTTTGATTTCTCTATTGAATCATGTTATTTGGCACATGGCAATTATGTGTGAAAGATAATAATGTTGTTGACATAGACCTTACTCTTAAAATAACACCAAAAAAGAAGTCCAAAGGCGTCAAATCGCACGATCTTGGTGGCCAAGTGAGTTCGCTGTTTCAAGAGATGATGGGACCTGACAACTTCTCATTCAATAAAGCCAATGTTGCATTGGCTGTGCGGCATGTGGCGCCGTCCTGTTGAAACCAAAAATCATCGACAGCCATAGCATCCAATTCAGGCCATAAAAACGTGCTCACCGAAAAAATTCACGAAGTGCGTGAAATACATTTTTGTTTGAACGCCCATTTTCGTAATAGGCTTCAACTAATTTAAGACATTGTTCGATTGTCAATCTTTCCATGGTTCAAATTGCCAAAGACCGAACAGATGTCAAAAATCATTAGACGTGTAAGCCTCAA
This sequence comes from Chrysopilus asiliformis, assembly GCA_964034945.1. Classification (NCBI taxonomy): domain Eukaryota; kingdom Metazoa; phylum Arthropoda; class Insecta; order Diptera; family Rhagionidae; genus Chrysopilus; species Chrysopilus asiliformis. The sequence continues at coordinate 34,485,184 of OZ035963.1, forward strand.
TCACATTTAACATCGGTCCAACCAATTGGAATACCCGATATATACAGTAGAATCCCGATAATTCGTATTTCAAGGGACCAGCAAATTCATACGAATTAGCGGGATATACGAATTATCGGGGTACGAATTATCGGGATTTTTTTCAAGGGGCCAGCAAATTCATACGAATTAGCGGGATATACGAGTTATCGGGGTACGAATTATTGGGATTCTACTGTATAATGACAAACAAAATGTTTATTTGAAAAAAATCATTTGTAATGGAAAGGGGGAAAAGGAGTGATCCGATTGGATTTTGATATTCTTTTGATATTCTAAATTATAAACATTTCAATACGACTAACCGTATTTGAGAAAATAAAACACAAGCATTCAATTTGTATGGTGGACGGGGGGAAGGAGTTGTCGAACTGATTTTTTGCTGTATCGATAAGTTATGTCAAATCATGTTATAAACACATTTCATCTTTATAATTTTTCGATGCAATTCACAGTTTTCGAGAAAACAGGAAAAAAGTTTTCCATTTGTATAGAAGAGGGGGGATGCAATAATCCGATTAGATTTTGATATATGGGTGAGTTACGTAAAATCCTATTCTAAACACATTTTACCTTTATAAATTTTTCAATATGACCCACCGTTTTTGAAAAAATTGTAAAAAATCTGTTTCGTTTGTATGGTAGACGGAGAGGGAGTGGTCCAATTTTTCTCGTTCAAGAACTTAGCCTGGCCATTTACAGGAAACACAACTATACAAAATTTCAAGTCTCTAGCTCAAACCTTTCGAAAGTTATAGCGTTCACGGACAGACAGACGAATGAACATGCGGAAATCAATATCTTTTGTCATCCCTAACGCCCTGGTGTAGTTTTATTTTTGTGCCCGATGATTGTTTCGATGCGTTACAAACGGTATACTAAATCTAATGCATTTCTATATGATATATCATATAGAGTACAAAGAATACTGGAATACAAGAATAAGTGTAAATTATTTCCATGGTTTGGAAGTCGTATTATATGCAATTAAGAACCTTGAAACAAATGAAGCTATTTGGTAAAATGCTTATAAGTCCCATACGGGAAAAAGTGACTGAAGTCAAAAAGCTTTTAAAGTGACGTCTGGTCATAGATCGTCGAACTGTATCTTCCACTTTTTTTTTGTATTTACTAAAAACAACAAAAATAGCTAGAACAATACGGAAACTTTAATTAGAATCTGTAATCTAAATTTAACTTCCTATTGTTAAAATGAACATTGGGCCTTTTCACCAATAATGACAGAAACATAGAAATATTACTTTTAATTTAAAAAAAAAAAACAAAAATTCATCAAAATTGTTTTTTCAGAAACTATTTACTACACCCTTACAACATTAGCATTAAGGTTGGGGGGTGACATATGCTATGTTATCCTTTTCTATATCAACCCTTTGAAACTATGTGATAACATGTGTGAATTACATTAAATATAGTGGCCAAGTATTTGAATTTATTGACTGGTAAAGAAACATGTAAATCAATTGTTTCACCAAGAGAAAATCTCAATGCAGGAAATGCTTACTAATGAGTACTCATATATTGCAATATTTCACATTCACATTCTTCCCACACTCCTCCCACCTTTCACATATACCGTCCCCTACCCTTCCTTTTGAACGGTTGAAGGAGTCAACCATATTTCCCATGTGTTCAGAACAGTGTTGGGGCCAGATAATTATTTTTTTATCTAGATAAAGATAAAGATAAATGCTCGTAATGTTTATCTAGATAAGATAATAGATAATGAAAATATGAAAGATAATAGATAAGATAAGATAAAAAGCCAAATTATCTAGATAATTTTTAGATAAATATTTATTTTGACATTGCACAAAATTCAAAATTACGTACTAAAAAAAATAGCACAAAATTTTTTGCTTTTCTTGATTTCCAATTTAAATATAATAAGAAACGAAATAATAATAAAAGAAAACGGATAAAAAACGTTATCGTAACGTAACGAAATAACGAAATGATTTTCGGGCTTTTTCTTCAAAATTACGTTATAATGAACGTTATAGAAATTCAATTCCGTTACCATAACGAAAAACGAAAAAAATATTACGTTTTTTCGTTGTTTATTAGTATTTCCTTGTTTTGTTCAGTATTATTTTTTGTGAAATTTCCCACAAAAGTTCATCAAGTATAACCCCAGAGACATAAAATATAATCAAAAATATTGGAGTAGGGTTTTTAATCGTATTTTGATTCTAAATCGGATTTTGTTTTGGCCAGATTAACTCTATTTCTGGAGATACAAAAATGGAAATCTTCTAAGCAAGTTTTTTGGTAGCGAAAAGATTTTCTTTTTAGTAACTCCAGAAGTAGAGCGAAATTCTATAAAAAAATTCTATATTTTTGATATCAAAATCACGCTTTTGTGGAGACAGTTTTTTTAATGAACAAAACTTTTGTGTGATTTTTTGTCTTTTGTATTTTTTATTGATTTTTTAACTTAATAATCACATTTCTTTTCCGTTTTTATTTGTATTTTCTTTTTGCTGAGTTTTATTATTTGTTATACAATTTATTTTTATGGAAACTGAACTGAATTACTTTGTGATAAACTATTATTACAGTGCGTTTTTTTGTTTTCAGTTTCAATACAATGTGTAACGGAATAATAACATTATAACGTAACGAAATTAAGTTTTTTATCGATACAAAACGAAATAACGTCACGAAATATAAGTTTAATTTTGCTACGTAAGGAAATTTATAACGTTATGATTTTTTATTTCGTTCATAGCCCGGTTTACACTTGGCAACACCCAAGCAACCAGATAAGGCATAATGACTTGGATTAGGGCGTGGTGTCTTAAAATTGGTCCTTACGACCACACCAAGACCAGCGAATCCGCCTTATAAGGCGTGATGCCTTTCAAGGCTTTTGCAGTGGTCGTCAAGCGGTCCGAGTGACCTAAATATATGCCCTGATAGTCTTAATGTTCGAATGCCTTGTTTTGGCTTTCATGGTCGTAGTGTCCTCCAGACGCCTTCATAGTCGTCCTGCCTTATAAGACCAACCTTCCACCTTTCGTCCACGAAGTGCCTTATAGGGCATAATGCCTTTGAGAACACTCCAATGCCCTATTTGAGAATGCTTCGAGCATGCGCAGATGAATATCTGCTTCGAGCTTGTTTCTAGCATACTTCGAATATGCTTCTAGCATTCACGGTGCGAGCCGCCATGACGTTCATTGAAATGGAAAAAAAAACATTCCTACTGAAAATTTAAAATCTGTTTTTAAAGCACAATATGGAAAAACATCGAATAAAAAGTAATTTTATGTGTTTGGGTACACAGCATAACTTTATTTTTACAAGAATTTTATTAAAATCGAATAAAAAAGAAAATTCTTTGAATAGATAATTTTCAAATTATATCACTAAAATCGAGAATTGCTACGGCCCACGTAAATAGAGCTCCTAGCAAAACCGCTTTTTACGTAAACTTTAAATCGCATGTGAATTGTGACAATAAAATCCACAAAAAACCTTAACATCACCGTATGAAATTATTTTGAACGTTTTTTCCACAAAATATATCCATTAAACTTTATGATTCTTGTCTTATCTTTCTCTCCTCATGCGGCCTATAGAATAGAGAAAGACAAATAATGTCGCCAGGTGAAATGTCAAAAAAATATTTCGTCATGGTAAAACAAGGCCCTATTTTGGCCTTCAAAGTCGTGAAGCCTTATAGGGCGTGAAATAGGGCACTTCGTGGTCCGGCGGACCTTCCCCACTGTCGACGATAGGTCGACGATAGTTCGACCTAGTGTCGACAAAGTCGTGGGCATTACGACCAATAGGGACGCCTTTGAAGACGAAGTGTCCACTTTACGACCTATAAGGTTACTTGGGCAGTTACTGGCAGAACTTTTTTTTATGGACAAGAGAAGAGAGGCGAGGGAAAGAGTGACACTTCGCTTCCTTGTCCGTAAACAAAAATTGTTGCCAAGTATAAAACTGTTCCTAAAAAAAGTTTTTAGGTTTTCAAAAGTATGCAGAAAACAATTTCGTTTCAGCATTTTTTCAGATTTAATTTTTTGATTGTCGGTGGTAACGATTATCTCTAGATAAATGGGATTTTCCTTTATCTAGATAAGATAAAGATAACTTTTTTGGGGTGTTATCTAGATAAGATAAAGATAACATTTTTTTTTATCTAGATGATTATCTAGATAATTATTATCTAGATAACCCCAACACTGGTTCAGAACAATATGAAATACTCATGCTCATGAGTACCAATTGTCATACTCGTGAGTAAGAGTTTTAGACTAAACATTTGGCTCACTGCTCACGAGTTGAATTTTCAAACTCTGCCTGTAGTTAAGCTAAACACAACCCAAAAAATTCAACTCGATATCTTTAACGATGTAGAATCTAGCAGGTGAAGGGGTTTGAGGGGGTGGTTCGACTGAGGGGAAATATACATATAAAGGGACCTTCCTGGTGTTTTACTGAACACAACACAGAAGCCCAGAAAAACATTAAATACATAACTACGGCCGTATCACCTAATAAGGATTTTACAACACAGAATATTTTAACTCGATATCTCAAGCGATGTAGAATAAATCAGGAGAGAGAGAGTGTAAAAGCATAGCGCCAGGAGGCAGGAAACTTACAGTGGCCCCCAACCAAGAACTTTCTTTACAACTTTCTCTTTGTAATGACCAAAATCCATCAACCCAGTAAAAAGTTATGCGTGAACAACATAAAAAAATACAAACGAGTCGATATTGAGAACCTTTACCTTTTTGGAAGTCGGTTAAAAATCACAATTTCACATCAAAAATTATGAGCCGAGTATTTGGAAAAAGGATCGCGACTACCCGAGTAATCGAAAGTCGGGTAATTTAGAACCTCTAACGGCCAATTTATTCACTAGGAGTTAAATCGCCTTAACTCCCTTAACTCACCTTTAACATGGAAAATAAGGTTAGCTAACTCCCTTAACTCACTAACTCGGCTTAACTCCTAGTGAATAAATTAGGGGTAATTGTGACCCAAAGAATTTTTAACTTAATTACTAAAATAGGGGTGTTTTTCAACACATAATTTTTAAAATATTTTTTTATTGTGTCTTTTCAGATTTTAAAAAAAGCCTTTTTGAAGAGGAAACTAAAACAAATTATGAAGGAAAGATAATAGTAATAGGATGTTAACGAATAAAAAACACTTATGATAATCGATGCTGTGTGATAACGACAAAATAGAATACCTAACTAAATGCCATTTTCGTATTAACGGGAATAAGCCATATTTATAAATAATTTTATAAGATAACTATGTCACAACGAAAAACATATGCAATCATATTTTACCCAATTTTGCTTATTCTTCTAAGGATAGCCGATTGCGGCAAATTATCGAGTGGTAATTCAGACAAACACTCTGTTGAACAGAGATTTGCAATGGAGCCACAAGATCAAACAGCTATAGTTGGCTCAAGAGTCACATTACCGTGCCGTGTAATTGATAAGCAAGGATCCCTTCAGTGGACTAAAGATGACTTTGGTTTAGGCGAGCATAGAAATCTCAGCGGATTTGAACGTTATTCAATGGTGGGGAGCGACGAAGAAGGTAAATATTAATATTTCAACAGACAGCCGAACACTAGCTAAAGCTATCATACTTCCCATATCTTAAAGTTGATAAACGGATGACACAAATTAGTGCATGGAGGCGTGTATGAAGGAACCATATATAAATCCTTCGTATATGCGGGGCAAAAATTTTAGGGGGCGGGGGCCCATGGAAATAAAAACACTTTTTCCATGAAATGGGATTAAAAATTTCCCCCAATAATGGATAGTATCGCTTTATGAATATAAATTTGATTCTTATACTTTATTTGCATTAATTTCTACTTTCTTATACGAAAGTCATGAAAAATTTCGACCTCTTAATTTTGCCTAAAAATATTGCCCAACCACACCTGAATCGATTGGAGTCATATTACAAAAATGTCTATCTGTCTGTCAGTCTGTCTGTCCGTCAGCCTGTGCACAAGATTTCTTAAAAACTACTGGAGGTAGAACCATGAAATTTTACAGATAATTTTAGTCCTGGAATGGAATGATCCTATCAACTTTTGGTGAAAATCCGTTGACCGGAAGTAAACAAAATGGCGGCTTAAGAATCACAATTTCATTTTTCGCGATTTACTCCGAAATTACGGGTTAATCCCTCACTGTATATCTCGAGCCGTTATCGAGACATGCTGTTATTTCAAAAAAATAATTTTTTACGATTATCTTGAAAAATGACGGATTTTTGATTTTTGGTGGTGTGGATTGAAGAGAATAATGTTTGCCACAATTTTGTCTTTCACTGTTATTCGCTATCATTTACCGTTATTGAAATATTTTCATTAAAATGTAAAATGTTTTTTGCGAATAGCTTGCAAACTAACGGGATTTCGAAAAAAAAACAATTGAAGGAATTATTAAAGAAATTAAAATTCTCTACATTTATACCTTTACCTATAAATTGATATATTTTACCGTTATCGAGATATTTCCGATTTTGTAAAATAGAAATTCACATTTTTATATAAGCAAAAATTGTATTCCTCGGATTATAGCGTACTCGTAAATGGCGCAAGAACGTCGATTTTGTATAAGAAAGTCATGTGCTGCTCACATCAGATATTTTCCATAAACTTCTATTGGTATAGCATTTACCTGAAGACTAATGACAAGTTATACCTTAAATACAAATCCTACCATTCGAATTAAGTTGATGGTTTCACACAACAATAAAAAAATTAATATATTTCTCTCATGATAAAAAAAATTCCGAATGTTTTTCTTCTTATACATGAATTTTTTATTTCTGTCTTATAATACAAAAAATATGATAAATTATTCTTTTTTCCACAGGAGATTTTTCGTTGGACATATATCCAGTTATGTTAGATGATGATGCGAAATACCAGTGCCAAGTCGGACCAGGCCCTAAAGGTAGTAATAAATATAATATTTCATAAGGACCACATTTGGGATGATGAAAAATTACCTGCCATGTATCTCGTGTTAGTTGAAAGAAGGTCATAGCAACATTTTTGTTTATTCCTGTTTCAAATTATTTGTATATTATTTATCCTTTATTTGAATCATACAAAAAGTTTTTCATGCAAAAGTTCTCAAATCGAACTAATGTTGGGTATCTGTGTAGCTATGATTACATTAGCTGGGATACTTACATTGGAGAAATAGTTTTTTTTAATAAAAGTTGGAAAAATAAAATTTTTTACTTTCTTATACGAAGTATTCATAAAAAAATTTCGACCTCTTAATTTTGCATTTCCCGAGAACTCCCGAGTCAATTGGAGCCTTATTACAAAAATGTCTTCCTGTCTGTCAGTCTGTGTACAAGATTTCTCTAAAACTACTGGAGCTAGAGCCATGAAATTTTACAGAGATGTTTGATCATGGAATGGAACGATCCTATCAACTTTGAAAATCCATTAACGGGAAGTGAAAAGTGGTTTTTTACGAATATCTCAAAAAGGGTTATCAGAAAAGTTCAAGAACAAAAGTTATTTAAGATATGATTCTACATAAAACATACATCAAACTCCGATTGGAATAAATTTTAAAAAATCGTATTGAAAAGTTTGACTTCAAAGTGGAATTTTGATACAACTGTTCGCCGTTCACTTAAACTTCGAACAATGTCATTTCACCATACGGGTTTTCAATAATTGCCAGATTGACAATTATAGTTTTTGTCATATTTTTAATTTGTCACTGATTCTCGGAATTTTCAATTTTCGTTGCTGCAGAAAATCGACAGCCGATCAGCTTTCTTAGATTTACACAAAATATTTTAAAGGTGCGTTCAAGAAACACCCCGCGCAAAAATGTTGCATAAATAGCCATAATATAAGTTTACATAGTTTTTCCTGTTTTTCCCGATTTCAAAGGAATTTCTTTCGAATTAGAAAATGGATTCGAATGGTTTCAAGTTTTTTGGATGGGGTTTCTCTCTCAACCGGTTTCCAGTTTTGCCCTACCGCAATGTCTCTCGCCAGAGGTCTACGTCACGTGCCAATGTACTCCGGTTTTGCAGTTTTGCATCCCAATTCTCTTCACGTCCTGGTCAACGCCATCTTGCCATCTGAGGTAGGGTCTTCCTCGACGCCTTGTTGTTAATAACCTACCGCAGAAGACTTTCCGAGCCGGGTCACTTTCACTCATTCGAGTGACATGACCAGCCCACCGGAGTCTGTTGAGTTTTATGAGCTTGACTACGGGCATGTCCTGATATCTCTCATAGACTTCGTCATTGTAGAGTCTCCGGAATCGTTTCCCCTCATATATGGGGCTAAAGAACGGGGTTTCACGAACTAGAAAAATCTATATGTTGGGGTTAAAGAACAAATTTTAAGCATGTCCGTCTGTCCGTCCGTCTGTCTGTCCGTCCGTCTGTGGCGCGGATTGCGGGCGCACGGATTGAGCTACAGACTTGAAATTTTACGCAGATTCGTTTTTCGTAATATGCAAGGCTAATTTCGTTAATGGGCAAAAATGGACCGTTAGGGGGGGTACCCCCCATACAAACGAAAACGTTTTTTGCGAATATCTCAAAAACGATGCATCTTATCAAAAAAGTGCAAGAACAAAAGTTATTTAGGATATGATTCTACATAAAACTCTCATAAATCAAAATCCGATTGGAATAAATTTTAAAAAATCTTATTGGAAAGTTTGACTTCAAAGTGGAATTTTGGTACAACTATTCCAATTTTGATACGAATATCACCATACGGGTTTTCAATAATTGCAAGATTGGCAATTATAGCTTTTGTTATGTTTTTCTCTGTGTGTGAGTGACAGGAAAAATCAAAATTTTCGTTTCCAACTTTTTATAATATGAAATTTAATTATGTAAAAATATATCTTACCGCAAGCTGGATTCAGCTATGTTTTTTTTTAAATTTATCAACCAATGGTAACAAAAACAAAAAAAAAAGAGAAGAAACAATTCTCAGGGGCCAATCGTGAAATACTCTATGTGATGACAGATAAAATGTTTACTTAAAAAATCCATTTGTGTGGTAGAGGGGGAAAGGAATGGTCCGATTGGATTTTGATGTATGGAACGGTTATGTAAAATCATATTCTAAACGCATTTTACCTTTATAAATTTTCCAATGCGACTCACCGTTTTCGAGAAAATTGCAAAAAACTGTTTCGTTTGTATGAGAGAGGGGAGAAGTAATTTTGCTCGTCCAATAACTTAGCCTAGACATTTAAGAGAAACGCAACTGTTCATATCTCTAGATCAATCCTTTCGAAAGTTATTGTGTTCACGGACGGACATGCGGAAATCAAAAGCTTTTGTCATCCCTAACACCCTGGTGTAGTTCGTTTTGGTGTCCGATGATTGGTTCTATGGGTTACAAACGGTATACTAAATCTAATATACTTCTATATCATATATCATATATAGTATAATAATGTTAAAAAAAAATCTCGTGATCTTTAGCGCTACAAGATTTGTAAACTTTATTTGTATGATTCGCTTTCGTTGGAAACATCAATCTGAAAATCTCTAAAGGATATTCAAAATGAAAAACAAAAAATTTCAGAGTTTTCTTATTGCGTCAAAATTTTTAATATATACATATATGCTAGAAATCCGTATATAAAAGTAAGATAACGCCCACATAATTTTTTCCCTTTTAAACTAAGAAATTATATTGAAGGCCAAAAAGCCTAGAAAAAATACTTTCGTCCTATCGCTAAGTGTAAGAGCGAACGACCTGATAAAATATTTCAACATAGCAAGCACGAAATACTGCGAGAGAATCTCATAATCCCAAAAGAAATTTGCATAATTTTCTAATAAAATTCATGTACTTTTTTAACTTTCATGTATTCTTCGTTTGCTGTCGGTTTTTATCTTTGTTTCGTCATACATACGTCTTTCATATCGCATCATGTACTGTAACATCCATACAAATAAAAAAAACGTCTTTCCTGGATTGCCAAACTTATACGGTGATTGTGGAACCTACATTCTATGATATAAACTTCTTGCAATTTCCATACATATCGTCGACGAATTTTGTCGAATAACCTCGAACTTGAAACACAAAAATCGAAAACTGTATACTAAACATTTCATTCTGATATAAATTTCATATATTGCGAACCCATTATATAATAAAAGGTCAACCTGGGATACGTTCAAGATTTGCGGCGTTAACAGTTTTGGTGCCGCCGGAGCCACCAAAAATAGTCCAAGGGGATTATCTAGTTACAACAGAAGATCGTGAAATAGAATTGGAATGCATATCCGTTGGAGGAAAGCCAGCTGCTGAGGTAAGATATTATATATTATACATTTTTTTTGTTTGTTGATTTTTTATTATCCTTTTTTACTCAATTAAGGTTGTTCTTTACAATATTTTATCCTTTTTGATCAAATCATTTTTTTTTTCTTTTCTGATAACTCACTCAGTTGATACATTAAAGGTCTCAAGTTCAAGCCCAATCAAATGCGCGCTCTCATTTCAAGCTCACTATCCATAATTTCGAAAATCAGTAATGACACCTGCTTCTTGGAGATAAAAACATCATCATTTTGGTGTGTTGATTAAACAACCGTAACAAAACTTTCATCAACGGTGTAACAACCGGGGGTCCGGTCTAGGCCTGCCTAACAAGGATTTCCTGTCAATCGGCGAGAACGAAAAATTTGCAAGCGCAATGGTTCTTTAAAAAGAGAAATTTTGAGCTCCACGGTACTGTTCGTAGGAGTCGGAACGATCGATGCACATTTTTCGTTCTCGCTCCCAAGTTAAGAGCGAAGTGGTTTCTATTTAAGTTTTCGCTCCTTGTTCAAAGCGGTTTGCATAAAAATGAGTGAAAGCCTCGAGTGATGGCGTTTTGATATGATGCACATAGACATATAAGTATGTATTTTACTATTGAGAAAACGATATTTCGCTCCCAGCATTAACGTTCTGTTCTCAAAGAACGTAAAAATGTAAAGATCTTAAGAGCAAGAACGTAAAAACCATAAAATCGTTCTCGTTCTTTGGAGCGTTTTACTGAAATGCCGAATCTCGTTCTCTAGAGAGTGATTTTTATTTTCCATTGATTTCAATCCCTCCTTGGTAGCAGAACGAAAGACTAGAAATGGGAGCGTTTTGAACACTGCCTAGAACTCAATCTCAGTCAGAGACAAATTGTGATAGCTGTACAGCATAGCACTAACGACCTTCATTAATCACCTCTACATTGTAGTAATCCGTAATGTGATTATTCAAAATTCAAAAATCTGAAATTAGGCGTATTAATGTTCCATAATACCGCCCGGAAAAAAACCAACATAGGAAACGTTCCCATAAAATATGGGAAAGCGATTATAGGTCTCGTCACACCATTTTGTAGCAAAGACTTCCATAAATATTGGAACTAGTCCTAGTTTCCGGAGATTCAGTACTATCTATATAGGGTTGGGAGCAGAATGGATTTATTCCAACAAAAGTAGCACCCGTTCCTGGTTTCTACTGGAGACATCCCTATACTAAGGGGAAAACAGTGCTATATTATGGAATGGAATCATTCCCATTGTTTTTAGAAGTGACTCCAATATTATGTACATAAGACGCAGTCCTACAAAAAATTTTGGAACGAATCCTGAGTGTTGGCGGAGCAGTTTGTCATCTCGAATATTTTAAAACCCCTCAAACTTCCCTATCTCATATATTCGATAACTCGAATTTTTGTCTGTACCCTTTAAATTGGGCAGAATCCAATAAAAAAGCAGGTAATCCTATTCGGATGGGACTTGGTGCTATAATTATAGGAACGAATCCTATTTCAAATGAGTATGTCATGCATATATAGGGGAGAGTCCAATAATCAGTGGAGACATTACAACGTTTTATAGGATTCACTCCTTTTAGTTTAGGATTGAGTCCCTTACAAAAGGGAATGTTCCCCAATTTTTTGTCGTAACATGTCTAACATATACAGTAATCCCTCCCATAATTTTGGGAATAATTACACAAAAAAACTATACGAAATTTTTTTGTTTTGTTGGAATGTGTCCTAAAAAAATTTGGGAACAGTCATAATTTTTCCATAGGAATGACTCCCATATTTGGCCAGTATGACGTTTTTCCCATAAACATGGGACTGGAGCACGCAATTTTGTTGAAACGGTTACCATATGTTTTTTCTGTGCGGCTCCACAATCTTGGGTAATGAAAGCAAATCCCCGCGAACGAGAGAGTGTGAATGGTGCTTTTGTCTTGATCTGCTGTGATTCGCGTAAGTTTGTCTATATTTGCTAAGTCGGACAAGTGTGACAACTACTCCTAGTTCTGACACTCTTCAAAGTTAAATTCTTTGTTTGGATTATTCGAATTGAAATTTTTTTTTTTTTTTTTGTGAAAAAGAATCTAAAGTAATAGCACCATTTTCTCCAGATTTTGTCTCGAGAAGTAATTAAGTGAAGAACGTATTCCTCGGCGGATGTTAATAAAAATGTGGATAGGATAACGAATTCGCATTCGACCATATTCATCAAACATTGATTCGTTTGCATTCGTACAGTGTTGCATCAGCATAAAATATTCAAAAATACTTCAAAATGTCAAAATGGGAACACTTTTATCTACCTTAGTTTCTTTTTCGATTTGATCGATAAAATATTGGAAGAATTTCCAATTAGAAAATTTATACTGAGAAAATTTATATGCGATACCCAGACTTTAAATTGAAATATATTATAAAAAAAATATCAATATATATATATTTACAGATTACATGGATAGACGGTCTTGGAAACGTATTAAACAAAGGAATTGATTATGTAAAAGAACCTCTTCCTGATTCAAGACGATTTACAGCTAAATCGATACTGAAATTAACACCGAAAAAGGAGCATCATAACACAACTTTTACATGCCAAGCGCAAAATACCGCTGATCGTACATATAAGTCAGCAAAACTCCTGCTAGAGGTATGAATATTATTGAAATTGAAAACCTTTGAAACTATCTTGAATTTAAATATTATTGAGGTAATTTTAAGGCTACTTGTGCATGTGTGGCGTTTTAGATAGATTTAAACAAAAACTACTTACCAACTTCATCAAATTTTCATACCGGTTTTTTTTCATGACCCTCTGGCCTCGTAACAATCACTCAAAAGATGAATTTTATAGACAAAGATTATTTAGAATACGAAACTAAACTAAGCCACTATTTTGCCTTTTAATACGGCTTCTTTTCATCTTAAAAAATGTTTGCGTCTTTCTAATGCCTAACACTAGAAATCCAAGCAGTTCGGGAATCCAAATCGAAACGACATTTGATTTGTAACACTGCTTATAAGCCAGCATACTCCCATTCCAAAGTGAATTGCTGGTCCCAAAAACTCATTGATTTTTTCTTAAGTAGGTATCTTTTCATAGAGTTACGGGCACTTACATTCAGCGACGCCAAATAACCCAAAAATAACTAATATCGGCTGCTATAAAAATGTACCAATTATTAACCACCACATGTAAATAATGGACATTTTGGGAGTGCTTTTTCTTACCATAGCATGGCAGAATGCAAAATCAAACCGGGTGAGTTTCAGAGTAAAAGAGATTTTGTATTCCCGAAATTACAAAGAAGAATAAAATCGAAGATACACTGGAGGTTTGTGCCCCCAAATAAAGGCAAATATCGGTAAATAAAAACGTGATTTTGGAACTTTAAATCCGAATGGCTTCGTGGTTCATCTCCCAGAACTTCAGGGCACCAATCATGTATTCCGACGCATCTCTGTCTTTCGACTTCGACGCAGCTTTTAACTCTTAACTTCGCCATATCAGCAGCTTCAAATTTCCTGTAGTGACAGTCAGAATCACGTTTCGATTCATAGTGACAATTCCGCGAAATTTCAAGCTGCAGATATGGCGAAGTCAAGAGTTAAAAGCTGCGTCGAAGTCGAAAGACAGAGACACGTCGGCATACATGATTGGTGTCCAGGAAGTGAGAGAGTTTACAGAGAGTTCCTTTAGAATTTCTGGAAAAAGCAGGTAAGGGACTTCACAGAGAACAGAGGGAGTAGATGAAATTCAAATTTTAAAGTAGGGAAACATTTTTCTTGAAAGATGATCTCTCTAATTATTAAAACCGAATCGAAATCCATTCAGAGTTGCAGAAGATAGCAAGTGAGGGGTTTTTGGAGAGAAGAGCTGGTAGATATTAGTGGGCGAAACTTTTTCCTGGGGTCTAAACTCCACAATTATGATAATCAGATCTAAATCCCTGTAGCGACTCAAGAGCGACCCCGAAAATCCCGTAATGCCAATTTTTCCGAGAAAAACCAAGAAAAATGATATTCGAGTTATACTTACAGGACCTTTGGTTTCAAATTTTGAGTTTCTAACAGCAGATTCATGATTAGCGGTCCCGAAAACTTCTAATGCCAGTTTTCTTTACGATGTGAGAAAAAGGATATCTCCATTATTCTAGCAGAACCTTCAGTTTCAGATTTTGAAAAAACCGTTCCATAGTAAGCACATATCGCACATGGTCCCGTAGACTGTAGTATCTCAAAAAAATGTGTTTTTGAGTAATTATTCCATTATGTAAAGGAAAATTGACTGAATCAAATGAAAAACAAATTTAAATGTAAACGTAGTCCTAAAATTTATTTTTTTTTGGTTTTTTAAATTCCCATTTTTTAAAATTTAAATTGATTTTGTGGAAAACAAACCTATCTCTATCTTTTATTATTGCAAAAAAAAAAAAAAATGAAGCAAATGATCTGTAAATTATTATCAAAAGAGTAATAAATTGAAATATTACTGTACAGACAACAGAAAAAACAATTATTCATAAACAATTATTTTGAAATGAAAACTTTGAATGCGTTTTTCTCAAAATGGCCGATTTTGAGATACTACAGTCTACGGGACCATGTGCGATATACCGTAATCTACATTCGACTTCCTTATCTGACAAAAAAATCAGAAAACATTTGTAATTTTCTGTAAGAGTGAGTAAATAAAAGCAGGTAAATCCTCCTCACCGCATTTTTTGCGAGTAAAAATCTCTGCTGGGTCGCTGAATCAAATTCTGACATTAAGAAGTCTGTAAGGATAATGGAATATTCTGTAAGGATAACGTGATTATCTTTTTTCGAAAATTTTGCGGAGAACGTCTCATTCGGGGATTTTTAGGGTAGATGAATCCGATTCCGGAGTCAAAAAGTCTGTAAAAAAATCTGAAGAGCAAGGATGTATTTTCAAAGACTAAAAAGTACAAACAAGCGTGGTGAAAGGAAGGCGTTTTTTTGGAGTTTTAGTCATAGTAATCAAATATAATATGACTCAAAAGGATAAAATTTAAAAAAAAGATTTATTGGATTTTTAAAAAAAAAATGCGCTAAAAGGAAAAAAAATAATTTCTTGGGCCCTGTGTATCAGAAATAAAAGCGAGATAAAGGCATAAAAAATAAAATAAGTATTGATCTCGCTTTTATTTCTGATACACGGCGCGTAATTTTTTTTTTTTTTTTCTTTTTAGTGCATTTTTTAAAATAGAACCGTTTGTTAAACAAAATTGATTTGCCTATTTTAACGTTAACTCAATGGCATAAAAATCAATCTCCAAAAACATCTTCCTATAAGGAAATTGCTAATATTTGAGGGTATCGTATGCGGTTATTATAGCAATATGTTTCTTCGAATGAAGATCCCATAAATCGGACGAACAAGTTAACCCTTTGTTGCATAGTGTTGTTGTAGAACAACACCTTTTCTAATTCAGTTTTTTAATATTAGGTGTTTTTTTTAATGATCGGATTAAGAGATGCAGATTAACTCCTATACAAATTCTTAATCCAAGATTTTTTTGGATCTGCATTTGAGATCTGTCTGGTTCAATGGGAAATAAAAAAAAACCCCGCGTACTAGTTTTCAGCGTAATCTAATGAATTTTATCTTTTTTGACCGCCATATTGGATCCGCCATTTTGAATTTTGAAGTTTTGACTTCAGATTCGTAATTAGCGACCCCAAAAACGAAAACGGACTTTCAGTGGATTATCCCAAACGGTCGTTTTCGAACACCTCCCTGTCCGTTTTGTCCTATTGATCCGTTTTGTCAAAATTGATTTTTTTTCTGTTTCCTGACACACTATAACTAACATATGAGGTTTCTAACAAAATTTTCGAAAAAAAAGTTTTGGGAACAAAATGGGCCTGTTGTTGAGGGGAATCGTTTGCAGATCGAAAATCGGTTATTGAAATTAGAACTTTTAAGAACTGCAGGAGGCGACAAAATGTGTAGGATGACTATTTTCTCCCTTTCTGTCCAAGCTGTCTTTGCATAAGTGGATCCCATACTTTTAATAGATGAAAAAGTCTGGAGATCATGCTTACTGAGATAAAGAAGGAAATTTTTGTAATAAAAGGTTTTTTGAGTTCGAATTTTTTTGATGGCTACAACCATTTCTTTAGTACGTACTATGCACTCGACCTAATCAAGTAAGGAGTTATCGAAGTAGGTACGAATATGTGATTAAATGATGAATGATTGACTGTTTAGAAATTAATACTTTAATAAACAGTATAAACTTTTTATACTCTTCTTCAGAATTAATATAAGTAATACAAAAGTTTACTTTGGATTTGACAACATGGCTTTCCTCATGGAAGTATAACCGTTAAATTTTCCAATGAAAAATGCCAAAACCTTTTATCTATTCCGATATAACATTTGCTCCCCCAAGACGAAACCGTTAAATCATGACTTGTGTCAAATAGTTAACGAAGGTAGATCTGATATCTATTTCCAAAAGAAAGATTTATGAATAATGTAAAAGCTTGATGGTAAAGTCAAAAACTGACAGTACGCGGATAAACAAGTAAAACGGCTGTGTGTGAGAAAATTACTCAAAATGTATATATATTATATAATATGCTATATATATGTGTAATATGCCATAAAATATATATCCTATAGAATCAACCTTTGAGTTAAAACTAAATTAAATAAATGTTGAAAATAGCATATAAATATTTGGCCTGTTTTTATAAGATTTTCTGATTTTTTTTAATCTATTTTACGTTCCTTTAGATCAATCTAAGTCATAAATAAGTAAACAGAAATGAATCTACTCTATATGCAGGTATCCTTTAGCTAAATGACAGTGATAAAAAGGAAGATTGTAGGGTTGATGTGATAAAATACATTTTGAAAGTGAACTCATTATCAAAATAGTCGTTTCTTAAATTCCAGAATATTGTATTATGGCGTTTTCAACTGACAGATTCAGTACAAGCTCTGTCGCAGAAAAGAGCAAGGTATTTTCGAGCAGATCTCGAGTACTACTACTTGAGAGTCGGACATTTCTTAAAAAACAAGAAGCATAAAACAAATTAATATTAATTTTGGGATTTTCCTCTTAACTTGACACTGTCCAAATACATTTGAGACCAAATGAAATTTGTCTTCACTATATGAAGAATAATTCAAGAAATCAAACACAAAAATATTTTTCATTTTGGATTCTACACGATTTTTTTAGCCTTAACCTCAAAAGAGCAATTCAAATCTGACCACGTTCAACATATCACAAAATTGCTCGAAAACTGCACTTTTTTTTAGCGCTCGCACATAGAGCACTTTTTTTACTCGAAAACGCAACTCCTTTTCGAGCGACAAAAAAATCCCAGCCGAACACAAGTTTTCTTTAGAGCAACTTTAGACCAAAAAAATCATGCCAGTTGAAAACGCCATTACTTTCTTATACAAAGTACGTACAGTGAAAATCAAAAAGGGTCTTCACAAAACAGATTAAAGTTGCTGTTATCGTCGTAAAATAATACTAATTGATACACTTTTACCTCAAACCGTGAACAGACCTTTTCGCGGTCGTATTAAAATTTGAAAATATATTCGCTTTTTCACTGATATTTTTTCAATTTTTGAAAATCACACTTTTTGGTATTAATGGACACTTACCCCCGTCGCACACTTCAGCTAAGCGAGCTCAACTACGTGAGCTAAGTTTCTCACTGAAAGTAAAATCCTTAGCATTTGCATTGGCGACCGCACACTTCAGCGAAACTATGAAACTACATCGCGTAGTCATGGGCGACGCGGACTAAGCTCGCTCGCGTAGTTCAGACCTCAACTACGCGAACGACTTCGCTGGCATCGCTGACACTAACATATAAATATTTTCGGCGTTATATAGTGTAGAATCGGTGTTTGCAAAAGTGTAGTATTTTGTGGACATAAAAGTGTAAGGAAAACGTGAAAATTGAATTCTTTTGCGGAATATTTTCAATCGCTTTAAATAATATATATCTAAAAATGGCTGCAGATAAAGTGGAAAAATACATATATTTACCGAAAATATCGCCGCGTAGCTTAGCTCAAGTGTGCAACGAGGTGAGCTAACCCAGCTAGGCTATGTAACTATAGCTAGCCTCGCTCACATAGCTTAGTTGAAGTGTGCGACGGGGGGAGGGCCGGGTGATTGTGGTAGCTGGTTCCAAATCATATTAGAATTGCAGGAGACCTCTATTTAGGAGGGTAACAGACAGGAGAGGGGTAGATATTAGTGACCGAGGGTTGACATCTCTATTGATTAAAATTGGATCCAAATCCTTTCCGAATTGGAGAAGATAGCAGATGAGGGGGTTTATGGAGAGGGAAGTATATATATTAGTGGGCGGCATTTTTTTCTGAGATCTGAATACAAATGAAATTTTTAAAAACAATGAATCTCAATTATACTCTCTGTACAAATTCATTAACATTGGTTTAGTCGTTTTTGAGAAATTCAGTCCCATAAGCACCAATTTTCCTGTATAGAGGTAGAAATAGACGCTGCAATGGTTGTACCGACTTGTGTTGGACCGATATCGGGCCGACGGTTGTATACAGCACACACACGATACGATTTACTTGCGATTTTGATCGAATAATCAGTTTTTACTAGAAAATATCACTCGAACAACACAGCACAGTTATGAAATAATATCGTATCGACGGTCGCATGGCAGACCACAATCGATACAATCTGCCGCATGCGACCGAAGGTTTCGGCTCAGCGACGTACGACCGTACGATATCGGGCCCAACCGTCATTTCTTACGCACACACGATACAATTATCGCATGCGACCGCAAACTGGCCCGACGATTGTACCGACCATCGCAGCATCTATTTCTACCTTAACATTAATGAACCCCGTGAACTTAGCAGTCTGCTCATTTTTGACAGTTTCACTAAATTCTTTGACAACGAAAAAAGTGTTCGAAAACCTTGTTTGTAATGTTAAAAGATTTGGTGCTTGTTGTTAAAGTGATTGCGGAAACCATCACCACTCATTTTGTAAAGCAAGTTGAGTAGACTTAAAGGACAGCGTATCACAATCGGGAATCGAACCAACGACCTCCGGATTACAGGCTAAGTACTTTATTTCTACGAAGAAAAATAAAAAAAACAAACGCTAGAGTCAAAAATTTGTTCAGCAATATCCGGCATAGTAAAAAAATGTAGAAAATTACGCCATATTCGAAAATTTTTACGTGTCAAGGTCTACTGAATTCAATTTTAGAACTGGGTAAGGGAGTTAAGTTCAAATATAGTTTAGTCGAATTTAAAACTTTCTCTCACAAATCAAAAGATCCCTCTCGCACCTCCAAAATCTTTTTTCTGCACCCCCAGGGCAATTGAAGCCCTTCTTATATTGTACTTTCAAACTTTTCTCCTAAATTTTAAAAAACCCGTTCGAAGATAATCGCAAAAAAAATCAGTTATAAAATTATTTAATTTTTATCATAACTTAAAGTTTTAGAAATAAATCACTCAGGTTGGAACATTTAGAATATCAGACTTTAATCTAACTTTTAATTAAATTAAAATATTAATGTTAAACAACTAAGAGTCCTTTTTCCTGATTAGTATCTTGCGAATATTCACGAAAGCATCTTAAATGGATTTCTTAACTTCCATTTGCTTACAGGTTTTAGCAATTCAACTCGGCTCTGTAAAATATTTATTGCAATTATCAAAATATACATACCCTATTGCAAAAAGCATTACGTTGATTAATGCGATCATTTTTAGTATTAATAACCTGTTGTTGATAACCTACATTCACAAGGCGCTGATCCGTTAAATTGTTTTGAAAAACTAAAACATCTCCGACAATTTCCATTATCCTGTGAACATGAGAAAAATTCCCATCTGGTATCCTACCAAAAATCTCCGTCTACAGTGTCAAATACACACATTATGTGTCGTATAAGAGCATTATGTTTCTTATACCCATATGTCTTTTTACGTTGGATATGTCACAAATCCTTAAACATACAATTCGTAACCGTGAACCGTCTTCCCATCATTGAAACAAAAAAAAATGAAAAATCAATATCATTCTTTTGATATCCAACGTTGTGTAGTAAATTTTCTCAGGATATGTAGGTTTTTCACCTTCAGTTATAAAACAAGTGTCAGGGATCAACCCAAATACCTTCAAATCGTAACATTGGCAACATAATGATTTTTCCTGGCCTTAAATTTGTCACAAAGAATAAGCGATAACCGTAAAATGCACTATCCCAATTTCATAAAAGCACTTTAACATTTGGAGGTTCATTTTTTTTAGAACAAACTTAATCATAAACTACGCTATTCTCAAATACCGAATATGCCGACTTCTTTGAAACCAATTCCAGGACGAGAAAATAAAATCATAAAGTTTATGGTTAGGGTAACCATATCTATTTTGAGTCAATCCGGCAAGATGAGCGTGGGGCGTACAGCATCAACAGAACAACAATTTTTTTAAATAAAATTTGATTTTGACAAAAACTAAAGAAAAAAATATCTAAAAATATCTAACAGCACATGACTTTCTTATACCAAATCTAAAGAAAAAAATATCTAATGTGAACAGCACATGATTTTCTTATACAAAATCTACGTTTCTGCACAATTTACCTGACGAATAAAATATACCTAAGTTTAGATAAAAATATGAATTTTTATTTTACAAAATCTGAGATATCTCGATAACGGTAAAATATATCAATTTACGGTGAAAGGCAAAAATGTAGAAAATTTTAATACCTGAAAATTTAACACAGACTAACCGACTGACAAACAGAAAGACATTTTCGTAATAATGCTCCAATCGATTCAGGGGTGCTCGGGAAATGCTTTTTGGCAAAATTAGGAGGTCGAAATTTTTCATAAATCCAATACTTTATTATACTACGTATTAACCCTTAAAGGCTTGATGGTACACGCGATGTACCACCTTTTTTGTAACAAATACTAAACGGGGGTATCAAAATTGTACCACCAATTAAACCGTCTTTCATTGCCGTATGATACTTTAAAATGGTACCACTAAAAAAATCAAAAAAAAAATTTTTTTCGAGTGCCGGAAGGGTGAAAATATTTGCTATTTTTCTGTGCCTCTAAGGGTTAAGAAAGTAACAATCAAGATAGGTCCAGGCAAAATCTTTAAGCTGAATATCGCGCAGTGATTTAACGCTACTAAACTGTTAGGGTTTATTTGACCCGAAATGAACATTTAACTTGCCATCAAATTTATACCTCAACCCTCGGTCTACCGAAAAAAAACCTGCTAGAACTACCGTTGGGGTCAATTAGACCCCAATCGGTAATAAGCCATTTCCCTTTAGTTGTTATTGAAAATGTCTGAGTACATTTAGAAAAAACTTCAATAATGTCAATAAATTCCAGCAAAATACAATGAAGAATTTTTAAAGAAACAATGTCAAGAAGTTACAAAGTCCAAAAACTATTACGACTAGAATTAGAGAAAATTTTTATCGCTGTGGGGTCAAATTCACCCCAATGGTAGACGGAGGGTTAAGTAACAACGCCATAACGTTTTCTGACTTTGTTACTTTATGTTAGCTCTACATTTTTTAGAATTTTTAACCGATTTTTTGATTATTTTAAAATAAAACTAACTTTCTATTTTAGGTAAAATACGCACCAAAAGTGTCAGTTTCAGTAATTGGAGGCGCCTTAGCTGGAGGACGAATTCCAGAAGGTGCGGAAGTTCGCCTTTCATGCCACGCAGATGCAAATCCAAATGATTTGAGCTATCGTTGGTATATCAATGATGAATTTGTTGTTGGCGACTACACCACCGAATTGGTATATTCATGATATTTTATTTAACTTTTTCAAGTAATATTCAATATTTTTTTAACTTTTTCGGGTAATATTCAGATTGTCCATAATGTGTCTAGAAGGTATCACGACGCGATTGTGAAGTGCGAGGTGCATAACGCTGTGGGCAAAAGTGAAGAGAGTGAAACACTGGACATAAGTTGTAAGCAAGCACATAAATTACTCAATTTTACTAGCTCCGAGATAAATAATCTTTAACTCTTTCGATACGAATGGGATATATACAGTAATCCCCCGCTATACGGACGCTCGTTTTACGGAAATTCGAAGTTACGGACATGACTAATATAGGAACAAATTCGCTATATGGATAAAAAAATTCGCTATTACGGACAAAAAAAAATTTTTTTTTGAATCGCACAAAAAAATCAAGAAAAAGTCCTCCATAATTATGTTGTATTTATTGTGAATGTACATACTTAATTTCTCCGAAATTTCTGACACATTTTGTGTATACACAAAAGAGAATTAAAATAAGGCAATAAAAAACTGCAGTGCGGTGTATTTTTATACCCGTATGGTGAAACCAAAGGGTATATTAACTTTGCCTTACCGTTTGTAACGCCAAGATCCCATTATCACACACAAAAATGAATTACACCAGTGTGTTTAGAATGATAAAAATAATTAATTTTTGCATGTCCGTCCGTCCGTCCGTCTGTCTGTCCGTCCGTCTGTCCGTCTGTCCGTCTGTCCGTCCGTCTGTCCGTCTGTGGCGCGGATTGCGGGCGCACGGATTAAGTTAGAGACTAGAAATTTTGCACAGCTCCGTTTCTCGTAAAATGCAAGGCTAAGTTCGTTAATGGGCAAAAATGGACCATTAGGGGGGGTACCCCCCATACGAACGAAAACATTTTTTGCGAATATCTCAAAAACGGTGTATCTTATCAAAAAAGTCCAAGAACAAAAGTTATTTAGGATATGATTCTACACAAAACTCCCATACATCAAAATCCGATTGGAATAAATTTTAAAAAATCTTATTGGAAAGTTTGACTTCAAAGTGGAATTTTGGTACAACTGTTTGAATTTTGATACGAATATCACCATACGGGTCTCCAATGATTGCCAGATTGGCAATTATAGCTTTTGTTATGTTTAAAAAATCTATTTGCTATTCTTAAGCGAGAACTCCAATTGGGCAGAGGCAGCAGCAGAGGCAAAAGCAGAAGCAGCAGCAGAAGCAGAATCTGCTTTCTGTCCCACAATGAAAATTGAATTCTGACGAAACTAGCAGAAACCTACATAGAAACAGCTACGTTTTTTTGTCCGCGGCATGATTTGTCCCATAATATTTTGTTGGTTTTAACATATTCAATTGATTTATGCTCCATTTCAAGTAGTATAAATTTTTTTTTCTATAATTATATAGTTTTCTCATTATTCTAGTGTTCATTCCATCCCCCTTGTGCACGATTTCCGATTTCGGATAATATATCATTTTTCCCAAGTAGACATTTCCAATGAAGTTTTTTCGGGACTGTATATGAATAGTAAAAATTTCGTAAGGCTTTTCCCACAGATTCAAGTTATGAAATGTTTACCTCCTTTATGAAATATTTCATTGCTATTTTCATATCCACTATGGAATGACGTCATAATATTTTAAAGCTCCAACCACAAATAATATACAGATGACCGGAGCTCAAAGAAACTGATGATACAATTTTTAACGATCAGCCGACAGAAGATCAGCCGACAAAAGCTTTTGACTTAAATTTTGAGCGAGAGTGGAGAGACAGTTTCTCGTCAAATCGTATGCCGAACACACACAAGTGAATGTAATAAATGTGTTGAATTTTTTGTATGATTGGCGCGGCGGTGGGGTTGTATAAAACAAGTTTACAAAAGCTTCAAATCATCTCAAACGAACCGAAGACAAGGTTCTCTCCCAGAGGAAAAAGTTTTTCGGCATTTAAAAGCTCGCTTGATTTGGTTTCATATAACATGGTTTTCTTTGAGCTCTGTTCATCTGTATATTATTTGTGCTCCAACCTTATGAAAAGTTTCCTACACAAAAATTCCAAGCGGAATTTTTCTTACAGCAAGAACTAAAAGTTTTACGCAGAAATTCATGGTGAATTTCATACAGAAATTCCCTTCCACAAAGATTTTTTAGACAAATAATATTCTTCTATATGTGTTTTACTTCGGCCGGATCCGAAACTTGAATTTCTTTGTTACTGTTATGCTATTGAGGGTCATTCGAAACTACCAAGCGTGTATGACTCAATCTCCGAATACAGTTCGGTAAGTTTAATTTTTAACAACTTTGTGTTTGTGAAAAATACAATCAAGTGCTTTCGTTGAATATTGCTGTCAAAGTTACGTCTGACATTTCTACGACAATTGTATTTTTTTTTATACAAAAATTTAATCTTTTTAATTAAAATTTCAATTTTAATCACTTTTTTTATGAAAATACAACCCAAAAAAATCTTTTCTTGGCAATACCTCTTAGAAAAATCTACCACGAAAGTTATGAGGTTGACTTCTCTTAACTATTATCAAGAAATTTCCTCTTAGAGTAGAAATGTATAATGCGATGGTCGTACCGACTTGTGTTGGACCGATATCGGTCCGACGGTCGTATACAACACACACACGATACGATTTACTTGCGATTTTGATCGAACAAATTTTTCTGATCAGTTTTTACTAGCAAATATCTCTCGAAGCACACAGCACAGTTGTGAAATAATATCGTATCGATGGTCGCATGGCAGACCACAAACGATACAATCTGCCGCATGCGACCGCAGGTTTTGGCTCAGCGACGTACGACCGCGCGATATCAGGTCCAACCGTCAAGAAAAAAAAACTTGCAGAATTTTAAATTCTTAAATATTAAATATTACATTTTTCATTAAATTTGTGTTATTTTACAGATGGTCCGGTATTTCGACGTCATCCCAAATCTACGGAAGCTGATGTCGGTTCAAAAGTTATACTCTCATGTGACGTTGATGGAAATCCACCTGCAGATATTGTTTGGATAAATGAATCATCGGACAGAGTAAACTTCTTTTTTTTTTTTAATTTTATATCGGCTCATGAAAATTAAAAAAATGTTTCTCTATAATTTCCCGATTTTCTTGTGAATACAGAATTTTTATGTAGTCTCTTGAATTCTGCTTTAAAATGGCCAAATTATCTGCAATAGCATAGATAGAACCGTAAGATAGCTAATTGAGAAAAAAAGAGAATCCTTTTTGAATTAGTAAAAATCAAGGTTCGAAAAAGTACCAGCTTTCGTGTACATTTTTCTCAGTCTATTTCAAAGAAAGAGGAAATTAATCGTGTTTGAGTATTGGCCAACAGAGCGTATGATAAATATTTAATAAATGCTCGCTAAAACCATTTCCTTTTAACCTACTTGAATATGCACTTATCTTTGTTCATCACGAGCGATCTTAGGTCATTTTGGCTACTATCAGTGATCGGTTTTTTCGCTGTGTATTAGACATAAAACAGAGATAAAAGCATAACAAATAAAATAAATATTTTTCTCGCTTTTATTACCAATACACAGCGACCAAAAATTAAATTTTTACATTTTTTTAATAAAAGTTTTTTTTTTTAAATTCAAACTTTATAATCTAATTTTGACCCACTTTTCATAATTTTTTTCCCCAAATCGCTGGAGGAAATAATTTTTATTTGCTAAAAATTGTATTTACCAATACAATATCATTTTTAATATCTAAAATTTCGCTTCCGTAGGTGGTTGGCACATCTCCAAATCTTACAATAACAGTTTCTCAAGAAAGTGCTGGGCGTTATTACTGCAAAGCGAGTGTAATGGGATTCCCCGAAATCGGCTCTGAAGCTACAATATATCTTAAGAAATCGCCAACTATAACATCGCAACAACGACAATTTGGAATAATCGGCGATAATGCTCGAATCGAGTGTGTTGCATTTAGTGTACCAAAAGCAAAATATATAACATGGACTTTTAATGGACATGAAATAAACATTAGCAATGACTTAGATTACTCAATACTTGAAGATCCATTGTCAGAAGGTATAAAATCTACACTTATTATCAGAGAAAGTCAATCTAAGCATTTCGGTCGCTATAATTGTACCGTCGTTAATGACTATGGTTCCGATGTCCTTGAAATCGATTTCATTCCACAAAGTAAGTTTTTTTTAATTCCAGGAATGAAATAAACACGTATAGTAAGAAATTAATCGATGATGTTTTTTTTTAAATTTATTTACAGAAAGTGTACCCATGCTGATGATAATTGTTGGATCAGTCTCATCTGTGGCAATACTTATGATGATTATTATGCTTCTAGTACTGTATTTTAAAAGAGGGAAAAAAAAGTTGCCACCAGCTGATGTTATACCAGATCATCATATAAACGAAAAAGGCTACAAAGATAGCGATAGATCATCTAATATTAGTGATCTCAAGGTTGATATAAGAGCTGGCTCATGTGAACCAGATTACTCAGAAACGTGCTCTGGTACTGAAAGTATTGCAACGCGGCTAGCTGCGAATATCTTAGGCTCATCAGGGGGTAGTACAGGGGGTGGGGTACCATTATCTAGCACTGTGAAACTTTCAAACGATTATCGGTAAGTTTTCAGATATTATTCAAATTACTGACCAACAAATCCCAAGTTTCGAGGAATCATGTTTCCATATTTCACAAGTACCCATTTTTGTTGCAATAAATGCCTATGGTCGGTTACTACGGTAACAAACAAAACATGGATTTCTAATTTTAGACAAAATGTTTCAATCATAACCCCTGTAAAAACCTATCTTTTAAGAAATTATCGCATGTATCAGTTAAATTGTCTTTTTAATTTTTATTGTAATTTTCTAATTTCTAGATACTCTGGCGACTATACAGATAATATAGCCCACTTACAACAGCACACCAAAAATTGTCAACAAAACAACAGCTACCTACCCTATGTTGAATATGCACGTGATTACAGTACAACACAGAGCTTAAGTACTTCTCATATTAATAATACAAGTACAACAATAACTATGTCGACGTCCCATATGAATGGACAAATTCCGTCAGGGAATTTAAGTTTAACAAGAAACCGAAATGATCTTCGTCAGGACAATGGGCTTCCTAATGCTCAAAACAATTTGAATTCTTTACAGAATGGTCTTCTAGGTAAGAAAATAATATCTTTTGCTTCTAATTTAGTTTTTTTCGATAAGTATTATAGGGTCTGTAATTTTGCTGATGTTGTCCACTTCGAAATAAATAAGATGATGGACAATTTCTTCATATTTTGAAAAAATCGCTTTTATTAAAAATGTTTTCAGTGTCGTGAAAAATCTACATAACCGAAACACCAAAATTAAAAATAATCACGCAGATAATCGCAGGGACAGTCTCAAATTTAGGCATGTGTTTTTTAACCTGGAACATAAACTTTTGTTCCGGATTTTTCAATTTAGTGTTATAATTTATCAAACACTACAAAAAAGGATCACTAATTATGCGAAAATATTACACTTCGGCGGGGATTTCTTCAAATTGCATCTTTTTTCGACTGCGGCGCATTTTTTTAACGATGTTCCATAAAAAGCGCATGTCTCTCAAAAGACTTGGCTTGCTACACATTTCTCTTTATTGGTGTAGTACAATTTGCGTTCCCGTTATTTATGGAACGTAAAGAGCTCGAAAATAGAAATTAATTTTCGCATGAGACTATGTAGACTACGCATTTTTTCCACCTGGGCGCACATTTATTAATTGTTTTTCCTAAATCAAGTTAATTTTCTATATAAAATTGATTACCTTGCCCGCTTATCTTGTTTTGGATTGACACAAAAAAAATTTTGGTCACCCTAGATATGTTAAAAGGCGCCCCAGCGGTGCATTCAAAAATATTCGATATACAGGCAAATCTCGATTATTTGAACACCCTTTATTTGAACAGCAATTTTTTTGTTCATTACCTCCAATATTTGAACTTAAATTATATTACAGTGTGACCTCGGTAAACGCAACCCTCGAAGAACGCAACTCCTCTATTAACGCAACACCTAAAATTTTACACTGTTGACTCAATAAACGCAACTTCCAAATAAGGTTGACTCGATTAACGCAACTTTTTCATAATCTGATACTGTTTCGGCCAAAAAAAGATAAAAAATAGTTACAGGAAATCTTTTATTGACTTTATTCTCTATTCCTTGTTTTTATTTATTAAAGAATGGCTGTTACAAAACAATCTGTGCCAACAAAAAAACACACGAAAACTAAAATTGGCAGGCAATCGTACAATTTGTGTATGGCGAGATTATGAACTCTCAAAGTGGAATTTTTGAATTGGATCATAATGTTCCAGTTGAATTTTTTTGAGGCTAATCCGACTGAACTTTGATGTATGAAAAACTTGGTGTAAATACTTTCGCAGTATTTACTATTTATTTAGTATTGTAAATAATTTTGCAACGTTACAATTCGTAGAGATTTTATGCTATTTTTGGAGCTGTTATATTGTTTAAAAACTTATGTTTCCCTGTTTGATAGATAATGTTGTGACTCGGTTAACGCAACTGACTCGGTTATTGCAATAGGCTCTGTCTACTATTAATCCAGGAAAATTAGGATTTAACCTCTTAAAAAATCCTAGTTAACTGGATTTTTGCACAGACCTTTATTTTGGCATAACAAACAACGTCCCAAAAGTCCATTCCAAAATTGCGCCGGCGTCGTGAGTTATTCAAGGTCAAAGGTCCAAAAAATCAGTTTTTTACGTTTATCTCACTTTGTACGGGTTGTACGTCTTTTTGAGGTTCAGATGAATTAATCACAATAAAATTCTCTACAAAAAAGGTTAAATACAATTTTCTTGTAGGACAAACAGTTTTCGAGATACAAGTCGTCAAACTATGCGTCGCACAGAGAAATTGCTATTATTCAAGGTCAAGAGTCAAATAAATCGTAAATATCTCGCTTTGTATGGCCTGTCCGCATTTTTTGTGTTCAGATGAATTGCTCCTCCGCAAATTCTCTACAAAAAAGGTTAAATAAGGTTTTTTTGTAGGGGCAATAGTTTTCGAGATAGAAGTCCAGACACTGTGAATTGTACATTCGTTTCCCGACCACAATTTAGGTAGAATACAAGGCGCGTTTTTTACATGGTTTCCCCAGTAGGTCTAATCCATATTCTTTCCACCTTCATTCATTTATTCTTCTTCTGCTTCTGCTTCTTCTTCTTCTTCTTCTTCTTGTTCTTGTTGCCCTTCATCTTCCATATAGGTATCACCTTCACTTGCATTTAACGTTAAGGTACCAATAAGATCGAGTTCATCATCGACATCGTTTAAATTGTCAAAGGATTCAGTGATATCACAAGAAGCAGGATTTAAACATGATTGACCCCGACAAAAGCTACAAACGACGGAGCACGGTAATCCAATTTTTCTGCATCCATAATTGGAACCACAACCTTTTGTGCAGTTGCAAAAAACGGAATTCAGGAGTTCTTCCGGTGCTGGTGGAAGTAATGTACTACCTGGCTGCAAGAAATTGTTGTTAAATGTCCATCCCCACTGTTGAGGGTCTAAGTCTTTTCCAAGCCAAGTTTGCACCTGATAATATGGTGTTGTGCGGCTCCTATTGTGGGTGGAAGTGAAGATAATTTAACTGCCTTGTTGAGTCTTCTCGAAGTATTCAAGCAAGAGAATTGCTCACGGGATATTATTGCCCGAAATGAAACACTTTTTATTTTAGCAATGTACGGAACTCCAAAAACTGAAGACTCCTTCGACAATTATCGCTACTTGAGTTTCGCTAAATCTACAAGACTCAATAAGGCAGTTAAATTATCTTCACTTCCACCCACAATAGGAGCCGCACAACACCATATTATCAGGTGCAAACTTGGCTTGGAAAAGACTTAGACCCTCAACAGTGGGGATGGACATTTAACAACAATTTCTTGCAGCCAGGTAGTACATTACTTCCACCAGCACCGGAAGAACTCCTGAATTCCGTTTTTTGCAACTGCACAAAAGGTTGTGGTTCCAATTGTGGATGCAGAAAAATTGGATTACCGTGCTCCGTCGTTTGTAGCTTTTGTCGGGGTCAATCATGTTTAAATCCTGCTTCTTGTGATATCACTGAATCCTTTGACAATTTAAACGATGTCGATGATGAACTCGATCTTATTGGTACCTTAACGTTAAATGCAAGTGAAGGTGATACCTATATGGAAGATGAAGGGCAACAAGAACAAGAAGAAGAAGAAGAAGAAGAAGCAGAAGCAGAAGAAGAATAAATGAATGAAGGTGGAAAGAATATGGATTAGACCTACTGGGGAAACCATGTAAAAAACGCGCCTTGTATTCTACCTAAATTGTGGTCGGGAAACGAATGTACAATTCACAGTGTCTGGACTTCTATCTCGAAAACTATTGCCCCTACAAAAAAACCTTATTTAACCTTTTTTGTAGAGAATTTGCGGAGGAGCAATTCATCTGAACACAAAAAATGCGGACAGGCCATACAAAGCGAGATATTTACGATTTATTTGACTCTTGACCTTGAATAATAGCAATTTATCTGTGCGACGCATAGTTTGACGACTTGTATCTCGAAAACTGTTTGTCCTACAAGAAAATTGTATTTAACCTTTTTTGTAGAGAATTTTATTGTGATTAATTCATCTGAACCTCAAAAAGACGTACAACCCGTACAAAGTGAGATAAACGTAAAAAACTGATTTTTTGGACCTTTGACCTTGAATAACTCACGACGCCGGCGCTATTTTGGAATGGACTTTTGAGACGTTGTTTGTTATGCCAAAATAAAGGTCTGTGCAAAAATCCAGTTAACTAGGATTTTTTAAGAGGTTCATGCTTTTTTTCGCCTAATTTTCCTGTATTATATAGTTGCGATTACCGAGATCGCACTGTATTTGAATTTTTGTAAATTAAATGCCGCCCAAATGAATCATATCGATTTCACAGAATTTGATTACGCAATATATGAATGAAATAAAATAAAATAGTATCTATTTGATTACTTATGAATATGTTGCTAGAAGAATATTTTTGTTTCGATTAATTGAACATTAATTATACCCGTATGGTGAAACCAAAGGGTATATTAACTTTGCCTTACCGTTTGTAACGCCAAGATCCCGTCATTACACACAAAAATGAATTACACCAGTGTGTTTAGAATGATAAAAATAGTTAATTTCTTCATGTCCAACCGTCTGTCTGTCTGTCTGTCTGTCTGTCTGTCTGTCTGTCCGTCCGTCTGTCTGTGGCGCGGATTGCGGGCGCACGGATTGAGCTAGAGACTTGAAATTTTGCGCAGATTCGTTTTTCGTAAAATGCGAGGCTAAGTTCGTTAATGGGCAAAAATGGACCATTAGGGGGGGTACCCCCCATACGAACGAAAACTTTTTTTCTGAATATCTCAAAAACGGTGAATTTTATCAAAAAAAAGTCCAAGAACAAAAGTTATTTAGGATATGATTCTACATAAAAGTCCCATACATCAAAATCCGATTGGAATAAATTTTAAAAAATCTTATTGGAAAGTCTGACTTCAAAGTGGAATTTTGATACAACTGTTCGCTGTTCACTTAAATCACCATACGGGTTTTCAATAATTGCCAGATTGGCAATTATAGCTTTTGTTATGTTTTTTTGTTTCGATTAATTGGGCATTTACTTAAGTGGCGGTTCCAATGGATTTAGCACAGAATTGTACTTTATAATGTCAAGCTATCATCACGATTCAACGTTGATCGATGTTCAATTTCGATAGCTTCTCGTACAAGGCGTGGATAATAACGGTTCTCTGGGGCGCAAATTCTGAAACCGAAAATTCTGAAATAATCATATATGTTAAAAAATTTAAACTATGTATTTAAACAAATTTTAAGGAATTCCAATAAGAATCGTGCAAGTGCAATAATTACTGTACTGAGCTTCAAAATTAGTGAAACCTGAAATTGTTGCTTAACCCTTTGTTGACAGTCGGTACTTCTAAGTACCACCAACTTTAAATCCTTATATTTTTTGCTTATCAAATAGTACCAACATTATATATACTTCTATATACAACAGGCGTAAATACCACCCCTCCATAAAATTAGTTCATGTCTTTTTTTTAAATGCTTTCTGGAATCATTTTCAATGAAAAAAAGTCATAGTTATTGATTTATTGTTGTTCACTTCCTGGTCCACAAAAGGTTAATAATTAATTTATCATTTATAGGCCAGCCATTACTACAAAATGGGCTAACATTTGACCCACGATACAATGGAACGTATGGTAACCCATATGTTCGAACATCTAATGCATCATTACCACCTCTGCCACCACCTAGTACAGCGAACCCAGCGGCTACCCCAGCTCCTCCGCCCTATCACCAAGCAACACGAAATCTAGCGCATCTAAATAACACCGGAAATTCCAATAGTACTAGTATACTTGGTATAGGTAACAGTAGCAATAGTATAATAGTCGGCAGTAACGGTACTCTGCCACATCCAACTAACCTACAACAACAACAACAGCAGCAGCTGCAGCAGCAACAACAACAGCAGCAGCAGCAACAGTCTCAGCAACAGCAGACTAATCCGCAGCAGCAGCAGCAACCATCCCAATTACTAACGAGTCCTTCAGGTCAATTCATACTTCCAGCTAACGGTAACCTGAAAAAGGGTACATTGGCAACACATGTTTAATATTAAATTTATTCATTTTAAGAAAATCTTTACAATATTTTAAATATTTTTATGTGAATATACATTTTTTTAATTAGAGAAAAATATTTAAGTGAATTTGTAAAAAAAAAATTAAAATCATGTTTTATGTATATCATATCTATCAAAAGAAAATTATTTTAAACAATATTATTTCGTTAAAAAGTTGAGGTTATTGGAAATCCTCATTTTGTGCCAAAATCATAAAAAAATATTGTTCAATTATTTAACCTAAATTAGTTTATTATGAAAATAAGAAATTAAAGTTTTTTGGCTGTGACGGTTTTTTTTATTAGCAAATATAACGGCTCTAATCCATGTATAGTCACCCTTTTTTTCTTGCTTAAACAAAATTACTCAATGTTGTTTTAGAACCTTTCTCTTGTACGTCTTAAATCAATTTTATTAGAAAATCTCCATAATCTGAAGTCTTGTAAAGTGCACCAAAAGTTATTTAAACTAAATGTTGTAAAAATAATAAACTAAGAGTAAAATATTATGATTTTTAAATATAAAATACCAAAAAAGTCCGTAATGTATTTTATTAAATATTCAGAATAAGAAATACGCATAAATCTAAGAAAATGTGTGAAATTGTCTAGTAAATTTTATTTTAATTTCAAAAATTAAAAAAAATTAATAAACTGACTAAATTTCTCACGAAGACCTCTAAATGTTATTTAAATTTGTTAAACTGAAAATAATAACTAGCTTTTGTGCTTTTTTGGTAAACGAAATGCTACTTCTGCACTATTAAATGTTTTTAAAAGCTATTTTTTAGCTTATTTAAGCTGAAGACTTAATGAAAACGATGGAAATCTTTTTTTTTTATTTCCAACTAAATTCATATGAATCTAATAATATACTATTTTTTAATGTTTCTTATTACAACTACATTTTGTTCACAAACCGAAACGTTGTTTACGAACCGGGGCATTTATTGGGCTCAAAAATAGTTCACGAACCACTATGCAGAGGACATTCCTTCATTAGGAAAAAAAGAAAATGTATGTACATACTATCAAAACATAAGAAAAAGTAATGCGCGAATTTTTTTGAAAAATCTACTCTCGACGCGAAAATTTTTAAACAAAAGTAGCCACAAGTTAAATTTTTCATGTATCGAGTATATAATTTTAGTTTGAAAGCCACACGATTTTTTTTATTTTATAAAAGTCCTTTTCTGATCAGACTATTCTAATATGCAAGGCTGTCAAACTCAAGGGCTAACACGGCTAGTAGTCGGTCATAACTAAATGTTGTGGTTCGTCATTAACTAGGAATTTCAAAAATTAATAACGAAAACACAATGACGCATTAACGCGTGCCTTAGCTTTGACATTTCAGCTCTCCGAACTCGCTAACGCTTTGACCCTTACAGCACAATGATCGCAACCATGCCGCAACTAAGAACGTTGTGAACTGTTACGCAACGCAACTCAGGAA
This sequence comes from Chrysopilus asiliformis, assembly GCA_964034945.1. Taxonomy (NCBI): domain Eukaryota; kingdom Metazoa; phylum Arthropoda; class Insecta; order Diptera; family Rhagionidae; genus Chrysopilus; species Chrysopilus asiliformis. Next base: position 34,519,619 of record OZ035963.1, read on the forward strand.
CGGTTGAGCACAATAAAAGCGTCGTCTGTTGCGTACTGAGACAAATGTGATGCGAATAAATAAAACGGAAAAAGACAATATTGGGTGCGGCCAGTGAATTTAACAGATCCGCAGGAATGTTTTCCCATATTTTCATTTTTTAAGATACATTTTTGTATCCTCGACTGCATTTCGTATATAAAATCATATTTTTTCGCATTTCTTCTATTAATTATTCCTCGAACGACATTTTGATTGGCAGTGCGTCAACTGTCAACGCAAATTTGCTGCGTTAAAGTTCAAAGTTTGCCAATGGTTGCGTTCAATGCGTTCACTGTGCTCACTTAAATGAATTTCTGTGAACCAAACTTGTAAGTGATATTTGGATGTGTGATAGTTGCATTCATTGTGCTCCAAGGATGAAGCGTCTGCGCTAAAACCTAAGATGCCGTTTAGATATGACACTATATTCAGCAAATTATAGTCTTCGAACCTCAATTCACATTTGACAACCGTTTACACTACGACACAAAATCCCGGAAATTATTCGTGAAACTTATTTTTTTTTTCATATAAAACTGCCGGAATAAATTCAAATTTTGACAACTTTTGTTAACTGAATTTTTTCTCGATAGATAAATAAAATTCGCCGAATAAATTCTGAATGAAATTCGCGGAGAAATTTAAGAAAAAATCTCAAGTGTAAACTTGACCTAACAACGCGTCGTGATATCTATACGCTTCAATATTTTTTTTTTTTCAAATAAAATGGAAATACACCAGAGTCTCAATTATATAAACTAATGATTGCAGACCGAGTTCATAACATCGAAATCATCTGTCCCTTTTGTTCAATTGTCAAACACTTACGCATTTTCGATTTTTATGAAGTGACAGCTTCAACAATGAACCTTTATATACGAGGGCAGTCCGATAAGTACTTAGCCTACAAAAAAAACGAAAATTTTGGAAAAGTGACCATTTATTTCTCAACATAGTCTCCTTTTAGCTCGATACACTTGACCTAGCGATGCTCCAACTTCTTTAACCCGTCTGAAAAATACGTTTTCTCGAGGTCTGCAAAGTAGGCCTCCGTAGCGGCGATGACCTCCTCATTCGACTCAAATTTCTGCCCGGCGAGTGACTTTTTCAAGTTTGGAAACAAAAAGAAGTCGCACGGGGCTAAATCTGGAGAATACGGTGGATGGGGCAGCAGTTCGTAGCTGAATTCGACCAATTTGGCCGTGGCAACGGCGGAGGTGTGAGCCGGTGCGTTATCATGGTGGAAGAGCACTCTTTCTTCGCCAAATGGGGCCGTTTTTTCTGCAATTCGGCGTCGAATCGGCCCAATAATTCGGTATAGTAGAGCCCTGTGATCGTTTTGCCATTCTCCAGGTAGTCGATGTAGATCACACCTTGTGAATCCCAGAAAACGGCGGCCATCACCTTTCCGGCAGATAGGACAGTCTTCGCCTTCTTCGGAGCACGTTCGCCGGGTAAAGTCCTCTGTTTCGACTGTTCCTTAGTCTCTGGTGTGTACCAGTGGATCCATGTTTCGTCGACGGTCACGAAACGACGCAGAAACTCCTTCGGATTGTGCTTAAACAGCGTCAAACACTGCTGTGAAGTGGTTTCACGGTTGCGCTTGTTGTCCGGAGTGAGCAAACGCGGCACCCATCGCGCCGACAGCTTTCTCATGCCCAAAATTTCATGCAGGATATGACCCACGCGGTCTTTTGAGATGCCTACTGTCTCAGCTATCTCGCGCACCTTCAATCGGCGGTCTGCCAATACGAGATCGTGGATTTTTGTTATGTTATCCTCCGTGGTAGCCGTTTTCGTAGCACCTGGGCGTGGCTCGTCAAAAACCGACGTGCGACCACGTTGAAACTCGTTACACCAATTTTTGACGGTCGCCATCGAAGGAGAAGAGTCACTGTACACAGCATCCAAGCGCTCTTTGATTTCGCTGCGCGATTTCCCTTCCAAAAACAAGAATCGAATCACCGACCGATATTGCTCTTTTTCCATTTTTCTGAAATCCGCAGACACGCCCGCTACCATACGCGGTCAAAACAAAACTACGAGTTCGATTCGGCTGAAATTTTGACTGTAGCCGTCTATGAGAATGTACTACACGATAGTAAATTTCTCCTGCAATACTGGCGCCATCGGGCGGTGAGGCTAAGTACTTATCGGACTGCCCTCGTATACCAATATATATGTCACATGCTGCTGCAGCTTCCTGATTCCGACATCAGTTGCACATATAATCTAATGGCGCATGGCACACTGCAACAAATGTGCTGCTGTATGTCTGCGACATGCAACTGACTTTTCTGAACTGACCTACTTGTAGCTGATATCAGGAACATGTCGGGTAGTTTCTAATGTCATTTCTGTTAGATTAAATAAAATAAAATGATAATTTTCAATATTTTTTTCGTCTGGCGGTAATAATTCGTCGGCTGAGAATTTAAATGTCGTATGTAATTTTCGTTGGTTTTGAGTGAATTGAGTTTAAACTATCATAACTCTTTTTCCAGCGGACCGATTTTTTTCAAATTTAAATCGAATACAGAATTAGTATTTGTCTTTAAGAAAATTAAAAATGAATTGCACCAAATTTAAAAGCAGCTTTGAAAAACTCAGAAACTGATCCCAATTCAAAACTCGAAAAAAACTACATACGACACCTAAATTCTCAGGCGACGAATTGTCATCAGTAGCACAGGCTATTAAGGTAGCATGGCCACTCTCTAGGTTATAGCCTCTATACTTCATATAATGTTCACTTTAAAAAAATTACTAGTTGGGAACATCATAAAATTTTGACAGGTTTGTTTAACTAATAAACTTTTGAACAAGCGACAAAAAACGATGTCCATCGAAGAGGAGAAATTAAACACAGCAATCGTACAAGCTGTAGAAAAACGTAGATGCTTGCACGTTTTACACTGCTGCGTTTTTTAGCAGAGAAATAAGGAGACGTTCTTCCTCCGAATCCGACATTTTGACGTTTGTGGTCAGCTGATCCCAGTTCAGTGTGCCACGTCAACTGATCGAATTAGTTACTGCAGCTGCGCGAACTGATGCCGGGATCAGGCAGCTGCAGCAGCTGATCACGAATGTGACATCTCCCTAAGATGATCAGCGAATACATTTGATTTATTTCCACCTGATTTTTTTATCTTCTTCTTCCGTATTTTCATACAACTTCCGCTGTAAGTTTCACACTTTGTGTGGAAGATTTTGCAACATGCAACACTGAATGAATTTGTTCATAAATACTATGCAAGTTTTAAAGTTTCAACCAATGAATTTATTCATAGTATTTATTCTGTTTCTGTTTTTTAAGTCTTTTTCTCTGTTTTTCATCATTGACCAATTTCTGTATCTGTTTATTTTTCTTTCTGAAAAACATAACGTTCCATTTAATTTCTCTTTCATGTTCCATGTAAATTCCCAATATTGAGAAGAGATAGAAACGATAAATGGCAACAATAATATGTAACGAAAGAATTGATTTCCGATGATATTTTATACCAAAAACTCCAAATGAATGAAATTGCTCGATGAAAGTGTTTGTGTTGCTTCGAAAAAATACTTCTCTTCAATATTTTGCAAAACATGTTAACAGAAACAAAGCAAACTAATTTCGGAATGAAGATATGATCCCCAAAACTTATTTTTTTAAATTCGTTTCATGAAATAATAGTGCAATAGTTTTTAATTGGATTTTCAAAACTGACGAAATACGATTAACAAAATGATACCGCCACATTATTTTGCAGGCGCTTCCAGCGAGTAATTAGACCACTTCTTAGTGTGGCGATATCTAAAGCAGGGTTTATACACAGCGAGTAACTCGCTGCAAGTAAAGAGAGGCAAGTAGTTTGCTTCGTTTACACGATGCAAGTAACTCGTTGCAAGTAGAATGACAACTGAACAAAACATAACCTAAAATTTTCTGAGCAAAGATATCTTTGTTTGGTTTACTGTGAAGAAGTTTATTAGGTGTTTCGTTAATATAGACAAAAAAAATATACAACGCGATTTTAAAGATAATTAAAAATGCGCTCAGCTAAAAACAGGAAAATAAAGAAAATTCTAAGTGCATATATTCTACAAAAAATTACACCTTTCTCCGGCGAAAACAGCAAACGAAATGAATTAAAACACACACACATAAAACCACCTCATTTGTACACGGCTCCATGTTGTTGTATTGGTTTTACTCGCTACAAAAATAGAATGGCTTTCTATTATTTTCGAGAGAGCAGCAAGTGTTCTCACACATATGCGAGCGTCGCACACTAGCTCAAATCGCGTGTATTTACGTCTACTTGCGGCGAGTTACTTGCTTCGTCTAAACCGCACTTAAATTTGATATTTATGAAAGCATGTTCACAGTATTTACGAATGATTTCATAGAAGATCGAATTGGTTTAGGAAATCTTTCATAATATTAATGAAATTGTTCATAAATACTATGAATTACACTTCTATAAAAGCTATTCTTAATTTTTATGAAATTTCGTTCAGTATAGTTTCTTCACTTCTGCTGAAGCCCTGGTATAAGGAAATCGTTCAAGTCGTAGCACAGTGATTCCGTTACTTTTCTTTTTGAATCAAAACGCAAGGAAGTTCAGTTTACGCATCGTTTAAGAAATCCAGAAAATTACGCATAAAGTGGTTAATAAGGGGTTCATCGCTTAAAAACCTTGTAAAACCTTATCTAGTTTATGAATACCCATAATATTTCAACCTAAAAATAAGAGGAATTTTTTTTCTGGACTCGAAACTTTAAGATTTCAGAAAAGGGCGAAATTTTACTAAAAGCGTAGCTGTTATTTTTGCTTTTTCCATTTTTATTTAGGTATTTTTTAGAAAATATCTGTAAGATAGGCAGGAAACGAAGACTTTCTAATAAATTAGTATTTACTAGGAAACGAAGACTTTCTAATAAATTAGGATTTCCTTGCGTTTTGACTTTTTGAATAAAATACTAATTTATTAGAAAATTTCTTTAATCATTTAAAAGGCCTAGCCCACTAAAAATAAATGGTGATAAAATTGTACATATACGAGAAATAGATAGATATATTATTTAAATAGATAATGTGAAACTGACACGAAAACTGCGCGAAAAGTTGGTCAGCGAAAAATGTATTGTTTCTCCTTTCCCAATTGAATATAAAAGTTATATCGAAAACGTTTTTCGAGCAAAGGGCGCTAAATCTAAAATTTGAACTTTTTGTCATAATAATCGAAAAAACTATTTCTGTTTTATTGTTTATAACATATTAGACGAGTTGAGAAGAATGTTTAATTTTTGTATGTGTTTGTTCGCCTAAAAATCAATGTCAAAGTTTGATCTTAAAAGTTAAGAGCACGAATTTACAAGGACAAACGTAAATTTTTCGCGCAATGGTCTTACGTTCGAGAACTTGCGTCAATTTTTAGTACACTTTTGTTTTTAAAAGTTTATTGTATTATATTTATCTCTTTCTTACCAACGGAAAATCACCATTTACCGTTCTAAGCTCAATTTTCATACCATTTGCTCTTATAGTGGGTTAGGGCTATAATGTATGTGCCAGAAAAACTGCGATTGCAATAATCTATAAAATTTGTGAAACGAATTTTGATAGAAATTTAAATTCTAGACAGAAATTCATGCCAAATGTTGGTTTAAGGTTGAATCAAATTTCTTTTTGATTTGACAAAAAGTTTAAGATAGAAGATCAAACAGTGAAGTCTCTTCATGTTTTACTCTCTTACTAGAGCACGCATCAAAGTAGGTTAAAAGTTTATCTAAAAAAATATAAAAGTTCCACACGAATATCAGTTGCAACTAGGGGCTGCAATACCGGAAACCGGTTTACCGGTTTACCGGTTTTACCGGCCAATTTCACTACCGAAATTACCGGTAATTTTTTTTAAAAAATACCGGTATTTCGGTATTTTTTTGTATTAGTTTGGCGGGCTTAGCGGTCCAATTTTAAGAAATAAAAGCAAAAGTTGTGTTTTAATTTTCCAGCCTGACGTTTCGAGCCTTGTTTTGGTTCATCTTCAAAGGCGTTAAACGATCATTTAAATGCAATATGTTATAACTGTTAATATTTAGCCGTAAAAACTTTGTGGAAATGTTACATTAAAAATGAGCCAAAACAAGGCTCGAAACGTCAGGCTGAAAATTAAAACACAACTTCTGGTAATTTTTTTTTCTAAATGAAGACCTCGGTGCAAAAAGTGGTCATCCCCACTTTTTCAAATTTTTCAGGAGAGATAAAAAAGATATTAGCGTGAAGTTTTTGCTCTGGGACAAAGTTAAAAAATTACAATTTAAATCAAACATGTATTCTTACATCGTTTTAATTTGAGATAAATCCATATTTTGTTTCTGGCACCCAAGAGGATATTAGCGGTTTTCAAAATGCATTATTGGCTACAAAATACAGTCCAAAATATGTTCAATAGCGTTTAAAAAGAAACAAATAAAAAAATATTCAATTTCACAAAACAAAACTCTCAGAAAAAATTAAAGATTTTTTGAAAAAAAAATTCTGCGTCAAATTATATGAAACAATGCTTTCAGTCGTCTCCTTTTCTTTAATAACTTTTTACACAGTCCTCCAACGAGTCCGGAGTTTGCAGCCAAATATGCGCATTCTTTTATTCTTGCGCCAACTGCAATAACTCATTTTCGTCAAAAAGTGGAGGTGACCGCTTTTTACACCGAGGTCTTCAAATGTTTTAATGAAATAACTTATGATACCTAATGGGCTTTTCTGATAATTCAAAAATGTCAAAATCGTAAATTTTTTTGTGAAAACCTTAATTATCGAAAAAGCCTAATATTTACAAGCTTTCCGAATGTAAGAGCAAACTGAAGTATACTTTTAGTACATGTACATAAGTAAATGATAAAATATGTAATATGCAATATACATATCGTCGGCTAAAAGTGAAATTGTGCTAAGTCTATTATACCAAATTTGACAGAAGAGCAATAAAAACCCTTGTTAAATCATTTTAATTTTCATTTAAAGAAAACAGAGTCTCATTTAAAGAAAACTGAGCACAATTTTTCTCATTTAAATAAAACTCAGTATTATTGAAAGAGAATTAAAACGATTTAACAAGGTTTTCATTGCTCTTCTGGAATATTATACCAAATGGACTTAGCACAATTTCTCTTTTAGCCAACGATATTACATTAGAAAAAAAAAATCAAAACAAAACAGAAAAGAAAAAGCAACCATATTTGGCATTTGAGGCGGTGAGTAACAGAACTGCTCTTCTCCCACCATGTCGAAAATTGAGTTAATGATAGATCCTTAAGGAAATCGTACCCCTGATTCCGAATCTACACTAAGTTTTTGTAAAAAACGTCATTTTTTTATAGGAAATTAAGATTGAAATATCAGTTTTAATTCAAAACTATCCTTATCCCAAGAGTATTTATTTTCAAAACTCTCCTTTTCGAATTATGTTTCAAAACTGCCTTTATGCAACTCACTGCGGCCTGTGAGATTTCAAAACTGCCCTTATCCAAGTGCAGACTTTCACATACACAATATTCAAACTCATCTCATTTTTGTTGTGTTTTAGATATAAGTATGCAAAGAACATTTTAAAATAATTGTTTGGCTTTCTGTATATTTAATATTGCCTACTATTTATTCCTTCTGCCTTTTATCACATTTAGCGCATGTATAAAGAAGAGCAACTAGATCAGAATTTTAGAGTTAAATATCACTTTTTTTGCAGTATTTTCATTTACAATTTCAATATTAGCTTCAAGTCTCCTGGGACTGATCAGTGCTCTACGTGCTTGGAGTTTAAATCAAGGATAGCTAAGGCATCTTCTTATTCACTAGAAAAAACTAATTTAATGATTCAAAGTCGAGTTCACAAACTTAAAGCCAGCGCTTTCTATGATTTTCTGAAAGAAAAATCAGAAGGACTGAAAACACTATCGTTTGACTGCCAAAAAAATGTGGTTTTGCCTAGAGTTCCTGACCAAGCTGCCCATTATAGCAGGCAACTATATCAATATAATTTCACTGTTTGTGTTGGTCACTCAAAAGAATTGCAGAATCGCGACATAGTAAAAATTTACACTTGGCTAGAAAATGAACGATATAAAGGTTCAAATGAAATTTCTTCAGCAATTTTTGATACCTTAAATAGTATTGATTTCTCAGGAACTAAGATCCTTCGACTTTGTGCGGATGGCTGTGCTGGCCAAAATAAAAATTCTGCTGTAATAGGGATCTTAGCTACATGGTTCAAAAATAAAGCTACTGCCACCCTTAAACAAATTCAACTGATTTTTCCAATTGTTGGACACTCATATCTTCCTCCTGATAGAGTTTTCCGCAGAATAGAAAAGGTTGTAAAACGGAAACCTCAGATAATCACTCCTCAGGAATATAAAGATATTTTCAGACAATATGGAACCGTTAAACATTTAGGAATTGACGTTCCTGTTTACGACTGGAAGTCCTCTATGAACAATACTATTAAGCAGCCAGGCCAATGGCATTTTAAATTCGCACCGTCAAAAATGATTATCTTTAAAAAATCAAAAGATGGCAATGTTCTACTTCAGGGAGAAGTACATTACAAGATAGATAATTGTGCCGCTCGATATATTTTAATATTTTAATAAAGGACAACGGTTTGAATATGTCGATCCAGAGGAACTACCTAATATAGTTCCTGTAAAGAGTGCTAAATTGGTAGATGTTGGAAAACTTTTGCGCAAACACTACGAATGCGATTGGAAGGAGCACCCAGTATTACGTCAATGTTCTTGAAAGTCAAAAATCGCTATTAGAAGGAGAACAGGAGGACGTACCAGAAGAACATAATGAACATTTTTTTGAGGATAACGATTTATTAGTTATAAGTCAATTTCATTTTTATAACCAAATAAAAAAAATGATTCTTAATTTGTGTTTGTAATTTTTAATTTTAATGTCTTTATTCTTCACTTAAAAGGTAAAAAACGAATAGACCTAATATTATGTGGATATAAGATTGTTATTATATTATGTGTTTCATTTGGTGTACAAATTAATCAATATGCGGTATCGCTAATATTAAAAATTCGCTTGCAAAACTGCTCTAATCCATACTGGTTACTTACAAAACTATCTATAACTGAGATTTGCCATCAAAAGTGCCCTTATCCATATTATTTTTTTTAATATGTAATATTCCGCTTGATACTTTTTTTTGGTTCTTTGCCCAATTTAAAATCATGTCGCTATCTTCATAAAAATAAAAAGAAACCAAACAAAATCATCAAATAATCAAAAATATAAGTTTTTTCAATTTTGCCAAAAACTACCTAAGGCGGATAAGGGCAGTTTTGTTACCCAACGCCTCATTTGTAGCCGTAATTAATGTATTTTGGTTTTATTATTGAATTATTATAATTATGTGTTCTTGTTTTCTTGATTTTATGATTTACACTATAAATATTATAAAATTATTGTTACTTATTTCTTCGTACGTTTTTTTTCCCTCTCACTGTCACTAATATGCTATACATAATTCGTTTTATCTAAATAGCGATTTACCGGTAAATACCGGTAAACCGGTTTTTACTAAAAATATTTACCGTTTACCGGTAAATCCGAAACTCGGTAATTTTGCAGGCCCTAGTTGCAACCATCGCAAAATAGATAAGCCCAGCCCATAAAATAGATAAGCCAAAGTTAAAGCATTGATCGAGTTCAGCCAGACCTAAACGACGTATTTAGATAACATATTTAAAAAAAAACACGAAATTACCTCTTTAATCTATTTCTTTAAGTTTCCTTTCGCACGTTTATAATTAACTACACGCAAAGAAAAATAATAATAAATCTAACTACTTTAAAATATGTAGTTATTTTCAATTAAAAAATAGTTAATTTCTTTTGAAAAAAATTTAATTTAACTACAAAATAGTAAATGTTACTATACTAAGAAGTTAAATTTCTTATAAAAATTGTCGACTTTGACGATTTCTGTATTTGAAATTAACTCTTTTAGTAATAGTCACGATTTCCCATTATAAAGTAGTTAAATTTATTATCTTTTATTTCCGTGTAGAGGCTTCGCCCCGGCCCGCTTAGTAGTCCAACCACGGGTCGACCTTCGCGCATCCCCCTTCAGCATCGGAGTTCTAGTTTTTTTGTAATTTTTGTTATTACACCATCAAAATTACAAATGGCTCGTAATATTACGTTTTACTATTCCCGTGCATCGTTTTGAGCCTGTTCACATTGGTTGAAATAGTCCGCCTAATTATGGCAGTTTCTGTCATAATTAGGCGGACTATTTCAACCAATGTGAACAGGCTCTTTAGCATTAGCAAAAGCTTTCATTTAATTAAAATAATGCATTGTCTCTTTCTTGAACCTGTGACCAGTTTACTATTGGTAATCTAAACCGAGGAGCTGACCATAAAAATCCGTCATGCATTTACGAATCGAAAAGTGTGCATCTCATACGATTTTGGAAACCATGAGGACAGGGATTGCGGGGGGTAGTCATAAAAGGAAGTCTAATCGTCACATATTTTATGAACAGGTCCCGAAATTAACTTTGAATACTTGTTATTATTAGTATCGCGTTAAACTATTGTAACGTCCTAAAAGCACGCGAATTTGGGGCAGCAATTGTGTAAGTGTTATGTGTTTCGTTTCCCTAAGATTAAATAAAATCAAAAACTTATCGAAAAACAATATTATTGAATTAGACATCCATTATTTTTCCAAATATTATATCTAAAAATCCGACATGCGCCCCCAGTTTTCATTATGCATTTTCGAAATTGAAATGATCGAAAGATTCTTGATAAGAATCAAACTATACAACACTCCGTCATCGGTAGCAACAACACGAAATATTTTTTTAAAGTTATATTTTAACTTCTTGGTTTGTCATCTTCCTTTTCCTCTATAATACTTTTACGCCAACTCCAAACGATCAACCAAAAAAGCTTTGATAGTCAACATGTTGACGGTTGCTCAATTAACCACAATTTTTTTTTGTTAACACATTCTGTTCAGAATCAGAATATTTGCACTATTTCGGTTTACCGTGTGGATTAGGATTAAATTTAAATCTTTAGGATTTTAGAGTAAGTTCGGGTATTGTGGTATAGTCCGTTTTTATCAGGTTATACCGAAATTTTCTGAAAGACGTTTTTGAGCACAATCAACATTTTATTGTCTCCACATTCAAGTAAATCTCGAAAGCCAATTTTAAATTGTTTTTTTAACTGTGAATCAGTGAACGATTATTTAGACAACACTTTTGATTTTTAAAAGGAACATTTTTGGATTGAGGCGAATTTGACTAAGAAATCATTTTTTTTGGTTTGTCATGGTGAAAACGGCTAATGTGGCATACTATTTTTTCCATACAAATATTTAATATTTGAATGGAAGAAACAGTATTCCACATTACCCACCTTAAATATGGGTATGGAAAGAACAGTATACCCGCCAATTTTTTTTTGAGTACTACTTTTTCTAATAGTGTACTTTTTTGATCATATTTTTGTTTGTATGTTTATGATTGCCAACATTGCTGTGGAATATTATAGGCAAGCCTTTGAAGATATCGTAAACGAAATTCTAACATACTTACTTTTAAAACTAGTGATTTATTATAAAAATAAAAGAAGGTGTACCACAATACCCGAACTTACTCTAATCGAAATCCAGAATTAGAGATTTTGGTGAATTTCGATTTTGACAAGTTAAAGTACCCACCACAGTGATATAGCTGGCAAGGTCGTAACCATAAACATGAAATTTAGCATTTTTCTGTCATTTCATTTCCTCTAAAATTAAGCAAATTGCCTCAACGATGGAAAATTTGCAAAAATTCTATAAACAAGGCATTCTGTTTTAAACAGTTTTTGTTCAATAAAAACCATGAAAAAACAGAATTTTTATATGAATTAAGGCCCCTATTGTGAGCTTCGTCAATCGATCGTTGACCGGAACGATCGAAAAATCAGTATTGCGATATCGATTTTATCGTTCGCGAACGATAAAATCGTTCAGTTGGGAACGATGATCTTTGTTGGATCGTCCGGTGAAGACGTCAAACACTAAAAAAATCACGATGAACCTTACGTAATACCAAATTGTTTTTCGATCGTTCCGGTCAACGATGATCGATCGATAACCGCAATAGGCCCCTAAGTCATATGTAAATGAAATGTTGCATACATAAAATTAATGAAGTTACAGGTACCGCAGAAGTAATTGTGCTAAAAAAATACAAGAAAAGAAAATTCGGATTTAATTTCATTCATTGGAAAAGTTCCCTTTTTACGTTTTAAAACCATTTTTTCAAATTTTTACAAACTAATGTACATTAGGAAACAATTGTGGTTTGAGTGTCATTCCAGATAAATAAAAATCCTTTTTTGGTGGCATTAAAGGCTTTGAATTGAAAAGCAGATACAATTTTTCATGAGTTTCACAAAAAAAGTTTTTTTGTTTCTCAGACGGTGAATTTGATCAAAATTCAATTTTATATTACTTTCCTAAACATCCAAATTTTGTTGGGGGCATCTCCGAAACCAATTACGCAACACGTAAGTTTCAAATGCAACACACAAGGTAAGAGGTCGTAAAAGGACATCAGCGAGGTTTTTGAGGTTAAGATCCTTTTTTGAGGTTAGAACCGTATGATAACTCTGTTTTCAAAATTCGCAAAACCTATTTAAAAAATTGCACCACGAGATTGACACTTCTTAACTTCTTATCCATAATACGAAATCTATTAAGATACTCTTAACTCGAGTTAATTAGTTAATAGATGTCAATCTCTAATCCAGAATACAGGGGTAGATTTAGTTCGGGAACGTGAAAAACATCGATTGACAAAAATTTTGGTTTAATGAAAACAATAAAAACATTGAGCCTGGTAAATTCGATTTTTTTTGCCATTCGATCCAGCAACATTTAACTATTTAAAAACTCAAAGAAATTTTGTTTATATAAAACAAAATGAGGTTTCTTATCACCAAATACAGTCAAAAACAAAAGTAGCGTTTTAATCTGAAAATATGTAACATGTGTGGCCTTAACAGAATTTTAATTATTAATGTATAAATGAGGTTCTAAAAATAATTTTATTTTCTTGGCGGAATTATTAATTTAATTGATAAAGAAAAGTAGAAAAAAACCTTTTAAAAATTAGTAAATAAAGCTTAAATGGTAAAATACATATGAGGAGAATCATTCTAAAAGAATATGATTTTTATAAATAAAATGAAAGTATAATTCTTTGTCTCGCCTTACATATTATTACGTTGCTGTATTAGATAAAAGATAAAAAAATCATAGTTAAGTTTTAAGAAAATAATATATTTTGTTTTTAAGAACAACTTTCTATAAAAAAAAGTCAATTAGCCGTACCTAAAACCCGTAAAAGCAATTTTTAAGTTCTACTATATGATAAAAAAAACATTACAAAACGTATATTCAAATTTTTAAAAATAAAACTTATACGAGTATAAGTCATTATGAAGGCCAAGAACATAGGATTTTAATTAAAATAGTGAGTTCAAAATATATGTATTAACTTTATTTTATGCAGTATACCGAATACGCCGTTTTTGAACATTCGTTTGCGTTATCAAGTCAACGTACATACACGTGTATAAAGCAGTAGGACAAATTCTCCTAACGTCGGTTACCCAAGGCTTTTTCAAGATAACTCTAATTTGCGTTAATAATTTTACAATAACAAAAACAGTCCCTTAGTGCCGGACCCCTAAATATTTCTTGAAACCTTCATAATTAATGGATTTTTTACTGTTATTTTTCCAAGACAAAAAATAGGATATTCGACTACAAACTAGCCAAGGAAAAATCAAATGTTAAACATATTTTTTAATGATTTTCCTTTTAAGCTTTGCCTAAGAATTGAGTCAAACAGAAAATTCCATAGTACCGGACTCTGCAAAATTAATCAAATGGGAGTTTTGGCGGATTCAAAATACTTAATTTTATATATTTATACTAGCAGACCCTTCGTTGCCAGCTTAAAGTTTTTTGTATAAATTTTAGAATGCCAAAAAACCATAAATAACTTAAAAACTTTTGGGAAAAAAGGTTATCCTTACAGGACCTTCCGTTTCGGGTTTTGAAATTCCAACACCAGATTCGTGATAAGCAACACTGAAAACCTCGTAAAGCCAGTTTTTGCGAGAAAAATTAGAAAAAGGACATTTGCGTTATCCTTACAGGACCTTCCGTTTAGAATTTTAAAAATCTAACACCGGATCCGCGATCCGCGATCAGGAAAAAGGATATTTGCGTTATCCCTTCAGGACCTTCCGTTTAGAATTTTGAAAATCCAATACCAGATTCGTGATCAACAACCCTAAAGACCCCATAATGCCAATTTTTCCGGGGAAAATGGGAAAAACGATATTTGCGGTATCCTTACAGGACCTTTTTTTCGAATTTTGAAAATCTAACATAGCTAAAAGCTCTTGGCAACGCAGATTTTGCAAAAAACCGCGTAAAAATCGGTCCAGTCGTTTTTTAGTTTTGTAATCTCAAACAGACAGACCAACAAACAAACATCCATTTTTATATACATATATAGATATATATTTTTGAATATTCGGGATTCTCCCTGGAATTGCAGTGTATTAGAGACTTTTCCTGTCTGGCTTTAGGGGACAAACCAGCAAAACTACAGTGCTGTTTTTTTTAAATAACGGAATATATATAGATTTTCAATGATGATATTTCGTTGAATACTTGCCAAAGCTCTAACTATAAGTAGTTTCAAGTATATCGGTCCAAAATAAGGTCTTGACAGACTTTCAAAAAAAAAGCGAGGCAACCGATTCGCACTACACTTTGCAACCAATTTCGGTATCTTTTAGTAAATACATGACAAACTGAAGCTTTTCTCACTGGACATATTCTTCTGAAGCTTTTCGCACTGGACTTCGCTTTTTATCCTCGATTTGCAATATCCTGATATATCGCATGGGTCCGCTTTAGAAACTGTCTGGCACTAAAAGACTTCCCTAATTGTAATTTTTAATATTTACATTAAAACTATTGACTTTTTTCTTGCGTATATAAATACTCGTATGTATATTTCCGCCAGCCTTGGCCTTAGAAACGACCCGAAATTTTTTTTTCTAAATCAATCCTCCCATAAATAAATTGGCTATTCAGTGCTCTTTCGGTAGTGGGATCCTCCAGTAACTTGTACAATTGAGTCGAATAAATCGAATCTGGGATTTTATTGAAATTTTCTCTCAATTTATTATCAGGGTCTCAAATTTTTCCTGAGCTCTGAGCCTCAGATTGTCCTAATCCGCCTCTGTTTGGACAAAGACGATATTTCTGTGGCAACAACAATAAGCTCGATTTGCAGCCCAAGCCAAATTGCTCTGTCTAGGATAGAAAATACAGTCCACAGTTAATTTGGCTGACTATCCTTCGTGACCGAATAAGGAACCATAATGCTGCTATTGATTTTTTAAGTGAATTCTTTGTTTCGTGAAAAAAAATATAAGAGGTGGATTACTAGAAAGCTATAACAGAAAATTTGCATCGTTTCTCTCCCTTCTAAAATTCTACAATAGAAATACACAATCGTAGAAAATTCCTTTTTAGGTGACTTCACAATACGTGTGTATTAACTGGAGGTTAGCTTAAAAGAGTTTAAATTTTCATGAAGATAACCAGTTAAAGATATCTTCGGTTTATCTTTGTCTGGCTTTTAGTTATCTTCCAGTGAAACCAAATATGAAGACCCCGGCCATAAGTGACGGGACGAGTGGTACAGAATAGTAACTTTTTGGCCAATCGCCCCGCCAACAGACGAGCGGTTGGTTACTGAATTGGTCCCGAGAGCAGTCCATTTGAGAACTTAAATATCTGTCTAGAGTTCTAACAAAAAAGAAACAAATATCTGCAAAAAAATACATGCCAAAGTATTTTAATAAATTGAATTAATCTGGCGCCCACTGTATGTTGCGCCCACTGTCTTTCCCAAAAAATTGATAAGAATAAATTTTTATGTTACTGGAAATATTAACAGAACAATCAGAGAAAAAAGCTAATGTTTCAATTTTTGTTGATTATATTAAAAATTATGGGTGTTTTCTTTCTTTAGAATACAAAAATTGCGCCGCAGGGACAATTTTTAGAAAGAAATTCCCCACAATCAAAAGTTTTTTTTTTTGATTCTTCGAAAAAACCACGCCGCATGCAAAAAGTAACTTCAATATCCTACTGCTTACTCCAACTTTACTTAACCCGTTCGGTACATGTTTTTTTCTATGGGGGTTAAAGATTTTCTCTATACAAATTAATTATGTTTAAGCTATCAGTATTCATTTAAAACAAAAAAAAATTAAAAATTTTATTTTTTTTTCAAATACGTCCACTCTGGTCCAGCTTTTTACTCAAAAAATCAAAATTGGGTCAAAAATGCACTTAAAGGTGCACTGAATGAGAATAGAGTGTTGAAAATAAATAAATAAGAAGTCAATTCAAATTTTTAACGGCGTTGCCATATGGCATCAAAATACCGAATGGGTTAAACATATGGAAATAAGTGCTGGGGTAGGACCTCCCATTTCACACCATTTAGGTATGTCCGGACAAGTTGACCAACAAGGCCTTTTTTTATAATTTCAGCCAGAGCTTAGGGAAAGACCCTTTATTGGCGAAGAACAGCTCAGGATGATCAGAAGAACAACAAAAGATGCCGGTTTATGTTCTTCTTGAACTTCTGCAGGTTATAGTCCGGGGGAAACACATCGGATGATAAATCGTTCCAAAGTCTTGTTGTTCGCGGAATGAAGGAACTCCTAAACTTTACTGTACGAAAACGAAGAGGCTCAAAGAAGAAGTCGTGCGCGCATGCAGCTGCAGGCCTAGCGCTTTCGTACGACAAAATCAGCGTATCGTGTTTATTGCGCAATTCCGACCGTTTTTATACCCGTATAGTTATTAACTAGATTTTTTCAAACGCATTAGTTGAAGTTGGTTACATTGGGGCATGATAGTCTCTGACGGTTTCAGCATTTTTCATCGCAAGTGATGATCCCATGCAAAAACCCCTTGACTGTTAATGTACCTTTCCTTCAACGGCACGTTTCCGTAGCATTATGCTTCAAAAGCTGGCGATTGCAGGCTTGCCATGCTGCTTTTTTGGAACAAAGTCTGACACTTTCGATGCGATATGAATACTTGTTGTTAATACTCCAAACAAAACTCTTATACTGCATTTGACAGTTCACTTTCAAAATCACGTATTGCAAGATTAGAAAAGCTGCAGGTGAGATTATGAACGCTATCTATGAGAAAACATTTAAAGCTTATTCCCATACCCAATATTTCCACTCTCCTTCAAAACAAAATTGAAACTCTTTCTATCCTTGTTGATTTTTCTACATTTTCCATGTCGCTCATTAACTGCATACTTAAACCGAAAAAGAGAAATTTCAGCATCCCTCATTATAATATTTTTTTTTTAAATTCCGTAAAACACTTCGATTGTGACGAAGCTTGACACACACCGCACCGCAAGTTCGTTCGTGATTTTTGAATCACAATCTTTGCATTGCGGAACTTATCGTTCAAAAATTTCTAATTACAAAAAGCCTAATATATATTTCGAAAAATCCTTGGTATAAACGCCGAGCCCTTATCAAGAAATCTTATAGCGGAGTACCTCAATTCGATTTAATTTCATCAAGTAACTTTAATATAAACTAATAACTGCATTTTAGAACAAAAAAAAATGCCAATCAAATGTGTATGTGTGTGATAATAAAAGTCAGGCTAGTTGAAATAAATATTTGCAAATCTATGGAATAAAAAATTTAATTTATTATAGAACCCCATGTTGATTACGCCGATCCACAATCAACTAAATTTATTGTATTTTAAACATTTCAAATGCGTTAAATTTTAACCAGAAATTATTTTAAAAAGAATTTTTCCCCTTAAGAAGGGTAATATAATATTATATAAGAATCTAGATTAAATTTTTTTGACTGAATAGGCAATTTTTATTGTACTTTACTTAAGATATTGAAAAATGACATAATTATAAATTTGCGAGTACTCGTATATAAGGGGTATTTTAAATTCTGTACTTTCCATTAGATAGAGTTTAATCAGAAGTACATACATAGATATTTATAAGATAAAATTAAGCATCTAAACTTTAATGCTGGAAGTAAATGTAAATGTAAATACAATACAAAAGTAAAAACGAATCAAGGAAATGTTCAAAGCTTGTAATTACTACAAGTTTATTCCTAAACATTCTAATGAACGCATTTAAACATTTTATTACAGAATTTTCATATAACATAAATAATTTATACGTAAATTTAAGTATGTACTGACAAAATGAATGAGGAAAGTAGCTAATAGGACAACTGAAGCTCTGAAAAATTTTTGGTTCTATATATTAGAGTTAATAAACATGAGAGTGTTATAAAAATAATTAACAAAGATCTAATTATGTACATATCGTAATAATCTTAAGTCAACTGAGTCAATTTTTCGATTCAACAGTTTAAAATAAATCTAATAGAAGAAAATTTTATTAAAAAAAAAAACTTACAATTTTTCATTTATGAATAAATTATTTTTCAAAAATTCAAAAAGGAACTTAAAATATTATAAACTATAATTTTAATATATTATATAAATAATATTAAAATTAAAATAAAATAATGCTGTTATTATTATAAATAAAGTGGTTTTACTTATTTTATTGGTAAAAACTAATTTTAAAAGATATACTATACGTAACGTGTTTTAATTGAAATATTATTTTATCGTCGCGATTTTCTAATGATACTACTTTCTAAAATTTCTGAAAGTTTTTTTAAAATAAAAAATAAAATAAAGCTTTTATTATTTTTTGAGTGCTGTGTACCAGAAATAAAAGCGAGATAAATATTTATTTTGTTTTTTTTTTATACCCGTATGGTGACACCGAAGGGTATATTAACCCTTTCGCGACGACTTTTTAATTTTAATGTTAAAAAGCTAGTTGGGAGTTTTACGTTAAACGTAAAAAAGGCTCTGTAAATAGAAAACAAAAATTTATGTCCTTGGGATTTGGTACTTTTGTGTCGGTATATAATTAAACCAATAGACCTTGTGATTTTCATATTCAATTTATTAAAAAAAATATATATAAATTCATTATACAACAAAATTCTTAATGGATTAAAAAAAAAACAAAGTAATTGTGTAACAAGTAATATAGTGACCATCGCTAGGTATGGTAAGGTGCAGTGGTGGCTCTACCATATAGGCGAACTAGGCAACCGCCTATGGCGCCAAGATTTTTGGGGCGCCAAATTCCATTTTACAATTTTTTATACCGACAAAAATAAAAAAAATTTTTTTTTTAAAACGTTCAAAACTTTTTTGTACTTTTGGATTTTTTTTTTAAATCCACAATATATTTATGGAGTATTAGAAAATCGTCAATAGTCAGCATTACACGATATTTATAGTTTTCAGCACGCTACTCGTCGAAAAATATGAACATTTTTGGACGTGTTTGTCTGTTTGGTGTATGTAAATTTTTTTGTTTTCATGATTTCTCGATAATGGCTGATCGGAACATTACGATATTTATACTCAACTTTAATCTCATTAGGGACCAGGTCTGAAAAGAGTATGATTTTGATGACAAGCTTTTTTTTTAAATTTTGTAATGCAATATTTTGTGTTATTTGAATGTCACTTGATTTTATTCAGCAATTTAAATATTATTGTTGAATTACATCGTTTAGTACATTACGTTTAATACATTACGTTTAACAAAAAAAACAATTTTTATACCCGTATGGTGAAACCAAAGGGTATATTAACTTTGCCTTACCGTTTCTAACGCCAAGATCCCGTCATCACACACAAAAATGAATTACACCAGTGTGTTTAGAATGATAAAAAAAAGTTGAATTTTGCATGTCCGTCCGTCTGTCTGTCTGTCCGTCCGTCTGTCTGTCTGTCCGTCTGTCTGTGGCGCGGATTGCGGGCGCACGGATTGAGCTAGAGACTTGAAATTTTGCACAGATTCGTTTTTCGTAAAATGCGAGGCTAAGTTCGTTAATGGGCAAAAATGGACCATTAGGGGGGGTACCCCCCATACGAACGAAAACGGTTTTTGTGAATATCTCGAAAACGGTGCATCTTATCAAAAAAGTCCAAGAACAAAAGTTATTTAGGATATGATTCTACATAAAACTCCCGTATATCAAAATCCGATTGGAATAAATTTTAAAAAATCTAATGGGAAAGTTTGACTTCAAAGTGGAATTTTGGTACAACTGTTCGAATTTTGATACGAATATCACCATACGGGTTTTCAATAATTGCCAGATTGGCAATTATAGCTTTTGTTATGTTTTAATGTAAGATTTGTTTTTTCGATACACGGGAAGAGTAGAGGGGGGGGGGACATAAATTACATCTGCCTAGGGCGCGATGGATAAAAAAATTTTTTTGAGCCACCACTGGTAAGGTGTAAAGCAGTTCTTACAAAGTGGTAGATTACAGGTACGACAGATGGTTTACGACCTTCGATCCAATTTTTTTTGCGCTATTGACACACCTTCTTCTTACGTCACCTTCAATAGGCAGATGGTCTATAAAGCTGGAGCTCTTCGAAGCCCTACGTCCAAATTGTCTGGATCTAGCTCGTGTAGTGGTTCTTTTCTTTCCATCTGCCACAAGGTCCTAAGCCAAAGGAACAATAAAGTCCAGGAAAGGGTTTTTAGCGCTATTTACATCTTGAAATATAACAAATGAGTTGACAGCAGCCGTCATTAAAAGTTTGAAAAAAAACCTTCTTCCACCATTTTGTTGACTTCCTGTCCAATTCATACAATGTGGACATTTGGTCCGCACGATCTACTCCGCCCATGAAGGTATTGTAAAAGATTATGCTTTCTGGGCACGGAAAATCTTCTTTAGAACTATTCTTTAGTGTTCTGGATATTTTACCCAAGTTTCCATTATGACAATTGCTTAATAAGATTACGTCTTTGGTGTCTTACCATTTATAGTAAACAGTAGAGTTTTGATTAGCCATAACCGTAGACTGCCCACGGGATAACTTTTCGTTAGATTTAGGAACCGATTTTCTATGTTGCATGCAAGTTCCAAGTGCGGCAAATATTCCATGTAACATATTTTTGGCATAGGAAGGCACCAAGAGAATTTTTTAAAAATCTTTTGGTTTATTTTCATACCAGGAGTCGTGAAAAGGTTAAATTTGCCTTACCGTTTGTAACGCCAAGATCCCGTCTACACACACAAAAATGAATTACACCAGTGTGTTTAGAATGATAAAAAAAGAATTTTGCATGTCCGTCCGTCTGTCCGTCTGTCCGTCTGTCCGTCGGTCCGTCTGTCCGTCCGTCCGTCTGTTCGTCTGTCCGTCTGTCCATCTGTCCGTCTGTGGCGCGGATTGTGGGCGCACGGAATGAGCTAGAGATTTCAAGGCTAAGTGGAATTTTGATACAACTGTTCGCCGTTCACTTAAACTTCGAACAATGCCATATCACCATACGGGTTTTCAATAATTGCCAGATTGACAATTATAGCTTTTGTTATGTTTTCTAAATAACTCCGTTCCCATTCCAATTCTAGTTTTTATTGAAAAGTTGGAGTGCACTTTATCTATATCTAATTTTTTAGATAGAGTTTCATGTGCAAGAATATCGTAAAAAGATACACAGGTATAGTTATGATAAATATCCGTATATTTCAGTTCATTAGCCTGTTTGATCGATAAATATTTTCAACATTCCTTTAGAAAAGTCTTTCACCTACTTTATTGAGTCAGATTAGTTGGTTAAAGCGCATTCTAGCGTGAATTCCATTTTATATGACTGCGAAAACAGCGATTCTAGTTCTTGAATTATAATGCTTTGTTGGCAAACTCAAGATTCATTAATACAAAATCTGAACCCTTTCTCATTTGCACCACGTTCAACCCTAAAGCACACACTTCAAAGTTCAAGTCTGCCATTGGTGAGTATGTTTTTCACATAAAAAATTGAGCACTTTTAATTTTCCCTCTAATGTTAAAGGTATAAAATAAATGGAGTAATTATTGATTTCTTCCAAGTGACCTAAATTTGAAGGAGCTGAAAATCAATAAACTTCTACTTTAAACTTCAAATTTTGATTTACTGAATATGAGATGGCATTCAAATTCCTATTTAGAGAATCGAATTTTCGACTCACGACTGGTTAAAGATAATTTATTAACGGACACTAGCCCTGAAGGGGATATTTATACCCAGAGGAGAGACTATCGGCAATTTCAAGAAAACTATGTATTTCCTGTTTATTTTAACTAAAAAAAATTGTTTATGCCTAATTTTAAAATGAATAGTTGTGAAAGAATAATAATGAATTTCTCTTATTTAATATTTTCGTAGCCTTGGAGTTCTGTGGGAGCCCCTTGTATTGAACAATTAGCAGGACCAGAAATCCCGACAAGAGTGGGAGTTTCCTATCAGGTATTACAATTGTTTGTTGGTTTTTCATTTTCCATATTTGTTACCCTTTCAAGACATCAAGACCACCACATCCATGGCGGCCAACGCTAGGATATGAAATGATTAATGCGGCTCCATTTGCATCTCAAGAACCATTCGCAAATCAATTAATAACCTCCGGTTTCTCAACAGCAAATATGTCTACAGAGCCCTTGAATTTCCCAAATTTGGTGACAGGTTTTCAACGAAATCCTCAACATGCAGCAAGAGCCGCATTATATACAAGATACACGCCAGGAGAATGGGTGAATCATTGTATGGATATGTACTCGCAATCTAATGTTAACAGGTACATTAAAAAAAACTTAGTGTAATCATATAATAGTTCTAACATATATAAAAACCCAACCTAAATTCGAATCGAAAGCAATTATTTAATCAGCCTTATTCCCGTAGCCGGCGGGACGTGTATACGCCACGCAAGTTTTATCTCGATCGAATGAAATTTTCTTATTCTAGTAGACGTAGAAATGCAGTTTTATTCAGCTCCGCGCTGACTATTTTGACAGTTTTGCTGATTTGATATGCATGAAGTTTTATTTGTTCAATTAAATGATTGTACTGCATTTAGTTAGTTTTTCCTGACCTTCAAAACTTTAGTTAAAATTCATTGAATGTATAAATAAAATTCACATTTTTATTCAAACTTTCTATTTAATTGATTGGTCCCGCAACGATTTACTCGCGGGAAATAAATGTATGGAAAAGTCAAAACATTCGCGGGTGCGTTTAGTGTAATACCGAAAGTAAAACGTTTTCAGCACCACGGCACACGCCGGGACAATTGCGTTTAGCAGAATGCAAATTTTCTTCGGGAAACGCCAAATCCCGCGGCGTACACGTCCCGCCGGCTACGGGAATAAGGGTGAATATAATAATGCAATTACGACATATTTTCGAGATATTTCGTTGTAATAAAAAATATCATTTTAAATACAAACTACAAGATCTAAAATGTCGGAGCATATACATATATGCTTACCAGATTTGTACTCAGCCAAACTGTGTATATTTTTGTTCTAGATCCTCGGTAAAGGAATCCTCGTTTTTTAGATCCTTTTTTAAATACAATAGTATCTCGATCATCCGAAAAAATTAAGTGGAAAGTGGTCATTTAGTGTGTCTAACATATGCTGAACGATATGGGCGAATGCTTTTTCAGTCAGAAAATGCTTCTCTTGCACTTTCCATAGTTATGATGCGTCATTTAAAATCTCAATCCGAAAAAATATTCTTAGGATGTGTTGTAAATAGAGCGGGAGCGACTGTCCGGCGACATCAAAAATAAACATTGGAACCAAAGTTGGGACTTTAGTACATATGTACTACATTTTGGAACCTTTTTGACTGAGTTAGTACTCTAGTACCACATCCCATGAATCTGGTACCTTTTCATGGTTTATATACAAAATGATTTTATCTGAATTTATAGCTCCCTTTAAAAAGCCATCACTTTTCTATGTATTAGAAAAAAAAGTACTTTTTTAAATGATCCCACTACAACTCTTTAATTAAAGACTCGTCTTATTAAAGGAGAGTACCAGGAAGACCGAGCCATGCTCGGCGATCTCAAAATCCTCCTTCTGCCTCTGTCTCTGAGTAGTTGAATCCGATTGTAATTGCAACATGATTCGTATAATGAGGTTCAGGAAACTTGATTGTTTTGTAATTACTATTCATCGCTGCCGATAGATATCGAAAAAGTGATATTTTTAAAATGCATATCGAAAAACCTTACTTCCTAGCAATATTGCGAATTTTCATTAAGATACCTTCACGTAATTCGAAGACACCAGGCGAGGGATATCGAGGGGAGGGAAAAGTCAGGTTTGTAGTGCAAAAATCGAAAGCCCTTAGCCCCCTTAGTAATACTGTAAAGTTTCATTAGGATCAGACCACCCAATTCGAAGATACCAGGCGAGGGGTATCGAAGGGAATTTTCTCAGAGGTGAGACCTATCTAGATCGATTCCTTGTCCCCGAAAATCCCTAACCACAAAGTTTCGTGAAAATCGTTAGGCGGATTTTCGAGACGGTTGTGCAAACATTCCTCGTATTATATTATAGGACTAGCAGGCCCTACGTTGGCAGCTAAAAGTTTTTTGTATAAATTTTAGAATGCCAAAAAACCATAAATAAATTAAAAAGTTTTGGGAAAAAATGTTATCCTTACAGGACCTTCCGTTCCGAATTTTAAGATCTAACATAGCTAAAAACCTGCTCCTGGCAACGCAGATCATTTTGCAAAAAACCGCGTCAAAATCGGTCAAGTAGTTTTTGAGTTTTGTAATCTCAAACGGACAGACAGACAGACAGACAGACAGACAGACAGACAGACAGACAGACAGACAAACAAACATCCATTTTTATATATATAGATAGATTGTCCTGCCTGTGTATATTTATTTACCGATGCAAAAATAAACATGAATGATTTGTATGTAATCTAGAATCTATAATTCGTTGTAGGAAAATGTGGGAGAATGAAAGATGGCTCATGCAGATGAGAATCTATTATTTTTATTGGTATAAATTGATGATGAACTATATACATTTTTTTAAATAATTAACTTTAATTAACAATATTTTTGACTATTCCAGACGCTATATAATTGTGTAAATTTAAAATCATTTAAACTAATGCTAGCATTTAGCGTAATGCGAGGGGATAAACAATATTTTTGGTTTTCTGATTTGGTGCATAGATGTACAAAGTTTTTGGAGTTCCTACTCTGGAGCAAGCAACATAGTTGACCATGCGAAAAACATGGTTTTTCTAAATGCCCTTGAGCTTTGTTGATTGTCATCACGACAGCAAGACGCACAGGAAACTGTAGTCGTTTAAATGAGAAGGGCAAATCAGTGGGAATCATTGGAATGCGCGGAATCAGCACATCTTCTCCTTTACATTCGCCGTTAATAATTGTTGCTTCAATTACATTCGGCATCAGTTTTTTAACAGAAAGTCTAGTTCCGTTGCACAACTTTGGCGTGTTGAGATTCCGAAGGAGCAGTATTGGTGAGCCAACTTTCAATGTCAATATGTGCGGTGGCATTCCAGCAGGCTCCAATGAATTGAGAAATTCTACTGGATAATTAACAGCTTGATCCTCTTCTATAACTGTGTCAATGGATTTGTATTTCATAACCACTCCAGGAATTTTTAATTGAATGTTATTATTAATTCGATTGAGGTCATCATTCTTTGGAGCTAAGATAGCACGCTCGCATAGCCAATCGTGATTCCTGAAATTGGTGGCGATGTTCGGGAAAACCTTATTTTCAAGATCTTCAATTGATGACTGAAGTTGACAGAAATTCAGTGGGAACGATATCTCCTGTATTTCAGGAATAACTGGAAGTTTGCCGTCGCCCATATCCAAAAGTTGCTTGGCAAATGTTTGTGCAGAAACATCTCCAAATAAATGCACACGCATATTAGTCGACAGTGTAATTTTTTTCACATGTCGCCAGAGAGCCGAATTCTTCAGGCATGCGTTCAGCTCGTCTGCTGGTGTTGATCTTGGAATGACGGGCAAAGTTTGACGGAAATCACCGGCGAGCAATATCAGAGCTCCGCCCATTTGACGTTGATCGCTTCGATAATCTCGCAGAGTACGATCAAGTGCCTCAAGTCCTTTTTTATGGTCCATGGTACATTCATCCCAAATAATGATTTGGCATGTTTTCAATACAGTTGCCATCCCAGATATTTTTCCAATGTTGCAAAGAGGATCTGCAGCTAGATTTAAATTCAATGGTAGCTTGAGAGCCGAATGCGCCGTGCGTCCTCCATCAAGTAGCGTTGCTGCAATCCCAGATGATGCCACAGCCAGAGCAATCTCATGCTTCATTCGAATTTCGGCGAGTATCAAATTGAGAAGAAATGTTTTTCCTGTGCTTCCTGGTGCATCAAGAAAAAGAAGTCCACCATTTCCGCCTCGTACATGCTCCATAACTGTGTCGTACGCGAGTCGTTGATCGTTTGTTAAGCGCCTTTTCTGAGCCTCAACATAAACTTGTAGCGCATCGACGTCATATTGTTTTTCTCGCAATACGTCTCTATCGACAACATCGTTTCTGTCACGCACCGGTGAAAATACTCCAAGCTGATTGAGGATTTTGTTGTTAATCGACATACACATATCCTCAAGTGATATCAGTGCTTCATTGAAAATGTCTTACGAATACTGTACATCCAGGCCGGGGTTGTTTCTGCGTGCTCGGAGAAGTATGTCTTCGCTCACACTCTCTTTCTGTTTTTGGCATAGATCTTTGGGACCAGAAGGCGCACAGGTTGTCAAAATTATGCAGAACAGAGTTCGTATTTGATGAGCATTACGTGTTTCAGATGCTTCTGTCAATGTATTGTCCCAATGTTGATCATTTTCAAGCAAACCAAGTTTGAAACATGCTTCTCTGTATGTCTGACAGACTTGACCATCAATGGTTTTGATTGCTTGAAACGATGTTGGTCCTTTGACCAAGTGAAGCAGCATTCGCAAATAGTAGCATTCAGCATTATTCGGATGAACAGTATATACTCGTCCCAATGTGGCAGTAGAAAATATGCCAGCTATCGAAGAATGCCTGGCGCCTCGTTTTCTTCTGCAAAATATCTTCGTCGATTGATTCCAAGTGTAATAGTTGGGAACTTCGTGATATAGCAACGTTTTTGCGAATTCGTCAGTTGCACACAAGTAGAAAAAAGCGGTCAATGTTGTGTTTGGTGGATCTGCAGCTCTCTGGGGTGCATTCTCTTCCGTGAAGTAGACTCGTTGACCGTTTTCCAAGTGCACACTGAGATGGATGACAGCAGGAAAGCGTTCATGAATGTCGAAACCAAGGATTCTCCATACAGCTTCATAACTGGTAATATAACGTCCCATTTGAAATTGTTCCAGAAGTAAATCTTTGATTTCGGTCCAAGATGGATTGCATGTGAACGTGATGAAAAGATCTGGACGTCCATACTTGCGAACATATGTCAGAGCATCCTGAGCATATTCGTGCATGTGTCTTGGACTTCCAGTATACGAAGCCGGAAGTATAACCTTTTGTCCAATGTCAGTAACTGTTCCAACATTCGCAATTGCATCTCGCAAATGAATATACTGTTCGACTCGAAGTTTCGATTGATTGTAACGAATGTAATTTAGTCGTTCGCTTTCGACTTTAGCGTACATATCAACGATGAATTGTTGGAAAAGTTGACGACACTTCAGGATGTGGTTAGATTGTTGTGCTCGAATCATGATACGATATGCATAAAAATCCATACAACTGATTTTTTTCGTTGTCGTAGTACCTGTGACGGGATCAGTTTGATACAATTCGAGATGATATCCATCTTCTCCACGCGGAAACAGTATGGGATATTGAAGTGCATCGTACGATCGGTGTGTTTCAGCAACACGTTGCTTGGTTTGATCTCGTCTGCTTATAACAATATCTCGTCGGTTAATTTCTGTTCCGACAATTACAGCTGCTACTTCAGATGCCGTTGGAGCATTGAAGCGTCTTTCATGCTCATTCAACGGCGTTTTATCTGCCCTGATAATGACTTTAAAGTCATCTGCTCTTACATTTTCTAATGCGGATTTGAAATCTCGGACCAAACAGTTGTGCTCGTGGAATAATGCTCGCAATTCAGCAATAATTTTCCGATCTGTTGTTACACTAAATGCAGATCGTCGATCAATCTTTTCCTCGACATTGTCCATGAAATATATGTGCAAAAACTGTGCATCTTCTTCGGGCACAGGAAGAAGTGAACCAATCTGATGATACACTTGTCCTTGGACTTTGAATGTAGGCATGAAATCACCATATTTTACAATATTCGTCGCTCCAAACGATGTCATTTAAAAGCATGAGTTGTATTTTGTAGTGGCCCTAATTCATGTTTTTTTCCTTTTTTTTTAAGGCCATCTTCCTTCACCCCTTTTCCAGTACCGTGCATACCTATTGTGCCTGCTTGAGCTCAGGGCAAAAAGGGTGGGTTTATGCGGTAGGGTTCGAAGGATCTACAAAAACATTTATATTGTGGAGCGGTATGCCTCGCTAACCACCATCTCACATTCTCACACTTAGGAAAAGGAGAAAATTTATGTCTCACTGCACCACCTATGCTCCTGCGTCTCCATCCTCTCTCCCATCTCTCCCATATTTTAAAACTTAAAATTGCATGTTGGGCTTAGTGTTTCGTATATTAGTGGCGTCCATATTTAATCAAAATAAAAAGAAGTATAAAGAACTTTGAAAATAAAAAAGTTAAATTTCTCGAAACAAGGTATTTATTTTATTTAAAGTTTTGTCCTATCTGTCCCTAACTAATGTTCTTTTTTTTACAATTTTATTTCCTTTTAAACTAACCGGACTATACAATATTATCCTCAAAAAAAACTGAACTAAAATCTACTTAGCTTCGTGATGATGCTACTTCGCTGCTTGTCACTGCTTTCGTCCTCCCTCAAAACTCGCTTTGTTGTGTTTCCTTTTTCTTCATGTATATTTATTTATAGTTTTGGATGACCCACTCTATTTTTTTTATTTAACCACTTTTATTTCTTTTTGTGATTTTTTTTTGTTAATTTATGATTTTAATTCTAATGTATTGTAAAAAAAAAATTCAGTTTATAGAATCCACTTTATTTTAGTTTAATTATGATTTTAATATCTTGGTTTGCTTCTTGCACCAAAAGTTTTTAGTTTATAGAATTCACTTTATTTTAGTTTAATTATGATTTTAATTCGTTGCTTTGCTTCTTTCACAAAAAAAAGTTTTTTAACAGTTTTGATGTAATTATACTTTAGGCTTTAGCCCATACTTATTTCTAACCAAAAAAAATCGGATTGTATTTACTTTATTTGTTCGAACTCTATTTTTTTTTATATGTAATAATTTTTTTTTTACTTAGTTTCTAAATTTTTTTAATTTTTTTTTTCATTTAACTGTTTTACGTTTTAAACTTCTCTATTTCATTTTTTTGCTTTTATAAATTCAAAGGGGATCTTCATCCTTTACAAAAAAAAAACTTGGATGAATCAAAAGAAAAAAAACTCCACGCTTCTTGGCTTGTTCCAGCCTCAAAAATCTGCCATCCACTAAAATTCAAAAACCCACTCTCGCTGCTTTTTCGACTTTTTTTTCGTTTCGTTTTTTTTTTTTGTTTTTTGATTCGATTTTACTGTTTTACTGTACATTTAGACAAAATTACAATACGTCTTTCGGGATATAATATTCCTTTGATTTTTATTTTCATTTGGGAATTTAAACATTTCTGATTCTTCACTTGTTGCTAGGGACTCTATATACTTTGGAATATCCTCTTTTCTCTCTCCCCCTTTTTTTTTAATTTGAATTTTTTGTTAACGGATAAAAAAATGCTTTGTTTGCTCATTACCATACAGAAGAACACCTACTTATTATCCAATTTTACCTTATCTATTGGTGAAATAGGTAAAAGGGGTGTTTAAAAAATATGGAGGGAGGTGGGGGGAAGGGGGCAATATACAAACTAAAAAAAAATCCTGCACGTTACAATTTCCGAATATGTTGTAGAAAATGTTTGGACTCCCGATTAGTTCCAGCCATATAAGTTGAAAGTGGTTCTGGTGGCTCAGCCAGTGGTGGCAAATTGACTTTGCCATTGGAGCAACACATGCCAGGCGTTTCTCTTTGAAATTTCTTAGCGCCACAATGAGAGCACAAATTAGTCATTTTACCAATGACAACATGGCAATTACTACTGTAATCGTAGTCTTTATCGTAATTGAACGCCGCTTTCTTGAGATCGATTCTCGTTCTTGATTGACTGCGCCGTGAGCGTTCAGTTTCCCGGCGCGCGTCCCGCTCTTCAGATGTTTCAGCAGCTCTTGAAGTAGAGGCTCTGATCCGGTCAGTTTCCCGACGTGCGTCTCGCTCTTCTGATGTTTGAGCAGCTCTTGAAGTAGAGGCTCTGATCCGCTCAGTTTCTTGGCGTGTGATTCGCTCTTCAGATGTTTCAGCAGATCTATTGGCTGACACTTGCCGCGCATGTCTGGTTGATCTTCCAATGTTTGATTTTTTGAATGGCATTTCAAATAAAAATTAAAATCTTTATTATTCACTTTTTCCTTTGATTTTCTAATTTCCTTGATGTTCCAATTTCTGCGTTTACTGTTATTTACTTCCTTACTATAACCTTTTTTTATTTGTCTACTTTTCTCCGTCCTCAATGTTCCTTTTTTCACTTCTACAATTTTAACAGTAATTTCCTTCACCTTCAAAAATCACTTTCAAAATTTTTCACTTTTTGTTGTAACCTAGTCGGCTGACTTTAAACAACTAATTTATTACTCCTTGGTTCTCTAGTATTTATATCCTCCTAGCGTCTTAACATAGGTGTTTGTACTTGTTTATACCTGGCTCCACCCATTTCTGCCAAAAAGTTGGAAAAGTCATCTGGAAAAACCAAGCAAGCTGCAACGCTTGCTTGGTTTTTCCAGATTTCTTTTTCAACTAATTGACTGACTTTGGACCAACCTCAGTTTTAGAGATGGCAATAAAATTAATAAATCGAATATTCGAAATATTTTTAATAGATTTTGGATTTAATCGTCATTAATAATCGATTAATCGATCAACACATGTTTTATAATACCCCAGACGGAAATTAAGCTTCTAAAAAGTCCTAAACTGCACTGTCGGATGGCGTATGGATGGTATTCGACAAAAAACAACGCATTGACAACAAAAATTCCAAAAATTGTGCCTAGTTTTTAGTAAAAGAAAGTACTTTTTCTATCTATATATAAAAAAATGGATGTTGGTATGTATGTAGGTATATGAGATTAATAAACTCAAAAACTACTCGAGCAGATTTTTAGCTATGTTAAATTTCAAAAATTCGAAACGAAAGGTCCTGTAAGGATAACACAAACGTTATTTTTATAATTTTTTGTTGGAAAAACAGGGCACTATGCGGCCAATAGGTCTTGTGAGCGGACATAATTTAAAAAATGTGACTTTTGAATTTGTCAAAACGATAAATTGTAGGTGCTGTAGATCCGTTTGAAGTTATTGGATATTTTATCAAATAATGGTACTCCAAATGTCCAAACACAATGTTTTTTTTTAAAACTCGAAATAGATTTATTGATTTTCAATATTTTTTATAAACTTTAAAAAGCTACCATTTCCTTATCTTTCCACCTAAACTTACAAACTGTTAAAATTAGCTTTAAAATGGGGAAAAAAGGAACCAGATGTGTTGACCTTGGGCTTAATTGTGATATATTTTGTAAAGTACATAAATTTTCATAAAAAATTTGTATAAATATTGAAAATCAACAATGGCCGCTAAGCGACGTTAAGCTGAAACCTTTTTTACCATTTTGACACCTAGAAAACCATATGGGATGTTGTGAAAATGTGCGCAGAAAATACAGTAAACAATATTAAAATCATGGTTGGAGTTATTTTTTTTACCTTTTTTTACCTGACTGATTTTGACTGAATTGTAAATTATAGTTTTATTTATTTTAAATATATTTGAGGACTAAAAATTGTTTTTTATTTTGGTAAAAACTTATTAAGAGAAACCAATAAAAAAATTTAATTGGTATTTTTAGATAAGGGAAATTATGAACCCAGATTAAGACCATTATTTTATTGCTCCGACTTAAAAATTTACGTGCAACATATGGCGATTATAAAATGGTTAATCAAGGATATTTTTGGGTAAACCCTTGTAACGTGTGGGTGTATAGATGAAGGGCTTGTAAGATGGTGTGTTACAACTCGTTGATCCTTGCCGGTTGGCAACATATTTAACAACCCTTTTGTTTTGTAGAAGTGAGAGGCATCGAAGGCATGCTGGTAATTTTATTTCGACTATGCTCGCCGGATGGGGTGGGGTCTTGCTCTCTCCTTTTCTAATTTCCACGCTACACAAAATTTGTCATGCCTTCTTAAGTCGATGATGGGAATTTCGAGGAAGGGAAGAGGAAATAAAGATTCCGACCGGAAGTCCACATTTTCCTAAAATCGGGTTTGAGTCTTAGCTCATGATTTTAAAGTTGAGTTCTCATTACTCTCCAGGAGTATAATCCCTGCCCCCCTTTACTCACGGCGTTAACACATGGTTACGAAAAGTTTAATGATGGGAAAAGACGAAAATAAAGTCGCATTTACCATGCTTTAAATATATATTATATAATAATTTACAAATAGTAATAAGCGCAACAAATTAAAAAAAAAATAAAAAAAATAGCAGGCAATTAATGAAAATTCGGAATAGAATATGTAAGCGTAATAAGTGCTAATGTCTGTTAAAATTTTATCAATTTTAAACTTATATATGGCAAAGAATTAAATATATAAATATTCCAATAACGTGCAACTTAGCTACAAAAAAATTTAAATAAAATGTTGATAATAAATAATTGAACATACACCTACAGTTAGGCAATAAATAAATAAGAGGATGAAATAAATTTTTATAAATAATCAAACATGCATTATTAACTAATCTACTGCTATCAACGAACTAAATAGTTAAAAAAAAGGAAAACATCGAGATATATGTTTACACCAAAAAGGTAATAATCTACCACACATAAAAAATATTTTATGCTAAATCAAAAAAATACTACGTCGCATACACTTGTTCTTTTTTTCTTTTTGTTATGTTTCGATATATCATTGGGCCCAGTGAGATATTTAACGACGTCTATTAAAGAATTCTGATTCAAAATTTGAAAGTCCGTTATGGTAGAAAACTTCACAATGTTTTAATACTTGGAATGAAATACAAAATTGTTTCAATGCGCCATAAATTCAAAAAAAAATTTTTGTCCGTTTCAATTGGATTTTGTCCGACAATGCACAGAAGATCGCTGTAGAATTGTTCCTAGCTTCGAATTTTGTAGAAGTTGGACCGTTACTCTATTGTTACAGCCTTGGTAACAAGCAGAGAATAATTTCCTTTGTAAAATGCAGTAACGATGACCTTCACTTGAACTTTTCAAGCAAGTTTCACCAGAAAAACGCACATAGTCCAAAATTATGTATGAGTTTTAGAAAAAAACTGACGACGGTAAAATTTTGGCGACGACGTTTAGCATAAATTTAATGGCCCTTCGACGTTTAGCATAAATTTAATGGTGTTGTATAGCATTTTCATATCGCACTTTGCTATTTTGCACTTTTGTCATAAAGGGAAAGACCACATGTTATTTTGTTCCCAAAAAAATTGTCGGCGATCAAATATTTCAAAAAAATTAGAAATTCAAAAAAAAAATCGTGCACTTAGCTGCAACCAAAGATTTTCTCTTCCTCTGCTACACCCTCTACTGCAACTCGGTTCCAGTGGCTATAAGAAATTTTCCACATTAGCTTCAGGCACTATTCACCATAATTAATTACACTCACTCTTTCCCAGATTTTTAAGACACTTTACAAAATGAACCTCGATTTTAAAAAAAAATTTAATTTAAGATTTACGAGGAAGAAAAATCGCCTCCTTCACAAAAAGGAACTTGTACGTTGATTTTGATTTAAAGTGAACTGATTGGCAGTAGAGTTAAATAGCAAATGAAGCTAGATCAGAAACTTTAAACTCCAAGAGTAGTTAAATGTTATCAACTTTAAAACTGATGAGAGTTTGATTTAACATCTCTTACGTGGTTTAAATTCGCGGCGGGCTAGACCACAGCGACCCCTCGTAATTAAATTTTCATTTACAAGTGTTTTGTCTGAACTGCATTATCGGCAACAGTGATCCGAATGTAAAGAAAGGTTTTTGTCAAGGATCTAATGTCAAACGTGAGTACAATTGTTTAATTCAACTGTGGAAGTAGTGAAAATTTTACTAATAGTTATTTTTGTGTGTTTTAGGTTTTTAGCCGGAGTATTTTAACGAGCAGAGCGCATCAACCTGGACCTGGATAGTCGAAGGAAAGGAAATTCCCGGAAAATGTGAAGGAGATCAATTTTTGGTAAGTACAATTAGCTATTGTTTATCAACAAACTGAAGCCTTTTTCTCTTAAAGTCAAATGAAGTGAAAAATGATTTGACCTAATTTTTTCTTATTTTTCTTTCAGGATAAATCGACGGGATCAGCACTTCATCACATTTGACCGGATTGGCTAATTTCCAGATAAGTATCTTTACGTAGTGTTGTTATTGTCTCTAATGTTTTAATGACGTTGTTAAAGTTGGTCTTATCTTTTTTTTTTCTATGTATCATCAACGACAGCTGGAACTAGGGGAAAGGATTCACTCATGGAGGTGTCCAGAAACTTTTGAACAAAAATCAAGGTAAGTTAGCGACAAATCTTTGCATTTCGAAATTAAAATTTGATCTTTTATTTGTTTGTTTACAGACGCCTGCAACAACATCAGATCTTACGACGAGTGACTGCAAGGCGGAAGATTTGAAAAACAGTGCGGCTGTTACCAGTATTTGGATTGGGCTATGGTAAAAAAATTTATGTTGATCTCTTCTATTGCAACATTTGTTTGCGAATGAGATACAACCGACGTGGGACGAACCCATGTATTGAAGCCGGGCAATTTGAATTTCGGAAGTAATGAAGATCTGAGTAATACTGGAATATTTGTAACTGTCTGAAATTTTTAAATTTTTAATTTGAAATCTAAATCACTATTATATTTTTAGGGGAGAAATTGAGAAAACAAAATTTTACGTTTGAATGAAAACAAAATTTTAATATTTTAAATCTTTGGCGTGATACACACCAACAGTTTTGCCCTGAAGATTTTCAACTTCATACATATTTTTCCCAACGGCTTTTACAATTCGACATTTGATAAATTTTTGACATAGTTTCGCGTTTATGTTTTTGTTTTTATCGCTTAGCACGAAATTTCGTCGGTAAACCTCTTGGCCTGGGGTAAAAACAATTTCACGTGAACGTAAATCATATTGTTTCTTAGCCTTGTTATACGCCACGTTTAGGTTTTCTTTTATCTTATTTCGAATTATTTCGAGCCGATCATGTTGGTCTAAATTAATAAATTCCGAATCTTCCAAATAGTGTAACGTTTTTGCCAGTTTGTAGTTACTAGCGTGTGTGATCATATTGGATCCAAACACGGCGTAGTAAGGAGTTGTGCCTGTTGATAGATGTTTTGAGGTTCGAAGTGCGCACTCTATATCGGCAATATGAACGTCCCAGTTTTTCTGATTTTATCCTAAATAGGACCTAACTGCGGCCAGTACAGATCGGTTGACCCTTTCTGCAGCGTTTGCTTGCGGAGCATAATATGCTGTTTTCAAATGTCGAACTCCAAACTTTGACAAAAAACTTTGAAAGTCCACCGACAAAAATTGCCTACCGTTGTCTGTGTGAACGGTTTCTGGTACACCAAATTTCTTGAAAATTTCTACGTCCAAGTATTTAATTATGCTTTTAGCATTTGCCTGTCTTAACGGTTTTAGGAAAACAAACTTAGAAAAGTGATCCAAGATTATAAAAAGAAAAGAATTGCCAGAATTCGAACGGGGATAAGGACCCAAGAAGTCAAGATATAGTTTTTGAAAGGGACGCTCTGTCTCTGTTTTAGCTCCCATAGGTGGACGAAGAGTTATGTTAGGCGCTTTATTTTCTTTGCACGTCGTGCAACTTAGGACGAAAGATCGGACTTGAGTCGCCATATTTGGCCAATAATAGAATTCTCTGATCCTAGATAGAGTTTTAGCTAAACCACCATGTGCTGCTTGCGGTGATTCATGGGCCTGATCGATCAGCGACCGAGTTAGCTCAGATGGAACCCAAAGCTTCCAGGAAAATTGTTCATTTTCCGGCACACCATCAAATGGAACGGTTCTTTTATAGACAAAATTGTCTACAACTTTCAAATCCGGAAAACTGTCTTGATTTTTCAATATAGTCTCTGTCAATTCAAGGTATTCTGTCGACTTGAAAGAGCTGGATTCAAGATCCACGGATACAAGGGGATTATTCAAAGAAATGCTATCAACTAGAGCCCTAGAAAGTGTATCTGGAACAATGTTTTTAGAACCTTTTCTGTGCTCTACTTTGAAGTTAAAACCTTGAAGCTTTAGGCTCCATCTGGCCAATCTACCGCTGAGATCTTTCAGCCCCATCAACCAGCGCAAGCTAGCGTGATCGGTTATGACCGTAAAGCTCATTCCTTCGACATATTGTCTGAACTTTTCTATAGCAGTAACAGCGGCTAAGCATTCACGTTCTGTGACGGTATAGTTAGACTGAGCCTTATTTAACTTCTTCGAGATATATGCTATGACTCTTTCATCGTGGTTGTCGTCTATTTGAAAGAGTACAGCCCCAATCCCAGTGTTTGATGCATCACACTGAATAAAAAATTCTCTCGTGAAGTCAGGATGTGTGAGAATGGGTGGTGATGTTAATGCATCTTTCAAATTTTCAAACGCGATCTTTGCTTCCGGACTCATAACGAATTTTTTTGATTTTTTTAGGCAATCGGTAAGAGGACTAGCGATTATGGCATAATTTTTTATGAATTTCCGATACCATCCAGTCATCCCCAAAAATCGTCGCATTTGACGAGTACTGGACGGTAACGGAAAGTTCTTTATAGCCGACACTTTTTCAGGGTTGGTTTTTAGTTTTCCACCTCCGATAATAAATCCTAGGTATTTTAATTCTCGGAAACAAAAATGGGACTTGTTTAAATTGATGGTGAGATTTGCCTTTCTCAAACACTGCGCAACTTCTTCAAGAATTTTGAGATGTGAATCAAAATCGGCCGACACTATCAAGAGATCATCTAAGTAGACGAAGACGCATTCACGGAGCCTGGACGGAATCACTTTATCCATCAATCTACACAAACGTTGCGGAGAATTGCATAAACCGAAAGCCATGACGGTAAATTGATAGAGTGGCCGTCCAGGCACCGTGAAAGCAGTCTTCGGTCTACTCTGCCTCTCCAGTGGGATTTGCCAAAAAGCATCCTTCAGGTCTATGCTACTTATGTAGTTAGTGTCCTGAAGGCGGCTTAGCAACCCTTCAATATGAGGCAAAGGATATGCATCTTTAACTGTAAGGAGATTGAGCTTTCTAGAATCCAGACACAATCGATTTTTGCCTGGTTTTCGAATGAGGACTACTGGCGAACTCCACGGACTCTGACTTTCTTCGATAACTCCAAGCTCAATCATCCTGTCCAGTTCTTCATAAAGAGGTGCCTGTACCGCTGGAGAGACAGGGTAAAATTTCTGCTTGATAGGAGCTGCATCTCCGGTGTCAATATCGTGCTCTTCCAAGGTAGTTTTACCTAACCCAAATTTGGTTGAGCATAAAAATTTTTCTTTTACCAACTCTAATTGTCGGAATTGAACTGAAGTTAATTCATGTTTAGCCGGGTTATCTGTTGAACTATTATTGAGGGTACTAATACTGTTTATTATATGTGGCGCTAATTCAAATTTCCGCCAAAAATCTATGCCTAGGTAAAGAGTTTGTTCCAAACTAGGAACTAAATATAAAGTTAAATTTTCTGTTCTAGCCTTATAGGTTACTAAGACGTGCACTTGTCCTACGATTTCTTGTCCTCTACCATCCGCTGTTCTAACGCGAGACGAATATTTGAATACTGGTAAATTTAGCGTTTTTACAAGGTCTAAACAATTTTGTCCTAAACAGGATACATTCGCTCCACTATCTAAAAGACCTTCTATCTCAAAGTCGTTAATTTTGATTTTTGCATACGGACGAAAGTCTGAAAAAGCGTCAATGTTTGTGCTCGAAATACATTTTCGGACATTAATGCGAGCGTTAAATCGTTGACGAGCTTTTATCGCCTTATTAGATAGAGGATTCGGATACGATATCCCAGATTCAAATGATTCAGGATCATTAAATATTTTATCGCGAATTAAATTATATTCTTTTAGGCGAATATGAAAAGGCTTTAGAATTTTCAAGGTAGGTTTATTTTCATTGACGTTAGTTGAATTATTTAGAATTTTATTGCTTGATGAATTTAGAATTTTAATGGAAGTAGTCGATTTGGGTATAGAAACATCCAAGTTTTTTAATCCGGGAGTGTTTGAGTGGAGCGTGAACTCTCTCCCGGTTTGGTTACACTCCGTCTCACGTTTCCCGGGGTACATCGTTCACCATCTGGAGTAGCGACATTATCTGCACCGCATTTATAGCAGAAGAAATTTCGTGGGCTAGGACAATCAATAAAGATGTGTCCAGCTTTTTTGCAATTCCAGCAAGTTACTTCGGACCTATTGGCTCGTCTTGCTGGGTTTGAATTTTTATTTGCAGATGTCGTGGGTAAACTCATAGCTTCTAAATAATTTTCCGCTTCTTCGTATTCAGATTCCCTATTATCGATCTCAATTTCGTTGACCTTTCGAACAGGTGGGACAATAATTTTGTTACGTCGATCTAAGTGACTGAAATGAGTTTCTGTAGAGCGACATGCTTCTTTCAAACGGTCTAAACTGGTGATTCCCATAGGATAAACAAGTGCTGTCAGCCATGGTTTGAGGTTCCGCTTAATTAAAGTAATTAATTCGGCTTCAGACAACGGATTACGCATCCTGTTTTTAATTTCCATGATATTGTTGTAAAAAGTGTCGAAGCTTTCGTGAGATTGCTGTTTTCTCTCATTTAATTTGGTCATTATGTCAAGATCAGTTTCATAAGATTTAAATTGTGACAGTAACGCTGCTCGAAGATTAGGCCAATTCACACTCGTCAATTGTTTTACATACTGCCAGTACCAAGTACGTGCATTACCCTGTAGTAGTACGTGAAAGGTTTTTAAAACTTCTGGCCATGGGAACGGGTTAGAAGATTGAATATATTCGACCTGGAAAACAAAGTCTTCGATGCTCATTGTTTTTGAGGTAGCATCGAAACATATACCCCATTTGTCCAGCTCGACTTTGCGATATCGCCAATTCGACCGGCTATTATTGTTCGCATTAGGTGGTGTTTGTGCTTGAGGTTGTAAATTCGGAAGATAGGGCCAAAGATTTGGGTCAATCTGGTTGAATGTATTGGGGAAAAATGGTACGTTAGGCAAATTATTACCTGGCTGTGTATAGAAAGGTGCAAAATTATTGAATTGTGGTATTGCCGAGGGCTGAGAACTTGGACAAACCAGAGGCGCTGTACAAGTTGGAATTACAGAGGTCGCAACATATGATGGGCGGCTCTGATTGGCATAAACCGAAGCTGGTGATGTTGAAAAAGTTGGCTCGACCGAAGTGACAGTAATCGGCAAAGACAGAATGTCAGATATTGGAACCGATTGCATAGTAGAAACCTGGGTCGATGCTGCTGTAACCGAAGGAGCGGGATTTGGACTTGCTACTGATAAATTGTTAGAACGAGGCCTCTCAGCCAGATTGTGACCAGAGGTAACATCTACGGAAATTCCTTCTGACTGGGAGCGACCAGCGGCAGGTCGATTCTGAGATCCTAACTCGCTTCGAATTGCTGTAAGAATTTCGGACATACAGATCCGAGCTTCTTGTCTAGCTGCTTCTTGGGCTGAATGAAAAATATTAGCTTGGGCCAAACCTGTAGTTGCTCTCAGATTCTCCACGGCGTTTTTTAATGAGATTATCTCATACGCAAGACTGTTTGTGCTGTTTGGAGACAATCTGGACATGTTTTGTGGCGGTGAACCATGTTGTGGATTAGAAACGTTTGGGTTTACTACAGATTCTAATAAATTCGGATTTACTTGGGAATGTACGGTTTGTGCTAAATTTTCTCCAGGATTTTGGGTATCCGACCCAGAAGCCTGAGCGTTTATGTCGCCGGGGTTTACCATACCAGGTGGAGGTGTTCTTAGTGTAGACATACTTAATTCTCCTAAAACAATATTAAATTTTTGAGCCACTGACCGAGTAACCGCTCTATTTTCATCAAAAACTTGATACCTTTTTCGTTTAATTTCTTTCTTTTGCAGGTCTGATTTCTCTGAGCTCATCACCCATTAAAGCCGAATTGCAGATTTAATATTTTCTTTTTCTTTCCAACAATTGTACTTAATATTTAGAAATTTGTATATTCTATGTATTTTTTGTATTTAATTATTTATTATTTATAACTATAAATTATTTTACTAGACCGAAACTAGATTTTCATTTATTTATTTCTCAAAAAGAAATTGTTAAAATATTTTTATTTCTTCAAAATTCAATTCATATAACAAAGGGAGCAGAAATCTAAACATGGAGCTAAGAGAACTTATTTTATTCAAGATGTTGAGGAAAATGTGACTAATTGTTGCATTAGGAAAACTTAACGGTGATCTTTTCTGTAGCTAGAGAAAAAAATTGCATAAAAATAAAAAAATCTTTTCTTTCCGTGGGCAAACGCGGATCATTCTGTTCTTTGAACTTTATGACTCGGGACTCCAAAGGAAAGAGCAAATATTTCTGTTCATTATTTATCTGATGATAAATTGTTTACAATTTCTTAATTTGTATCTATTCTTTTTAATGGCAAACGCGATTCCAAATGTTATGACATCTGAGTCGGGACACATCAAAATTTCTTTACCAAATTATGATCTCTAGCATACAAACGGTATTTCAGGTTTAAAACAATCTCGTGACAATGTGGCAAACGCGAAACACTTTGTTATTATAAACTTTGTGTTCCGGGACTCACATTGCTTAGAAAAAGTTTATAAATATTTAGTGAAATTTAAACTATTGATTTTGAAAACTACGAAAGAAAAATTGATTGATTTTGTATGTATAAAAAAAATTTTGATTTGAATGGAATCTTTATTCGGGAATAGGGAAAGATAAGGAAAAATGATGGGAAAAGAATGGGGGGAATGCTCTGTCCGTTAAGGACTCGGCAGCCTGTCTCAGTTTTCCGTGCAGGAAAACTGTGCGACAGCCAATTCGTTGGGCGCCATTTATGTAACGTGTGGGTGTATAGATGAAGGGCTTGTAAGATGGTGTGTTACAACTCGTTGATCCTTGCCGGTTGGCAACATATTTAACAACCCTTTTGTTTTGTAGAAGTGAGAGGCATCGAAGGCATGCTGGTAATTTTATTTCGACTATGCTCGCCGGATGGGGTGGGGTCTTGCTCTCTCCTTTTCTAATTTCCACGCTACACAAAATTTGTCATGCCTTCTTAAGTCGATGATGGGAATTTCGAGGAAGGGAAGAGGAAATAAAGATTCCGACCGGAAGTCCACATTTTCCTAAAATCGGGTTTGAGTCTTAGCTCATGATTTTAAAGTTGAGTTCTCATTACTCTCCAGGAGTATAATCCCTGCCCCCCTTTACTCACGGCGTTAACACATGGTTACGAAAAGTTTAATGATGGGAAAAGACGAAAATAAAGTCGCATTTACCATGCTTTAAATATATATTATATAATAATTTACAAATAGTAATAAGCGCAACAAATTAAAAAAAAAATAAAAAAAATAGCAGGCAATTAATGAAAATTCGGAATAGAATATGTAAGCGTAATAAGTGCTAATGTCTGTTAAAATTTTATCAATTTTAAACTTATATATGGCAAAGAATTAAATATATAAATATTCCAATAACGTGCAACTTAGCTACAAAAAAATTTAAATAAAATGTTGATAATAAATAATTGAACATACACCTACAGTTAGGCAATAAATAAATAAGAGGATGAAATAAATTTTTATAAATAATCAAACATGCATTATTAACTAATCTACTGCTATCAACGAACTAAATAGTTAAAAAAAAGGAAAACATCGAGATATATGTTTACACCAAAAAGGTAATAATCTACCACACATAAAAAATATTTTATGCTAAATCAAAAAAATACTACGTCGCATACACTTGTTCTTTTTTTCTTTTTGTTATGTTTCAATATATCATTGGGCCCAGTGAGATATTTAACGACGTCTATTAAAGAATTCTGATTCAAAATTTGAAAGTCCGTTATGGTAGAAAACTTCACAATGTTTTAATACTTGGAATGAAATACAAAATTGTTTCAATGCGCCATAAATTAAAAAAAAAATTTTTGTCCGTTTCAATTGGATTTTGTCCGACAATGCACAGAAGATCGCTGTAGAATTGTTCCTAGCTTCGAATTTTGTAGAAGTTGGACCGTTACTCTATTGTTACAGCCTTGGTAACAAGCAGAGAATAATTTCCTTTGTAAAATGCAGTAACGATGACCTTCACTTGAACTTTTCAAGCAAGTTTCACCAGAAAAACGCACATAGTCCAAAATTATGTATGAGTTTTAGAAAAAAACTGACGACGGTAAAATTTTGGCGACGACGTTTAGCATAAATTTAATGGCCCTTCGACGTTTAGCATAAATTTAATGGTGTTGTATAGCATTTTCATATCGCACTTTGCTATTTTGCACTTTTGTCATAAAGGGAAAGACCACATGTTATTTTGTTCCCAAAAAAATTGTCGGCGATCAAATATTTCAAAAAAATTAGAAATTCAAAAAAAAAATCGTGCACTTAGCTGCAACCAAAGATTTTCTCTTCCTCTGCTACACCCTCTACTGCAACTCGGTTCCAGTGGCTATAAGAAATTTTCCACATTAGCTTCAGGCACTATTCACCATAATTAATTACACTCACTCTTTCCCAGATTTTTAAGACACTTTACAAAATGAACCTCGATTTTAAAAAAAAATTTAATTTAAGATTTACGAGGAAGAAAAATCGCCTCCTTCACAAAAAGGAACTTGTACGTTGATTTTGATTTAAAGTGAACTGATTGGCAGTAGAGTTAAATAGCAAATGAAGCTAGATCAGAAACTTTAAACTCCAAGAGTAGTTAAATGTTATCAACTTTAAAACTGATGAGAGTTTGATTTAACATCTCTTACGTGGTTTAAATTCGCGGCGGGCTAGACCACAGCGACCCCTCGTAATTAAATTTTCATTTACAAGTGTTTTGTCTGAACTGCATTATCGGCAACAGTGATCCGAATGTAAAGAAAGGTTTTTGTCAAGGATCTAATGTCAAACGTGAGTACAATTGTTTAATTCAACTGTGGAAGTAGTGAAAATTTTACTAATAGTTATTTTTGTGTGTTTTAGGTTTTTAGCCGGAGTATTTTAACGAGCAGAGCGCATCAACCTGGACCTGGATAGTCGAAGGAAAGGAAATTCCCGGAAAATGTGAAGGAGATCAATTTTTGGTAAGTACAATTAGCTATTGTTTATCAACAAACTGAAGCCTTTTTCTCTTAAAGTCAAATGAAGTGAAAAATGATTTGACCTAATTTTTTCTTATTTTTCTTTCAGGATAAATCGACGGGATCAGCACTTCATCACATTTGACCGGATTGGCTAATTTCCAGATAAGTATCTTTACGTAGTGTTGTTATTGTCTCTAATGTTTTAATGACGTTGTTAAAGTTGGTCTTATCTTTTTTTTTTCTATGTATCATCAACGACAGCTGGAACTAGGGGAAAGGATTCACTCATGGAGGTGTCCAGAAACTTTTGAACAAAAATCAAGGTAAGTTAGCGACAAATCTTTGCATTTCGAAATTAAAATTTGATCTTTTATTTGTTTGTTTACAGACGCCTGCAACACCCTATTGGTAATTAACACAATAAATGAAGTCCTAGGAATTATGGGTGCAATTAAGCCCCAATTAGTGATCAGTAATAAGTAATTCATTAGGGATCAGTACTGACTGGGGGTGATTCACGTAAACACTTATCTTCAGGTAAGAACCTTTATCATTTTGGGTCTAGGAGTATTGGAATTACAGACCGTCATTTTTAAATTGAAATCAGTACAAAGTTAAACTTATAGTTTTCACGGCTTGTATAAGTTTTTAGTGATAATTTTTTTTCCAAAATGGAGAAGATAAAATGAAACGAAGATGTTTTTAATATTCTAGAGCAGTGTGATTCTAGT
Source organism: Chrysopilus asiliformis (assembly GCA_964034945.1). Taxonomy (NCBI): domain Eukaryota; kingdom Metazoa; phylum Arthropoda; class Insecta; order Diptera; family Rhagionidae; genus Chrysopilus; species Chrysopilus asiliformis. The sequence goes on from OZ035963.1 coordinate 34,564,109, forward strand.
CAATTAAAAAAATTTACCGATTAATTTTTGCCTTCTCTACTCAGTCCATTTCTAATCTTTTTACCGGCACCTAGTGCCGCCTTTTTTTTGCAAATTCGGTCGTTTTCCTGCTTGGGTATTTCCTTACTGGGTTCTAGCAACCCTCTGGAGTACTTTTTGGCCATATGAATATTTTTAAGTTTGGCTTTTTGTTATTTTTTCCCCTTATAATTCACTTTATTTTGTTCCAATGTTGTGCGTGATCTTTACGCTCTATTTCGATAGCGAAAAAACTGCTCCTCAGAACGCGGATCGTTTTGGGATAAACCGCCTAAAAATCGGTCCAGTAGTTTTTGAGTCTATTAATCTCATACATTCATATATACCAACATCCATTTTCTTACATATGGATTTAGAATGCCAAAAAACCAACTTAAAAAAAACTTTAAAATCAGCGTAATCCTTACAGGACCTTTCGCTAGATTTATTGAAACTGAAACACCGGATTCGTGATCAGCGACCCCAAAAACCCCATTCTGGCAATTTTTCCGGGGAAAAATGGGAAAAGGATATTCACGTTATCCTTACAGGACCTTTCGTTTCGAGTTTTGAAATTCCAACACCAGATTCGTGATCAGTGACCCCAAAAACCCCATAATGGCAATTTTTCCGGGGAAAAATGGGAAAAAGGATATTTGCGTTATCCTTACAGGACCTTCCGTTTCGAATTTTGAAATTCCAACACCAGATTCGTGATCAGCGACCCCAAAACCCCCATAATGGCAATTTTTCCGGAGAAAAATGGGAAAAAGGATACTTCCGTTATCCTTAAAAGACCTTCGGTTTCGAATTGTAAAATCTAAATAGCTAAAAACCTGCTCCTGGCAACGCAGATCATTTTCCAAAAACCGCGTCAAAATCGGTCCAGTAGTTTTTAAGTTTTGTAATCTCAAACGGACAGACAAACCAACAGACAAACATCCATTTTTATATATATAGATATGAAAATCAATCTTAGGTCATGGAAATATGATTTATATTAGCAATAGCTCAAAATACTTCTCGAAATTTAAGTTTTTATATGGAGTTTATACAAAAATTTAAAATTGAAATAAAAGCGTAAATTTAAAACAAATACATCTAGACAATTTTTATTGGTTTTTAGAGTTTTTCTAGAGTATTTTTTGACCGACAACGGTTATATTTATGTAGTTTAACCCTCATACTGTCCTCGGGTCATTTCTGACCCAAATTCGATTTTAATTAAAAGTGTCTTCTCAACTACATGAAAAAGATTTGTATGGTGTAGGCCCAGTGAACAAATTTCTTTTGAATACCGAAAACAATAATCTATTTGTTCATATTTTAATCCATTGAAGAGCACTGATAATTGTGACGGGTATAGTCTTCATGGGTCATAAATGACCCTAGTGTAAAAAAGCATGGATTGCTGCCGATAGTTCTTCAAATTTTTGTTTGAATTTTCAAATTTATTTAGGAAATTCCAGCAACGATTTCCAAATCCGGAAAAAGAATAGCCAGTGAGCGAAAGCGCTGTGATTTGTGTCCATCAAAAAAAGAGAAAAAAACTTTCACGTGTTGATCGGTTTGTAAACAAAATGTTTGCCCAGAACATCGTACAACAGCTTATTACTGTCTGAAAAATTCTAATTAATTTTTATTTCTCTATAGCGCAAAAACTTTTTGTAGTTCCACTCAAAGTGTAATAAAAACTCAATTTATTTAAGAGAAAACCTATTTTTATGTGAAAATATGTAGAGGGTCATTCTTGACCCACGAAGACATCATACGTTGTTTTTCTTAAGGACAGTATGAGGGTTAAGGATTTTTTTTCCTAAAATTACGAGATTTAGATTTTTCTTGACTCCTATGTAATAAGTATAAAAAAACGATTTTGGTTGCACGACAGTTAAAAAAAATCTAGTACCACATTATTTCAATCTAGAACCCTTTTTGGACAAAAATAGTACCTTTTACACATCCTTAAGTCCCAACTAGGGCCTGCAAAATTACCGAGTTTCGGATTTACCGGTAAACGGTAAATATTTTTAGTAAAAACCGGTTTACCGGTATTTACCGGTAAATCGCTATTTAGATAAAACAAATCATGTAAAGCATATTACACCGCATCTTGATTAACAATTTTTCATCGCAAGAAATATCTCACCGCAATGAGATTTTTTTGACAGCTGGGCCGAAAATCTCTTGAAATTTAGTACTCAAAATGCCGATGAAAAGAAAACACATAGTCGCCGCTCTCGCAATTAATGCAATACGTGAAATTGAAAAGGCTGAAACAGAAGAACAGACGAAAAGAAAAACCTCTTAATGTTATATATTCTCTTCCAAAGCTTTTTGTATCGCATTGTTTGTAAAAATTAATTATTTTCGCAACTACTTGTCGGGAGAATTTGGATTCCGCCATGTTGAATTGAGAAATTCCAAGAAATTTTGCAATTGCAAGATTTCAAGAAATTTATCTCTGGGATTTTTTCTCGCCGTCCACTCGAGCTCTGATTGGTCAATCAAAAATCTCTGCGATGAAAAATCCCAAATCAAGACGCGGTGTTAGTGACAGTGAGAGGAAAAAAAAACGTAGTAAGAAATAAGTAACAATAATTTTATAATATTTATAGTGTAAATCATAAAATCAAGAAAACAAGAACACATAATTATAATAATTCAATAATAAAACCAAAATACATTAATTACGGCTACAAATGCCAAATATGGTTGTTTTTTCTTTTCTGTTTTGATTTTTTTTCTCTAATGTAATATCGTCGGCTAAAAGTGAAATTGTGCTAAGTCCATTTGGTATAATATTCCAGAAGAGCAATGAAAACCTTGTTAAATCGTTTTAATTATCTTTCAATAATACTGAGTTTTCTTTAAATGAGAAAAATTGGGCTCAGTTTTCTTTAAATGAAAATTAAAATGATTTAACAAGGGTTTTTATTGCTCTTCTGTCAAATTTGGTATAATAGACTTAGCACAATTTCACTTTTAGCCGACGATATGTATATTGCATATTACATATTTTATCATTTACTTATGTACATGTACTAAAAGTATACTTCAGTTTGCTCTTACATTCGGAAAGCTTGTAAATATTAGGCTTTTTCGATAATTAAGGTTTTCACAAAAAAATTTACGATTTTGACATTTTTGAATTATCAGAAAAGCCCATTATCATAAGTTATTTCATTAAAACATTTGAAGACCTCGGTGCAAAAAGCGGTCACCTCCACTTTTTGACGAAAATGAGTTATTGCAGTTGGCGCAAGAATAAAAGAATGCGCATATTTGGCTGCAAACTCCGGACTCGTTGGAGGACTGTGTAAAAAGTTATTAAAGAAAATGAGACGACTGAAAGCCAGGGTTTAAATTGCTTTGCTTAATTCTCGTGCTGATGCTGATGCTTTGCTGTGCTGAATTAAACGTAAATGGCTTTGCTTAAAGCAAAGCACTTCAGGAGCATTAAGCACCAGCAAAGCAAAAAAATGCTTCGTCGAAGCAATCAAGTGGGAAATGCTGTGCTGAAATTTGCTTAAGCAAAATTTAAGCAGTGGTGAAATTTGCTTAGAAATGCTGTGCTTAAGCAGTGCTGAAATTTACTTAAGCAATGCTGATTTGCTTTCCTTTGTGTTTCTTATACAGGAATATCGATTTCTTTTTTTGGAAAATAGTACGGAGCAAAATAAAATTAGGGAGGAAATTCCTGAACAACAAATGACTTTCTTATACGAAAAAAAAAATTATGTTTTGAGGAAAATAGTACGGAGCAAAATAAAATTAGGGAGGAAATTCTTGAACAACAAATGACTTTCTTATACGAAAAAAAAATTTTTTTTTGAGGAAAATAGTACGGAGCAAAATAAAATTAGGGAGGAAATTCCTGAACAGCACATGACTTTCTTATACGAAAAAAAAATTTTTTTTTGAGGAAAATAGTACGGAGCAAAATAAAATTAGGGAGGAAATTCCTGAACAACAAATGACTTTCTTATACGAAAAAAAAAATTTTTTTGAGGAAAATAGTACGGAGCAAAATAAAATTAGGGAGGAAATTCCTGAACAGCACACGACTTTCTTATACAAAAAAAAATTTTTTTTTTCGTATAAGAAAGTCATGTGCTGTTCAGGAATTTCCTCCCTAATTTTATTTTGCTCCGTACTATTTTCCAAAAAAAGAAATCGATATTCCTGTATAAGAAACACAAAGGAAAGCAAATCAGCATTGCTTAAGCAAATTTCAGCACTGCTTAAGCACAGCATTTCTAAGCAAATTTCACCACTGCTTAAATTTTGCTTAAGCAAATTTCAGCACTGCTTAAGCACAGCAGAACGAAGTACAAAAAGCAAAGCAAAGCAATAAAAATTTTCGATTTTCAGCACAGCACTGAAAATAAGCACAGCATTTTTTAAGCACAGCATTTCTCCGTCACAGCAAAGCAAAGCAAGTTTTAGCTTGCTGTTTGCTGATTTGCTTTGCTTTTTCAATCCCTGCTGAAAGCATTGTTTCATATAATTTGACGCAGAATTTTTTTTTCAAAAAATCTTTAATTTTTTTTGAGAGTTTTGTTTTGTGAAATTGAATATTTTTTTATTTGTTTATTTTTAAACGCTATTGAACATATTTTGGACTGTATTTTGTAGCCAATAATGCATTTTGAAACCCGCTACTATCCTCTTGGGTGCCAGAAACAGCTATCTCCAAAATTTAAAATGTCTATAACTTTTTCGTAAAAAAAAAAATTTTGATTTATCTCAAATTAAAACGATGTAAGAATACATGTTTGATTTAAATTGTAATTTTTTAACTTTGTCCCAGAGCAAAAACTTCACGCTAATATCTTTTCTGTCTCTCCTGAAAAATTTGAAAAAGTGGGGATGACCGTTTTTTGCACCGAGGTCTTCATTTAGAAAAAAAAAATTACCAGAAGTTGTTTTAATTTTCAGTCTGACGTTTCGAGCCTTGTTTTGGTTCATTTTTAATGTAACATTTCCACAAAGTTTTTACGGCTAAATATTAACATTTATAACATATTGCATTTAAATGATCGTTTAACGCATTTGAAGATGAACCAAAACAAGGCTCGAAACGTCAGGCTGGAAAATTAAAACACAACTTTTGCTTTTATTTCTTAAAATTGGACCGCTAAGCCCGCCAAACTAATACAAAAAAAAAATACCGAAATTACCGGTATTATTTAAAAAAATTTACCGGTAATTTCGGTAGTAAAATTGGCCGGTAAAACCGGTAAACCGGTAAACCGGTTACCGGTATTGCAGCCCCTAGTCCCAACGCTGATTGGAACTAATACGCGATTAGCCCTATTGGCAAAATAGCGGACGTCATCATCTTTAAGTGGCGGAAACTGAAGATGATTTCATCTGCACGCGGATGGCGAAAATTCCATTAAATCAATGAATCAATAATTTATTTATTTATTTATTTATTTACAAAAAATTCATCAAAAACTGATTACTGAAAAATACAGCATTTATTAAAGCTTACTTTTTAGAAATTGTAAATTAAAATGAAAGTCAATATTGTCATATCTAGAGTTAAATACCCGAGACATAGCTCCAAAAAGGATCCTACACAGCCGCACAATATTCTAAAATTGGGCGTACCAGACAACAGTATAAAGACTTTGTGACAAACGGATCATCAAATTCCTTAGACCATCTCTTAATAAAGCCCAGCAAAGAGTTAGCCCGATTTACCGTCAAATTTATGTGATCAGCAAAAGTAAGAGCAGCGTCAAAAATCACACCAAGGTCTCTAATTAACTGTACCTACTCTATTTAAATTAACTCCTTCCAGAGTGTAGTCAAAAAATAAAATATTCCTTTTTCTACCACAGCTAAGGACAGAGCACTTGTCAACATTTAATAACAAGTAATTATTTTTACACCATACATAAAAATTTCTAAAATCGTTCGACAAAAGCTCACAGTCATTTACATTACATATAGAGCGATATAATTTCATGTCATCAGCAAAAAGCAAAATTGAACAATACTCAATATTTAAATAAACGTCATTTACATATAAATTAAACAGTAATGGGCCTAGATGGCTCCCCTGCGGCACACCGGACTTATTAAATATAACATTAGAATATTTTCCACCAAAACTAACTCTTTGTGTACGATTGCAAAGGTAAGACTTCAGCCACTTAATAAATAGCGGTGGAAATCCCAATACTGTAAGTTTAAATAACAATAACTTGTGCGATATCGTATCAAAAGCTTTAGAAAAGTCTGTGTAGATGCAATCCACCTGAAAACCCTTTTCAATATGATTTTGACAAAATGACGTGAATTGCACTAAATTTGTTTCTGTTGACCGACCTTTCAAGAATCCATGCTGAAAACGGTTAATTATGGAGCTTACGTGGAATTGTAAAACTGGGCAAATTATAGATTCAAACAATTTAGGAATACAAGAAAGTTTTGCAATAGGTCTGTAATTTGCAACATTGGCTCTATCCCCTTTTTATGAAGAGGAATAATGTAAGACGATTTCCAAGCACTGGGAAAAATTCCCGTACGAATAAATAAATTAAACATATGAACTAACGGTTGAATAAGGCTATCACAGTTTTTAAGTACAACTGCAGGGACACCATCAGGACCTGAAGTATATGACAATTTAAGTTTTTTAATATACTCAATAATAGAGTATTCGTCAATGCTCAAATCCTTCATAGTTAAAGTAGATAAAGGAATCGTGGTCAAATAGTTAAAATATTCTACGTTAATATCACAGTCAGAATTGTCATAAAAAGCCTCCCGAAAATGTTCGGCAAACATTTTACAAACAATTTCTGGGTCAGAGCTTTTGGTGTCATTAAAAAATAGCGACATCGGGTAACCGTCGACCCTCCTCTTACTGTTTACAAATTTCCAGAAACTTTTAGGATCGGATTTAAGCTTGTTTTGCATATCAGAAACGTGATGAAAATAAGATTTATTTGCAGCCGCAAAGAAGTTTTCTTTGTTAAAACAGTATATTTCAAAATAATATCGGTACGAGACAAAGTGTATCTTTTCCAATATTTACTTTTCAAGTTACGAAGATGTACTATTTCAGAGTTGAACCATGCCGGACGTGATAAAAGATTCTTTTTGTGCAAATACGGAACAGTTATATTAAAAATATTATAAATAATACTGTAAAACTTAAAATTCGCAAGATCTATGTCAGATTCATTTAAAACAGGCTTGTCCCAAGACATGTTTGCATGAGGCCCAACAAAAATTGATATATTTACAAACTTTATGAGGATCCCAGCCAACATTTTGTTCCGAATTCGTTACGAAGTCGGAAGAAATGTCGGATGTGACTTCCGAAATCGGATCCGATTTCGTAACGAATTCGTACAGAAAGAACTATGCAGGATTCGACGATTTTTATGCCCCCGGGCTAACTTTTGAACCAGTTCGGGTTTCACTTTCGTAGTACATCCATTGGAAAGGTAATTTGCTCTAGTTTCATGGACATAAGCTCTTTTTTGGCAGGGAACTGCAGGGGGATGGTCAGCTGCCATCTTAGGGGTACTGATTTTTTAATGCATTTTTCGACGATTTTTATGCCCCCGGGCTAACTTTTGAACCAGTTCGGGTTTCACTTTCGTAGTACATCCATTGGAAAGGTAATTTGCTCTAGTTTCATGGACATAAGCTCTTTTTTGGCGGGGAACTGCCGGGGTATGGTCAGCTGCCATCTTAGGGGTACTGATTTTTTCATGCATTTTTCGACGATTTTTATGCCCCCGGGCTAACTTTTGAACCAGTTCGGGTTTCACTTTCGTAGTACATCCATTGGAAAGGAAATTTGCTCTAGTTTCATGGACATAAGCTCTTTTTTGGCGGGGAACTGCAGGGGGATGGTCAGCTGCCATCTTAGGGGTACTGATTTTTTAATGCATTTTTCGACGATTTTTTTGCCCCCGGGCTAACTTTTGAACCAGTTCGGGTTTCACTTTCGTAGTACATCCATTGGAAAGGTAATTTGCTCTAGTTTCATGGACATAAGCTCTTTTTTGGCAGGGAACTGCAGGGGGATGGTCAGCTGCCATCTTAGGGGTACTGATTTTTTAATGCATTTTTCGACGATTTTTATGACCCCGGGCTAACTTTTGAACCAGTTCGGGTTTCACTTTCGTAGTACATCCATTGGAAAGGTAATTTGCTCTAGTTTCATGGACATAAGCTCTTTTTTGGCAGGGAACTGCAGGGGGATGGTCAGCTGCCATCTTAGGCGCAATGATTTTTTCATGGAAAAATTTTTTCATGGGGATGGTCAGGCAAAATTTTTTCATGGAAAAATCATTGCGCCTAAGATGGCAGCTGACCATCCCCCTGCAGTTCCCTGCCAAAAAAAAGCTTATGTCCATGAAACTAGAGCAAATTACCTTTCCAATGAATGTACTACGAAAGTGAAACCCGAACTGGTTCAAAAGTTAGCCCGGGGGCATAAAAATCGTCGAAAAATGCATGAAAAAATCAGTACCCCTAAGATGGCAGCTGACCATCCCCCTGCAGTTCCCCGCCAAAAAAGTGCTTATGTCCATGAAACTACAGCAAATTACCTTTCCAATGGATGTACTACGAAAGTGAAACCCGAACTGGTTCAAAAGTTAGCCCGGGGGCAAAAAAATCGTCGAAAAATGCATGAAAAAATCAGTACCGCTAAGATGGCAGCTGACCATCCCCCTGCATTTTCCTGCCAAAAAAGAGCTTATGTCCATGAAACTAGAGCAAATTACCTTTCCAATGGATGTACTACGAAAGTGAAACCCGAACTGGTTCAAAAGTTAGCCCGGGGGCATAAAAATCGTCGAAAAATGCATGAAAAAATCAGTACCCCTAAGATGGCAGCTGACCATACCCCGGCAGTTCCCCGCCAAAAAAGAGCTTATGTCCATGAAACTAGAGCAAATTACCTTTCCAATGGATGTACTACGAAAGTGAAACCCAAAAGTTAGTCAAGGGGCATTTTCGTGCATCGTTCTTTGTATGAAATGGTTTACACGACTTCGGAACGAAATTTCGTTTCGAATTCGTACCGACGTTTCGTTTCGAATTCGTACCGAAATGTCTTATATACTTTCCTTATATACTTCGAAATGTCGAATCGATTTCGTAACGAAATCGATACTTTTTCGAATCGATTTCGTAACGAAGTCGATACTTTTTCGAATCGATTTCGTAACTATTTCGCAGACATTTCGTAAATTTTTCGTAAGGACTTCGTATCATATTTCTGCGGTAATAAAGTAGCTTAAGTCGATTTTCAGGCGAAGTCGAACTGATCTGTATTTGCATTTCCACACAGATTACTTTAGCTTCTTCTGAAAATCGACTTAAGCTACTTTAACGTATTACCACAGAAATATGAAGAATTCGATACTTTTTTTTACAGAAATATTATATAGTCGCGATACTGTAATTCGTGAAAAAACAATATGTATTGATAGTTTAAAAAATATTAAATTTTTGCAATTAATTTATTGTCATTGAATAAAAAAAGCAGTTTTTTTAAATATACATTTTAATCAGTCGTGATCATTAAATTAACATTTGTTCAAAAAAACAAAATTAAAAGGTTTCTTTTCTAGGAACATTTCATTATACTATAATATTTTATATTACTTTCAAATCACATAATTTATTTTTCTTGTATTTCATCAGCCATTTGTTATATTTAATCAGTCGTTAACTTAATTATTGTTCTTCTTAAATTAAAGTTTCGCTCCGTAAAAAAATTAAATTTTTTTCAACTTAATATTTGGAATTCATTTTTTATATAACATCGAGCATTTTTCTTTTAATCTTAAATATATTTTGAACGGCTTTGTGATTTTCTTTAGTTACGGTTTTGTTGTTCGAGTCCAAATGTTGCCCGGCGCCTTTGCGTTTTTTCAATTTCATAAATCTGTCTTTTGAGTAGTTGAAATTTTTTTTTATTGCTTTATCTATTTCATTTATGGAGCTTTGAGCTAAATTCTCGATGCAGCTGTCTGAAATAGTTTTGCATTTATTAGCAATAAAAAATAATAATATACTATTAAGTACCTTTTAAAATCTTTATAATCATCATATCTTTGACTGGAATGTTATTATTGAGTGAAGTCCACGAAAAATATATAGCAATATCATCATTTCCAAAAATTGCTTTGAGATTTCCATATATGAATTTGTAGACATTTAATTTACCCAGGTGTCCATATTTAATTTACTGTTAAATTTTTAGTAGTAATTAATATATATGTTACAATATATAATTTGTTTTTGATTTACCAAACGATCTCGAGCTTCCGGGTTCTCTTGTAGCAAACGTTCTAACTGCATAACTTTTTCTTTGGTGTCGCAAGGCAAAGGTGGTAGGGAATCCGCACTGGAATTTTGAGCTCTGCATATTTTCAATGTGTCTTCAGAAACACCTGACCCACAATTTGCAGTAAAGACAATAAACTTAATCATTCACCGTAAAATTATTTAGACTTTGTTGAAAACCAAAAATAAAATTAAAATATTTAACACATGAATCCCGTCAAACAGTGCACAAAATCTATGGAAATTGCATGTCCAACTTTACCCAAATTATCGGGAAAAACTAACTTTATCCAGACAATCGGGCAAAACTATTGACAGAATTCGTTTGCCTCATCTTTTATTTGTCAATTATATTATTACTACATACTATAAAGGACTTTTTGTTATCTCACCTGATTTTTCACGATCACAGAATTTCCTCGATGGAATTTTCCAATAGCCCGACCCAACTCAAAAAGCGTCCACACCTCACCGATTACAAAGGAAAACTAAAAACCTAATTCGACTCCATAAGTCGAAACTTGTTTGCGATCGTTTTTATCCTCTTCTCCGAAAAAAATCAGATATTTCGGATGCATTTCGGATCCCCCGACTTTGTCCAGACACGTCGTACACAAGTCGAAACTTATTTACGCATTTTAGTAAATTTCCTTTCGAAAAAAATCAGATGTTTCGGACGCATTTCGAATCCACCGACTTTGTTCAGACTTGTCGTACACAAGTCGAAACTTCTCAGGAAAAGATCAGAGAAATCGTGTTTTCAGACTTTTATCAGACTTGTCGCACGCAAGTCGGAACAGGTGTTAGGTTTTACTTCCGAAAAAGTTCCGAATTGTCTGATTTTCGACATTTTCGGATGCCAGCGTTTGCTGGGATGCGACTCAAAATACCTTACCACAAATAAACATAACCAGATAACCAATGCTCATAGTAGCAGATTTCAAGATTTCCGAAAAAATAATCAATATTTTGCCGTATTTGCGACTCCATTTTCAGTCGACATTAACAAGTTACCTGCAAATTTTCAAATGGAATGCATAGAGCTGCAATCTGACATTCAACTTAACCCTTTCGGTACATGTTTTTTTCTATGGGTTTTAAAAATACTCTCTATACAAATTAATTATGTTTAAGCTATCAGTATTCATTTAAAATAAAAAAAAATTAAAAATTTTATTTTTTTTTCAAATACGTCCACTCTGGTCCAGCTTTTTACTCAAAAAATCAAAATTGGGTCAAAAATGCACTTAATGGTGCACTGAATGAGAATAGAGTGTTGAAAATAAATAAATAATAAGTCATTTAAAATTTTTAATTGCGTTGCCATATGACATCAAAATACCGAAAGTGTTAAAGAAAAATTTGACAATTTCTCATTACTGGATTTCTATAAGATGTATCTTCCCAGAGAAAAATATCCCTCGCTTCACAATCATGCATTATTCATGGCATCGCTATTTGGAAGCACCTATATTTGTGAGCAGCTATTTTCAAGGATGAAGCACACGAAGAATGAAAATAGAACCAAAATATCTGATGAGCATCTTGAGAACTCACTGAGAATTGCAACTACAGTAATCCCCCGCTTTACGGACGGGACGCGTTCTACGGAAACTGTCCGTATATCGAAAATCCGTAAAACGAAACCTATTTTAGTATGAGATTGTACTGGGAATAAATAGATGTGTTCCAATCAATAGAAATGTCCGTAAAAAGAAACCTATTTTAGTATAAGATCGTATTAAAAATAGAGAGATGCGTACCAAAAAAATCCGTAATACGAAACAGATTAGTATAATATATTAAAATAATTATTTAACCACTAGAATAATGAGAAAACTATATAATTATAGAAAAAAAATATTTATACTACTTGAAATGGAGCATAAATCAATTGAATATGTTAAAACCAACAAAATATTATGGGACAAATCATGCCGCGGACAAAAAAACGTAGCTGTTTCTACGTAGGTTTCTGCTAGTTTCGTCAGAATTCAAATTTCATTGTGGGACAGAAAGCAGATTCTGCTTCTGCTGCTGCTTCTGCCTCTGCTGCTGCCTCTGCCCAATTGGAGTTCTTGCTTAAGAATAGCAAATAGATTTTTTAAAAATACACCGCACTGCAGTTTTTTATTGCCTTTTTTTAATTCTCTTTTGTGTATACACAAAATGTGTCAGAAATTTCGGAGAAATTAAGTATGTACATTTACAATAAATACAACATAATTATGGAGGACTTTTTCTTGATTTTTTTCTGTGATTCAAAAAAAAATTTTTTTTTTGTCCGTAATAGCGAATTTTTTTATCCGTATAGCGAATTTGTTCCTATATTAGTCATGTCCGTAACTTCGAATTTCCGTAAAACGAGCGTCCGTATAGCGGGGGATTACTGTACTTCGATCGAACTAAATATCGAAGCATTATTGTCCCAAAAACAATGTCAAACATTTCATGTTGCGGTTTCGTATTTTATTTTATAATATAAAATTTATGAATTAATGAAGTTTAAATTACTTAAAATTGTTAACTAAATATGTATATATTCTACGTTTTTTACTAATCAGCTATCTTAAGGGTTAGTACATTTTATTTGTGGCCCAATACAACTCGTCTTCTCCCAATGTGGCCCACGAAAGCTGAAAGGTTGGACACCCCTGATTTAAAAAATCATTCCATGTAATACCATCAAAAAGATTACACATTTCTAAAAAGTTAGCTTTTCGAAAGTTAAATTTAAATGTATTATAAATAGAATTATTTAAAAAAGTGCAATCAGTATCGAAAAAGCAAACTATCGCTGGATGATGACCACTCGTCGGAAGCATCGGTGAAGAACAGCTGCTCACCGCCATAGAAGAAGCATCAGATGTAAAGATGAGATCCAGAAAATGTCCATTAGAATTAGCTACGTTATTCACTTGACATAAATTGTTGGCATAGAGTTCGTCTAGAAAAACAGTCTTTGCGTGACAAGTCGTAGATGGTATTAAAAAACTTTCATCTTCAAACAACGACCAAGACACTGACGGCCGATTAAAATCGCCCAAAATTATTATGTCATCTACAGGTTGCATTAAATCCAGAACGAACTGAATTCCAGAATTATACTTCTCATATAAATCCAAAGGTGAAGACGGTACTATGTAAGCAGTAACCACATAAATGTAACGAGAGCCAATTCTTAATTTGACACATAAAAACTCCAGATCTGAAATAATTGGAACGTTTACCAAACAGGAATCATATGTAGAACGGATGGCACAAAGAACGCCACCTCCAACGGTAGCACTGTGAGAGCAATGTTTGTCACGGCGAAATACAGTAAAATCCGAGCTAAACAGCTCATTGTTAAAAAAAACTTGCATTAAGCCAAGTTTCAGTGAAACACACTATGTCAAAGTCACATCCCGTCGATGCAGCGAAAAGTTTATGTATCTTCGTGCGGATTCCGCCTACGTTCTGGTAGTAGCATGCGATTTGCGTACCCAGTTTTTTGATTTCCGCCTCGCATTTAGATTACGACTTCTGGGAACAAACTCCTTGATAATCATATCGTTGGGCCAAAAAGTTGCATTTAGAACTTCCAAGAAACAGTATGCAGGTAGAAATATTTTAAATGAGGATATACGTGACTCCGGCTTTTGAGAAAATTTAGAGCAAGCTATAACATCATCTTAATTAAAATTATAATTTTGCTTTAGAAATCCCAGAACTTCATCGGAACTTGTACCAGGATCCAGTCTAGATATGAAAAGAACTCTGGGGCGAGAAACTATTTTTAGTGAAGTCAAGGAGGTACCGTCAGTTTTGGAACTTTCACAATCGGTAGAGTCTAACAAATTTACGTCATTAACCGAGGTTTCTGATGACGTTGCAGTCTTCGAAAGAACCGAACCCAGCTGCTGCATCGTCACTGGCTGCTGTTTTTTGTTCCCTGGTAAAAAATCCATAGCTCCTACGCTAGCTAATTCGCAGTAGAGTGGAGCTTCGTCGACAGTTAGATTTATATTTATATTCTGGTCAGCAATGGAATTTTTAAAACTAGAACTAGAAGGGGGCAAAGCCACTTCAGAAGGGAAATCGGAACTATCCTTCGTGTGTTCTCATTGTGTGTTCTCACAGACTGCGATGACTACGATCGTGAAACATTCTATTTGATCGCCGAAAGGCAGAAAGGGAAGCGGATATCTAGCAAACGATCGCAGTCGGTTCGTTTCGGCATTTTCTCATTTCGTTTTGTCAGCTACGACTGTCGGCTACGAGCTAAAAATGGGTACAGATGCTACTATGGGCATTGGTTATCTGTATATACTTGTTTGTGACTGTACCAAATCAATAAATTATGGTTATCACAGTTTATCACGGTAATTCCGGTATTACAATTATATTATTTTCTAGCAGAAAATCACCCTTTTATTAAATTTTTATTTCAGTTTTGTTACTTTTGTCTTGTTTCTAATAATTTTATTTTTAATATCATTAACAAATAAAATAAATAAGCGGAGCGAACGACCAACACTCTTAGTGACAACATTCAGAATTTATTGCACTTCTAATTGTTTTCTTGAATTCACTTTTTCATTTAACAGATGTTACTCGTTCAAAAATTTCACATTCACAACATTTAACAAAAAAAAGTAAAACCACATAGTTCAAACAATTTCAAAACAATTTTTATTTTTAATTTTATTATTGAATTTTGTATCGAATTTTTGCTGTTTTGAGTTGGTTGTTCAAACAATTTCAAAATATAAATTTTGAATTTTATTATTCTATTTTGTAACGAATTTTTGCTGTTTAAAGCTTAATCTAAGGAAAAAAAATTACATCTATTTATAACATTAATACAAAAATGTTTACTTACCATACAAATATAATAGGTGGTTTGTAGCGGTATATGGGGCTGGATTGTGGTGGTCTATGGGGTCAGTGGTAGGGGTGATATGTGGTGATGGTACATGGTCAGTGGTAGGTGTGGTATATGTGGTAGCGGTAAGTGGTCAGTGGTCACACATGACCCAGCCATGTCCCAAAACTCACCACACATGTCCCAAACCACCCCCATATACCACCACAAATTACCCACCCAAACAACCACCCCCATATGCCCCCACAAACTACCCCCTAGATTACCTCCCCAAAACGTGGATAGGGCCCTTAAGCTTGATACAAAGTTTGTGTATTGACGAACTACTTTAATATTTTCAAAAATTTTAATCGCAGTATGTTTCTTGTTTAACTTCTGATATTTACTTCATAAATATTTAGTATACAAGAAAATTTATTTGCTAAAAATTATGTTGCCACTTTTAATGCGTTATCGGTGCCCCATATGTATGACATTTCGCAGATCGTTGCAAGTTACCATATGTGGGCACGTGGTGTGTCGAGGCTGCGTAAAGGGAATGGTATTCAGAAGAAGTTGTGTAATCTGCAGGCAGCGTGTTACTTTAAACACAATGCGAACATTATATTTGTATGGTAAGTAAACATTTTTGTATTAATGTTATAAACAGATGTAATTTTTTTTCCTTAGATTAAGCTTTAAACAGCAAAAATTCGTTACAAAATAGAATAATAAAATTCAAAATTTATATTTTGAAATTGTTTGAACAACCAACTCAAAACAGCAAAAATTCGATACAAAATTCAATAATAAAATTAAAAATAAAAATTGTTTTGAAATTGTTTGAACTATGTGGTTTTACTTTTTTTTGTTAAATGTTGTGAATGTGAAATTTTTGAACGAGTAACATCTGTTGAAGTGAAAAAGTGAATTCAAGAAAACAATTAGAAGTGCAATAAATTCTGAATATTGTCACTAAGAGTGTTGGTCGTTCGCTCCGCTTATTTATTTTATTTGTTAAAGATATCTATACTAATCTATACTTCTATATAATTATATAAAGAGGTAAAGTTTGTTTGTTCAGGGTAATCTCTGGAACCACTGATCCGATTCTGAAAATTCTTTCACTGATAGAAAGCTACACTATTCCCGAGTGACATAGGCTACTTTTTATTGACCTCCCCCTCTCCTTCGGTACCCCTTCCCTGATAACGTTCGAACCGTTCAACCGATTGGGGTGCGGCTTTCCCAAATAGAGAAGTCATTTTCAAAAGAAATTTTTTTTGCACTAATATCTACCTGCCCCCCCCCCCCCCCCCTCCTTCCGATAGACCTCCTCTCCTACTAATTCGAAACGGAAGGTCCTGTAAGGATAATGAAAATATCATTTTTCCCATTTTCCCCGGAAAAATTGGCACTATGGGGTTTTTGGGGTCGCTGATCACGAATCCGGTATTAGATTTTCTAAATTCGAAACAGAAGGTCCTGTAGGGATAATGAAAATTTTTCCCCGGACAAATTGGTATTATAGGGTTTTTGGGGTCGCTAATCACGAATCCGATATTAGATTTTCAAAATTCGAAACGAAAGGTCCTGTAAGGATAACGCAAATGTCCTTTTTCCAATTTTTCTCGCAAAAAAAAAAAACAGGCTTTGGGAGGTTTTCAGGGTTGCTTATCACGAATCTGGAGTTGGAATTTCAAAATTCGAAACGGAAGGTTCTATAAGAACAGGGTTTAAATTGCTTTGCTTAATTCTCGTGCTGATGCTGATGCTTTGCTGTGCTGAATTAAACGTAAATGGCTTTGCTTAAAGCAAAGCACTTCAGGAGCATTAAGCACCAGCAAAGCAAAAAAATGCTTCGTCGAAGCAATCAAGTGGGAAATGCTGTGCTGAAATTTGCTTAAGCAAAATTTAAGCAGTGGTGAAGTTTGCTTAGAAATGCTGTGCTTAAGCAGTGCTGAAATTTGCTTAAGCAATGCTGATTTGCTTTCCTTTGTGTTTCTTATACAGGAATATCGATTTCTTTTTTTGGAAAATAGTACGGAGCAAAATAAAATTAGGGAGGAAATTCCTGAACAACAAATGACTTTCTTATACGAAAAAAAAATTTTTTTTGAGGAAAATAGTACGGAGCAAAATAAAATTCGGGAGGAAATTCCTGAACAAATGACTTTCTTATACGAAAAAAAAAATTTTTTTTGAGGAAAATAGTACGGAGCAAAATAAAATTAGGGAGGAAATTCCTGAACAACAAATGACTTTCTTATACGAAAAAAAAAATTTTTTTTGAGGAAAATAGTACGGAGCAAAATAAAATTAGGGAGGAAATTCCTGAACAACAAATGACTTTCTTATACGAAAAAAAAAATTTTTTTTGAGGAAAATAGTACGGAGCAAAATAAAATTAGGGAGGAAATTCCTGAACAGCACATGACTTTCTTATACGAAAAAAAAATTTTTTTTGAGGAAAATAGTACGGAGCAAAATAAAATTAGGGAGGAAATTCCTGAACAACAAATGACTTTCTTATACGAAAAAAAAAATTTTTTTTGAGGAAAATAGTACGGAGCAAAATAAAATTAGGGAGGAAATTCCTGAACAACAAATGACTTTCTTATACGAAAAAAAAAATTTTTTTTGAGGAAAATAGTACGGAGCAAAATAAAATTAGGGAGGAAATTCCTGAACAACAAATGACTTTCTTATACGAAAAAAAAATTTTTTTTTGGAGGAAAATAGTACGGAGCAAAATAAAATTAGGGAGGAAATTCCTGAACAACAAATGACTTTCTTATATGAAAAAAAATTTTTTTTTTGTATGAGAAAGTCATTTGTTGTTCAGGAATTTCCTCCCTAATTTTATTTTGCTCCGTACTATTTTCCTCAAAAAAATTTTTTTTTTTCGTATAAGAAAGTCATTTGTTGTTCAGGAATTTCCTCCCTAATTTTATTTTGCTCCGTACTATTTTCCTCAAAAAAAAATTTTTTTTTCGTATAAGAAAGTCATTTGTTGTTCAGGAATTTCCTCCCTAATTTTATTTTGCTCCGTACTATTTTCCTCAAAAAAAATTTTTTTTTTCGTATAAGAAAGTCATGTGCTGTTCAGGAATTTCCTCCCTAATTTTATTTTGCTCCGTACTATTTTCCTCAAAAAAAATTTTTTTTTTCGTATAAGAAAGTCATTTGTTGTTCAGGAATTTCCTCCCTAATTTTATTTTGCTCCGTACTATTTTCCTCAAAAAAAAATTTTTTTTTTCGTATAAGAAAGTCATTTGTTGTTCAGGAATTTCCTCCCTAATTTTATTTTGCTCCGTAGTATTTTCCTCAAAAAAAATTTTTTTTTCGTATAAGTCATTTGTTGTTCAGGAATTTCCTCCCTAATTTTATTTTGCTCCGTACTATTTTCCTCAAAAAAATTTTTTTTTTTCGTATAAGAAAGTCATTTGTTGTTCAGGAATTTCCTCCCTAATTTTATTTTGCTCCGTACTATTTTCCTCAAAAAAAATTTTTTTTTTCGTATAAGAAAGTCATTTGTTGTTCAGGAATTTCCTCCCTAATTTTATTTTGCTCCGTACTATTTTCCTCAAAAAAAAATTTTTTTTTCGTATAAGAAAGTCATTTGTTGTTCAGGAATTTCCTCCCTAATTTTATTTTGCTCCGTAGTATTTTCCTCAAAAAAAAATTTTTTTTCGTATAAGTCATTTGTTGTTCAGGAATTTCCTCCCTAATTTTATTTTGCTCCGTACTATTTTCCTCAAAAAAAATTTTTTTTTTCGTATAAGAAAGTCATTTGTTGTTCAGGAATTTCCTCCCTAATTTTATTTTGCTCCGTACTATTTTCCTCAAAAAAAATTTTTTTTTTCGTATAAGAAAGTCATTTGTTGTTCAGGAATTTCCTCCCTAATTTTATTTTGCTCCGTACTATTTTCCTCAAAAAAAAATTTTTTTTTCGTATAAGAAAGTCATTTGTTGTTCAGGAATTTCCTCCCTAATTTTATTTTGCTCCGTAGTATTTTCCTCAAAAAAAAATTTTTTTTCGTATAAGTCATTTGTTGTTCAGGAATTTCCTCCCTAATTTTATTTTGCTCCGTACTATTTTCCTCAAAAAAAATTTTTTTTTTCGTATAAGAAAGTCATTTGTTGTTCAGGAATTTCCTCCCTAATTTTATTTTGCTCCGTACTATTTTCCTCAAAAAAAAATTTTTTTTTTCGTATAAGAAAGTCATGTGCTGTTCAGGAATTTCCTCCCTAATTTTATTTTGCTCCGTACTATTTTCCAAAAAAAGAAATCGATATTCCTGTATAAGAAACACAAAGGAAAGCAAATCAGCATTGCTTAAGCAAATTTCAGCACTGCTTAAGCACAGCATTTCTAAGCAAATTTCACCACTGCTTAAATTTTGCTTAAGCAAATTTCAGCACTGCTTAAGCACAGCAGAACGAAGTACAAAAAGCAAAGCAAAGCAATAAAAATTTTCGATTTTCAGCACAGCACTGAAAATAAGCACAGCATTTTTTAAGCACAGCATTTCTCCGTCACAGCAAAGCAAAGCAAATTTTAGCTTGCTGTTTGCTGATTTGCTTTGCTTTTTCAATCCCTGTATAAGAATAACATTTTTTCCCAAAACTTTTTAAGTTATTTATGGTTTTTTGGCATTCTAAAATTTACACAAAAAAAACTTTTAGCTGCCAACGAAGGGTCTGCTAGTTAGATATATTTTCTTAATAATACTGCGATACAAGATTTCTGATTTCATTTTAATGGTTTTTTGGTAGAAGAATAGTAGATAATATGGCCTTTCATACTTTACTAGCAGACCGTACGTTGCCAACTAAAAGTTTTTTGTATAAATTTGAGAATGTGAAAAAACCATAAATAACTTCAAAAGTTTTGGGAAAAGAATGTTATCCTTACAGGACCTTCCGTTTCGAATTTTAAAATTCCAACAGCAGAACCGTGATCAGCGACCCCAAAAACCCTATAATGCCAATTTGTCCGGGGAAAAAGGATATTTGCGTTATCCTTACAGGACCTTCCGTTTCGAGATTTGAAAATCTAACATCGGATTCGTGATCAGTGAGCCCGAAAACCCCCTAATGAACAAAATATTGACAATCAAAAATCCAATCTAAACCGGTACGTTTGACGTCTTCATTCAGAATGAAAAGGTCAAGCTGTTTATAAGGGCTTAACATAAAAAATTTCATGGGAAGGTCTTTTTGAGGAAGACGTTTTTTGTTAAACAAATTAGCCAATTAAAAGCAAGGGGCTTTTTCTTGGGAAATATAGCATTAGGGGGTTTTCGGGCTCGCTGATCACGAATCCGGTGTTGGAATTTCAAAATTTGAAACGGAAGGGCCTGTAAGGATAACGCAAATATCCTTTTTCCCATTCTTCCCCGGAGAAATTTGCATTATAGGGTTATTGGGGTCGCTCATCACGGCTCTGCTGTTGAAACTTTTTAAGTTATTTATGGTTTTTTGGTATTCTAAAATTTATACAAAAAACTTTTAGCTGGTCACGTAGGGTCGGATATTAAAAATAAAATTATTAGAAACAAGACAAAAGTAACAAAACTGAAATAAAAATTTAATAAAAGGGTGATTTTCTGCTAGAAAATAATATAATTGTGATACCGGAATTACCGTGATAAACTGTGATAACCATAATTTATTGATTTGGTACAGTGATTGCATCAGTCTTATTGTACTTTGTTTCTTTTGTTTAATCGCTGCCTCTGTTCGGTGTATTAAAGCCAGTTTTAACTAAACAAATTTTTGGCTTAGTTTATTGAAAAACTTATTGTTGTGACAACTTCGCTTATCTAGGATTTTTAAAAGGGTACGTTGCTGCTTATGCGATGAGTTCATTAAACCTTCAGCAGTTATTGCTTGTGGGTGTCTTGAGGGGTGGTTTGGGAAGGTACTTCGTGGCGGTATATGGGGGTGGTTTGTGAGGGGTGGTTTGTAGCGGTATATGGGGCTGGATTGTGGTGGTCTATGGGGTCAGTGGTAGGGGTGATATGTGGTGATGGTACGTGGTCAGTGGTAGGTGTGGTATATGTGGTGGCGGTACGTGGTCAGTGGTCACACATGACCCACCCATGTCCCATAACTCACCACACATGTCCCAAACTCACCACACATGTCCCAAAACTCACCACACATGTCCCAAAACTCACCACACATGTCCCAAAACTCACCACACATGTCCCAAAACTCACCACACAGGACCCACACATGTCCCAAAACACACCACACATGACCCACATGGGATGGGATGGGATGGGATGGGATGGGATGGGATGGGATGGGATGCGATGGGATGAGATGAGATGGGATGGGAATATAAACAATGGAAAGTTTTCTAACGCCTGCCGGCCGGTTACTCTTGCGAAGTGATAAATACCCCCTGCAGCCCAAAGGGACTGAGAGTTTGTAGTCAATCTTGTTAGAGTTTGGTTAAAAGTTGTGAGTGCAAACGGCATTAAAAATAAAGAAAAACCAAAATAAATGTTTGTGTTTAAATCCCGAAAAATTTTATACAACAGATGACCGAAAATATAAGGATCTTTTCGTAACAGTAACTCCCCACAAAAGAGATTTTTCAAATTTTTTTTATTTTTAGGCATATAGGCGAAAATTCGAACTTCGAGGTTTATGTCCTTAATGAGTTAAATGCCAAAAAATGCATGGGCTTTTTTGTAAAAATTTATTTAAACCAACATTCTTGCAAAATATTTTGATGTTATCAAAGATTTGAGATTTTTTCTTAAAAACAAGCTATTTAAATTGTTCATTTAAAACAAATTTTAATGTCAATCTTTTCTAATTTTGTCTTTTGAATCTCAAAAAATATCACAGTCTATAACCTGGATCAGGATATGCAATCAATTCTGTGGCGAAAACCCAAAACATCTTAGATCAATTTTCAAACGAAGCCAAAGTGATATCGCTACTTCGGAGGAAGACTGTCACAACTCAAAAAATGTCGAATTTGTACTAAAGGTGCGGAAGAGTGGTAATTATGGTATACTTTGTTGTAGAAGAGTGTCACAATTGTAACTTATAATTCTGGCCACCAGAGAGCAGATATGTCAGTCTTGCATTGTGCGAAAAAGTTGCGAAAGTTTTTTCAACAGAAAAACTGTCATAAATCAAATTTTTTTGGGCTGTAAAAGGTGTTAGGATGGTGAAACCTAAGTAAAATTTGCATAAAAGTTAGTACTATTAACCATGCAAAAGCTTGTTACTGTAGATATTTTCTAAATATCAAAAATACTAACACAAAATATCAGAATAACTTTAAAACGTCATTTCCCAAAATTTACAATTTTTGAGTTGTGACAGTCTTCCTCCGAAGTAGCGATATGTCTGAAAATATAAACACAGAACACTTTGGCCTAGCGGACCAATTTCAATATAGAAGGTATCAAATGATTCGTTTGAGTGCCCGGATGGTCATAGGCTATATTTTAAATTTTTATCTAGGCGCCAATCGTCACATACTCTTTATAAGGAAAGGTGAAATTTTTATTTAAAAAAAGCCCCATTTATGTTGTCGAGGCGGAAGGAGTCGTCCGATTGGATTTTGATGTATGGAATGGTTATGTAAAAAACTAAGAATATGTCTTCTTTATACAATTTATGATACGATGCATCGTTTTCGAGAAAATAGGAAAAAGTATTCCATCACTAAATCCTTATGGTTATCGGGGGACATTCCTACTTCCTCTAATTTCTATTAGTACCACCTAAATGGTTGGATGACGAAAAGTTCGGTACCAACTGTGTCATTGGTTTGGTTGGGCTGAGGTTGCCGAGCAAGCGCATCACCAACTTTTTTTTGAATTCCTTTATGGTATTAAAGTTCGTAGCTTTATGGTTGTAACTCGATAGCCCAGTCAGCGACATAACCAAAGGGATTCTGAATAGTATTTAGCCACAAGTATGGTCTCATTTTCCTTATCTCCTAGATCACGGCAAGATATTCACTTTCATATACGGCATAGTTTTTCTCAAACTTAGTTAATGTTCTACTAGCGTAGAGTATTATTTTCTCGAAGTAAGTACGACTCCTAAACTTTCTTCACTATCGTATGTTGTATGGTGAAAAGGCAGTCGAAATTTGGGCAGGCTAGTACTGGTGCGGTCGCGGGTTCTGCTTTTAAGAAAGTGAAAGCTATGTGCTCGTCAAAGCCCATTTCCATTTAGCACTTTTCTTGACAAGGGCGGTACGACCATATTTTGGCGAAATCGGATATGAATTTCTTATACCACGAAGTCACACCAATGAACTGACGGACATTCTTTGACATTGCGGGGTGATGTCGTGTTTCGAATCGCGATAACTTTTTCGGGGTCGCACTGAAAAAAAAGTAATGTTTTGTTTACGCTTTTTATAGAAAGGTGTTGTAGTCTTGATATGGTATTCTTGACATAATGTTTAACATTTTTGGCCGGTAACAGCCGGAACAGGTTAATTTTAATACTCAAAAAATATATTCCTCAAAAAAATACTAAAGAAAATTTAAAAAAAAAACAACTATCATGTTACATAATTTTAGAGTTTCAGATATAAATAATTTAATTCAATCAAAATATTTCAAATTACAGGAATCAATCTGAACGGCTTCGATCAGAGGCCGTACGGATAATGAGAGAAACTGATGAGAAAACATCACAGGGACAAAGGGATGCAGGACGACGTCTCGGTGAACGCATTACTGATGTTACGTTCTGGCGAAATGAGCTGAACTCTGAATTGGAAAAATTAATTTCTGAAGAAGCATTACTAACTGATATGAAACGAAATGTTGCAAAAGCGCTGCAGGACTTGGAACCGCCTCTCCACATTGCTCAAGAATGTTTATACCATCGCGAAAGTCGGAAAGAAGTTGAAAAAGTCCATGATCATGTCGAAAAAAGTATTTTACTGGAAATCGAGAACCTTAAAAATTGTCAAGAGAAGCTTCGGGCAATGTACGAAAAGGTAAGTTGTTATTATAATAAGATTGAAAAAAAAAATGTTGCTGCTAACCTAGCGTGACCATTTTTTTTTTTTGAGCCAATGGGGGACAAAATGGGGGGGGGATAAAGGGGGATAAAAAATAAAAATGAAAAAAATTGTATCAATAAATCAAAATTTTGATTTTTTATTTATGTTTTTCAATTTCAAGCACAAACTGATGATGAACTTGTCGATTCATTGTATTTTTCTTGAGAAGAGATTTGCTTCAACATATCTTTGTCCTTTTTCAAATAATCTAAAAACTCCAAACACCTTAGATTGATATTGTTTTTGGTAGATGTATGAACAAATCGACTATTCTCGCTCGATTTTGAGGAGCAAGGTTCTTGTTTTTTTACCAGCGACAATACTAGATTACTTTTCCTTATCTCTGGTAAGAAAAGCATATAACCGGTAAAATAAAAGTAAAATAGATGCATGTGATTGGCTGACCCCAGGTTTTCATTAACGATATTTTATCCCGTGAAATATCTCACCGGAATGAAATTTTTTCACAGGTGGGCAGAGATATTTCATGGAATTTCATTTCATCGCATGCCTTTGAAGTTAAAACAAATCGTCACAGTTATTGCAAAATATTAGAAACAAAGAAAATCAGGCGAAAAGAAAAACCTCTCAATGTTAAATATTCTCTTCCAAAGCCTTTTGTATCGTATTGTTTGTAAAAATTAGTTATTTTCGCAACTACTTGTCGGGAGAATTTAGATTCCGCCATCTTGAATCGGAAAATTCCATGAAATTTTGCAATCGCAAGATTTCATGAAATTTATCTCTGGGATTTTTTATCGCCGTCAACTCGAGGTCTGATTGGTCAATCAAAAATCTCTGCGATGAAAAATCCTAAGTGGAGACACGGTCTGAGAACGTTGTTTTCTACCAGTTGCACACTTTTCTTACCGGAGGTAAGGAAAAGTAATCTAGTGTTGCCACTGGTAAAAAAAACAAGAACTTTACTCCCCAAAATCGAGCGAGAAAAGTCGATTTTTTCATGCGGCTACAAAAAAAATCTTGGAAAAAAGTGGATTTTTCAGGGGGATGTGGAGGATAACCAAGTCCGAAAGGGGGATAATCCCCCTCAAAGGGGGATAATCCCCCTCAAAGGGGGATAAATGGTCACGCTATGCTAACCTGATAGTATATAAAAAACGCAATCTGTCCGTGGTTGTGAGGAAGATCAAAATATAAGTTTTACTTCCGTTTAGTTGAATTTAGAATTTGGGAGAAATTAAGATATACAGCAAAATCCTTCAAAACTATAAATGCAAATATAAATTCGGTTTGAATCAAAATAATATTTCCTATGTGGGTTTCATAAAAATTTCAACAGTAAATGCATCAAAAATTTGTAAGATCGAATTCTCTCAGTAAACCTTAGAGAACGCGCGGAAAGAGTGAACCATTTTCAAGAAAATTGCAAAAACCATTTCAAATTTTATGAGAGCTGGGAAGGAATTTTTTTATATTTTTCCCATTTTCGGAAGGGGTTTAACTTTTGATCGTTAAATCTCAACTTTCTACCTCAATTAGTTCTCGAGGTCACAAATGTTTTTTTAGTAATACACATCTTTTCATCATTTTGGGTTTAATTATGTAAGAAAGGTATAATCTCACCGCTAGATGGACCAAGCTATGTTGGTAATATGAGTTAAATGAGAAGGTTAAATTTCTCAAAAAGTAGAGATCAAAGAATTAACGAGGAATAGAGTTTTTGATAATAAGAAAGACATTCATACACTACACTATTATAAATTAAATTAATTCTTATAGAATGAATGTTGAACATAGAATTTTTTTCGTTAAGTGATCTTTAAATGTATGTTAAATAAAAGGAAACGGTAAAAGCTGAATTTTTTTAGATATCGAAACAATTGGCCGACTGCAGGGCTGCCCAGCATTCCTTGGAGGATGATATCGCCCACAAGGAATCAACTCTCGGTATAGACTCGGTATGTCACCAGTTGAACAATCACAGTCGTGGAATCAATTACTATGGCGGAATAGAAAAATACGATCCTACAGTAAGTTCGGTTGAAACTTGGTCTCAAGCTAGTAGCACGAGAATTAACAGGTAATCTTAATGATAATTTAATAGCGGAAATATTTCATTTTCCTCTAATTTAAGATCTCAGACGGAACGTGGAAAATCTTCGCAGTTACGAAGTGACGCTGAGACTCTTATAACTGCTGTGGCAACGGCTGTTTGGGATCATTGGAGCAATACCAATAACTCCTTAAACAGACGCTCATCTGAAATGTCTGAGGCTAAGAGTAAAATGCAATTACATTTACATAAAGTTCAGCAAGAGATATTCGATTTGGAGAAACATATTGATTTACTAAAGAAGGCAATTCAAAATAAATCAAATCCTCTAAAGGTTGCCCAAACTCGCCTTGAAACAAGATCACATCGTGAGGGTATCGAACTGTGCAAGTAAGAAATTTAGTGTAACTAATTGAAATTCATTGTTTATATTCATATCTTTTTTATTTTTTATTAAGGGATTTCCCTCAAGTGCGGATCGTACAAGAAGTATGCGATATTCAAGACTCTGTTAGCAATCTGCATAGAAAACTTCAAGATGCGGAAACTCAACATCAATACCTCTTGAAAACTAGAGCAAACCTTGAAGCCGATCTCAATCGAAAAGTCAACGCATTGTTCATTGACAGAGAAAAATGCATGGGAATACGGCGATCATTTCCTGTGAACAATACAATCAAATATTAATTAATTATTAATTATATAAAAAAGTAGTTTATCAATTTAAATTTGAAATCCCATTTCGAAATAAAAATGCACTTGCATGTTATTTTTATGATTTTCCTTAGAAGTCGATGAAGCTCGTTAATATAAGTATTTACATATAAAAAATTGTAAGAGAGATGATTTCTTAAATTATACCGTATGCGTCATAAAAATCTGGAAAATTCATATTAAATTACAAACCGTTTAATAAAACACAGAAGTTGAACGAAAAAAAATGTGTTTTGCTCTAAACTAAATCTTACATACTAGTAAAAAAATTATTCAAAATGTCCACATCCAGCATTTACGAACTCCTCCAAACGGGGCCTGTACTTCTTGCAGGTCAATATTAAATAAGACTCCGACTTGTCGTGCCATGCGATGGTAATGGTGGACTTCAGGGCTTGCACATTACTGTGAGCCTTAGCTCCAGTTTTAGCCTGAACATATGCCCATATTAAAAAATCCAGGGGATTAAGATCTGGAGAGCTCGGTGACCACATGTCCTTAGACCAGAAGTTTTTTAAATTATTGGTTTTTTAAATTATCCAAATTTGGGTACTTCTGGCAGTGTGGCACGGCGCACAGTGGTTCAGGATTAAAATTCATTGGCCAAAATTCAAACCAATTTGATTTTTTTTTTATCAAATTTGATAGTAAATAGTTCAAAAGTCGGGAATAAAAAATATTAGGTCAATATCTTTAAAAATGTGTCTTTGCGGAAGCATTGAAATAGAAACTTTTTTTAAATTTTTCAAAAAAGTAAATTTCTTGATTTTTTACAAACTTTAAGTAAAAACAACTTTCACATTTTCTAAGATTTTACATTCGTTTTTTTTTTTATTTGAATGAGTGGATCTTTCCCTATAATTCTGAGTTAATTTGGAACCTGAACTATTTTTAAGTTAATTATAATTAAATATTTATTAGGAACACTTTTTTCATATAAATTTGAAGTTTGAAAGATCATAACTTTTGCCCGTCAACAGACGTCAAGTCGAACTTATTTCCAAGTTATAGCCAGAACAATTACCTTTAATTCCATATATGGTTTTGTTGCCGTAAGTACCCGTATTGAGGTGCTAGCGGCGTTTTAATTAAACTATATATATAAAAATGGAAGTTTTTTGGTTGGTTGGTCTGTTGATTTGAGATTACAAAAGTCAAAAACTACTGGACCGATTTTTACGCGGTTTTTTGCAAAATGATCTGCGTTGCCAGGAGCAGGTTTTTAGCTATATTAGATTTTCAAAATTCGAAACGAAAGGTCCTGTAAGGATAAAGCAAATATCCTTTTCCCGTTTTTCCCGGAAATAATCTGCATAAGGGGGTTTCCGGGGTCACTGATCGCGAATCCGGGGTTAGATTTTTCAAATTCTAAACGGAAGGTCCTGTAAGGACAACGTTTTTTCCGAAAAGTTTTTAAGTTATTTATGGTTTTTTGGCAATCTAAAATTTATACAAAAAACGTTAAGCTGTCAACGTAGGATATGCTAGTTTTATGTAAAAAACAGGAAAGCAAAGTAGTGATATATTTTATTTAATACAATTTCGAAGTGTTATAAAATGCTGGCTGGTTAAAACCTGCTCTTAGACAACATTCTTTGTATTTTTATAATTTTACTAGCAGACCCGTCGTTTGCAGCTAAAAGTTTTTTGTATAAATTTTAGAATGCCAAAAAACCATAAATAACTTAAAAAGTTTTGGGAATAACGTTGTTACAGGACCTTCCGTTTTGAATTTTGTAAATCTAACACCAGATTCGTGATCAGCGACCCCGAAAACCCCCTACTGCCATTTTTTCCCGGAAAAAATGGGAAAAAGGATATTTGCGTTATCCTTACAGGACCTTCTGTTTTGAATTTTGAAAATCTAACACCGAATTCGTGATCAGCGACCTCGAAAACCCCCTAATGCCATTTTCTCCCGGAAGAAATGGGAAAAAGGATATTTGCGTTATCCTTACAGGACCTTTGTAACGAAATCACTTTCGCTTAATCATTCTCTCTTTTACGTTGTCGGCTATGCAGTTATTCCTGGTACTCAGATTTGGCATTAAATCGAGTTCGGCCAACTGTAAAAGAGCTTGAAAAAATATTCTGCAAGATAAATCAGTTCAAAAAAAAACAATTCAACACCGCATTCATACCGTTTTCCACATTCGACCATCACCACATAACAACCCCTTTTTAAAAAGTATTTATCTAAACATACTTTAGATTCGCAATTGACTCAATATAATCTTATAACAGTAGCAAAATTTATACAAGATAAAGAAATCACGCAAAAATACCACCAATTTTTGTGCTTCACTCTACTATAGAGGTACTCTAAATGCAAAAATAAAACTCCCAATGTGAACACCCCAAGAAACACCGAAAAATCCTTATTATTTTTACGTTGGAACTCTTAGGTGCCCGTACACCTCGCGATTTGATCGTTATGTCGATGACATTAACGTCAAATTGGCGATCATCATCGAGTTCTTTCGACTCGCGACACGCACGTGTTTTTCCGAGTGTTTGACGTTTGTTTTGTTTTGTTTTGTGATTTTGCAATAATTTAATTAAATTCAAAATGTTACTGCCGCGCAACTCGGAAAAATGTTAGCGCCCAAACAAAAATACGGATCAGTCGAGCGCGTTAAAAAAAACTTAATATTCGTAGTGGAAAAAAATAAGAAAATTCAAGAAAGAAAACCAGAATGGTAAATGAAAAGTAGAATGAATCACAAGTGCCAGTGAGAAAAAAAAACTAAATGAAAATGAAAAAAATGAAATTCTAGAAACAAAAGGGTGGAAAAAAAACATTAAAGAAAACCGTGACAGTGATTTCCCCACTCTTCTCCCTTTCTCAACGGATTGTTCACCCTTTTCTTTCTTTCTTTCTTAGAAGAGAAAAAAAAACCAAACTTAAACTAAAAAAATTATAAATATGAAAAAAAACCCATTAACCAAAATTATAGAATAAAAAAATAATTCAAAAATATAAGTGCAAGATAAAATAATAAAAAAATACTTCCTGGAGATATGGAAACAAAGAAAAGTTCCTGTGTGTGCTCGGAAAATTTGCAGCGCTTCAGCTCCTGCGACGAGGGAAAAAATATCCAACGATGCTCCTTTCGTTTTTCACAGAACAATTCACAACCTTCAACTCGGTAAGTAAAAAAATAAAAAATAAAATTTTGAAATTCTTTCTTTTAAAATTTTCAGAAAAAAACAGCGACAATCGATCCGAACTTTACGAAATCTTTTTTTCGAATCCCCGTTTTTCGCGCAGCCCCTCCAACCCAAAAGCGGTTTTCCGCTAACCGGAAACTGGCGGAAAAACAAGGTAAAACCTTTTGCCCAGAATATTTATCAACCCATTCCATCCTTAATTAAACGTAAACAATTCCTTTTCCCTCTATGACCATTTCAGCAGTTTTTTTCGACCCTTTCTCATAACTCCCAGCTAACCAGCATAAAAAGAACAAAAGATACGGGAGGGCGCTCAGTACGCTTTTCGGGCGGCCACCCGCCAGTAACTTTTTCCCGCGCAAAACTTCCCGAATTTCCCCTCCTCTTATAAACATAAAAAAAAAATTAAAAAAAAATTTTAATTTCGTGTTCTATATTTGTGACTCGTTGAAAGTTATGTTTTCAGTGGTTGCCGTAAATGTTTGTTAAGTCGTCCTTCTATGAGGGTTTGTTTTTAATTCGCGTTTGAAAATTTTGAGGTTAAGTGCACGGCAAAAAATCCTGGAGTATTTTTCAATCCAAAAATTATATTGACGAAATCTTAATACATATTTTGGATTGGAATTTAATACATGCGAATTTTTGAAAATATTTTAGCCTTTTTTGCAGTCATATTTGAAAAGTTTTTTATTATGTATCGAACTTAAGTACTTTTAACATTAATGTCTACAATTTAATCAAAATTTTAGACTTTAATACTGAATTAAACCAAAAATAAATTTATAAAAATTTCCAATCCATATTATTGGATTAGAATTTTCCATTGGATTACATATAGGTCCAGCGTAATCCAGTTTTGATTGGAATTCACTCCAAGATTTTTTGCCGTGTGGGTTAAGTGGGTGTAAACAAAAATCGACCAAACTCGATTTTACGAAAATTGCATGATGGAATTTGTTTAGTACAACTTATGGTGATAGTTTTCTATGTAAGAGAACTTATTTATTTGGTTATTCATACATTTCTGGGTTAGATTTTAGGTATTTAAACTGACTGCTGTACACCGCTGACTTATATCAAGCTGCCCATATCCACCATCAACAATGGACAGGAGAAGAAAAACCAACAAACAAAATACACCGGATTATCAGATAAGTATCCTTTTTCTTTTTGTATTTGGACACGTCTCTTTGTGGTTAATCATTTTCCGTTTCAGAATCGCTAATGGACGTTCTGATATGCATCTGAGAAGAAACCAAACCAAAAAAAACTTAGAAGTGAACGATTTGAAGCCCGCCAAAGTCGTTTCGCTTCACCTTTCGTTTTGAGTTTTGAAAATCTAACACCGAATTCGTAATCAGCGACCTCGAAAACCCCCTAATGCCATTTTTTCCCGGAAGAAATGGGAAAAAGGATATTTGCGTTATCCTTACAGGACCTTCCGTTTTGAATTTTGAAAATCTAACACCGGATTCGAAATCAGCGACCCCGAAAACCCCCGAGTGAAACTTTTCAGCCTTCTATTGAGCAGGATTCATGTCGAAAATCACAGTTGAGAAACACCCAAACCCCCTTTACCCCCCGTTCACCCCCTTAGGGGTAAAATTTCGGAAAACCCCGCCTTAGTGAGCGCCTATGCGTTGGCTGGGACCGACTGTGAAAGTTTCAAGTCTCTAGCTTCAGGGGTTTGGGCTGGGCGTTGATGAGTCAGTCAGGTTAAACGATTTTATATATAGAGATGACCTGCATTGAAAGTGTTATGACAGACATATGAGGGGGTTAGAATGACAGTGAAGTAAGTCACTTTTCATTTTTCATGAGTAATCAAGGGTTTTGTGAACATGTATGTAAAAAACTCATAATATTACCCAACCCTATTCACCGCAAGCGTCTTATCAGTAATAGTGTAGTTATTAGTATTTATTACCAACATTAATTTAAGTGAAAAAGTGACTTAGTTAATGAAAAGTGAAAAGTGACTTACTTCACTATCATTCTGACCCCCTCATATAGAGTTGCGGATTTCCCGAGAAAATCACAATCTCGAGATTAGGGATTTCCCGAAATGATGAAAATTTTAATTCTCGAGATTCGGGATTTCCCGAAATATTAAAAACTTTAATTCTCGAGATTCGGACAATTTTATGACATCTAGGTGTGCTACACAGGTGCAGATAATATGTTGATTTGATAATTATTGTGCTGGAAATTTGGTCTTAAATTACCCGCAACAAGGATAACTTATGTACTATAAAGTCCACATATCTCTGCAAATAAATCGAGGGTTTTCCCCAAACATATATATATATAACAAGAATTACCCATGGAGAAATATGCCACAAACAGTCCACAAAGTATTATATCATGGCGAAGACATCATCAGAAATAATCTACTACGACTTGGAGATCTATCAGAAGAAGCTCAAGAAAAAAAGAATAAAAACTACAGGTATTTCAGAGAACATAACACCAGGAAAATGTCAAGGAATAGCGCAAATGAACACTTATTTAACATATTGCTTGTAACATCAGACCCATTCGTTTCGAGCATTATAGACACCAATGGAAATCGCCACATTTGGAATTAGATGAAGAAGCTAAAAAGTTACTACATGATACAAACCCCTCTCAAATTATAGATGAAATACAAGAATTACCCATCGACAAAATTTAATTAACAATCGATGTTAATGAAATCTGTATGATAAACCAATTTTAGTTAAATTGTTATTTAATTTGGTGTTATTAATAAAATCTACTTTAACGATAAATATACTATGTTTAACTACTTATAGAATTTCACGAAAATTTAATAATAGTAACAAAAAATCATATTTTATGATATTTCAAAATTATTCAAATCAAAACAACTAGCGTACCGACCCCAATTATTGGCACCCCCAAAAATTTACCCAATTATTGGCATTCCACACAATAATTGATAATAAAATGCTTTCTGACAGCTTTTTTTAACGGTTTATTTTTTTTTCAATATTGCCTGCCAACATTGGAATAAGTTGTGACCTGCTGGCTCATAATTGCGAGATCAATTCTTGTTCAGATCTTGACTTGCAAGGAAGGGAGTCAATAGTTTCGTTTTTGTGGTTGTGATACGTTATTGTGTATGGAAGCACCTATCGAAAATAGGCTTTATAGCGATTAAGGTACGTTTTTGACACAATAAAACTGGTTATTAAAGTAAAATAAGTGCAAATTTAGCGATTTTCAGTGTTATTTATTTTAAAACATCATCTTATTTAGTATTTATTTGGGGGCCAATAATTGGATCCGATAATTTAATTACATTGAATTATTGGCACCCATTTACTGCAATTATTGACACTTTACTTCAGCTATTGGCACTGCAAATAATTGCGTAATACGGTGCCAATAACTCAGCAAACCTGTTTTTTACAGATTTTTTTTATCACAATGCCAAAAAAACGTGGGGATTATGATGAGAAAAAATTACAAGAGACACTTTCTGCTATAAAATCTGGAAAAATTTAAAAAAAAATGCAGCTAAAACCTATGGTATACCCAGGTCTACTATTCAATTTCGATTGGGACCCAAATTTCCAAAAGTCCGCCCAGGCCCGTCCTCAGTATTAACTTTCGCAGAGGAAGAGAAAATTGTTGAATGGATTCGGACTTCGCAAAAGAAAGGATTTCCCAAGCGAAAGGAAGACGTTTCGTATGCAGTAAAAGATTTTTTGGATGAAAAGAAAAGGGCGCACCCATTTACGATAGAAAATTTACCAGATAAAGCCTGGGGAGACATTGCGGATCTCGAAAAACGAGACCAGCGAATTCGAAAGGCAACTTCTATTTCGAGAGACAATGGAATTACGTATCTCGAACATGACAATTTCGAGATTTCCCCAAGGGAAATATTCTTGACAGATAATGTTTATTTATTTTTGTGGTGTTAAAGTGAAAAGTTGCATTTAATTGTTCCACTTTATTCAGTAAAATGTTTCTTCCGAACATTTTCCACAACTGCCGTCTAAAACCACAACTGCCGTCTCGAAAGCACAAGACCTTTCGAGAAATATCGGTAGAGAGAAATGTGAGAAACCCTCGATTTTCGAGATAAGCAATCACGCATTAAATTCGAGAAAACGAACGAGCCGAAGTGAGATTTTTGAGAAATTTCAAATGCATTATATATTTTTAAGTTTTTCGCAGTTTTTTGCTTTATGCGGATAAATTCTTTCAAGTGGTATGCTACAAAACTCTTTAAATATTTATTTGGGTTTTATAAAAAACCACTAATAACAGAATTTTGTATTATTCTATGTGTGTTCAGTAAAAAATTATTACTTTCGAAAGAACATTTTTTTGTGGTTTTTAGGTATTTTTAAAAGCCAGCACCCACTTTTTTCCTTTGGAAATGCGAATTTTGCAATATTTATGCAAAAAAATGTTGTTTCGACTACTTTTAAATTTCGAGAAATTGGTATGCAATGTCGAGCACAAAATCGAGATAGGAAATACCAATTCACGGTTTCTCGATCGTACTAGCGTTTGTTCGAGATCCGCAATATGCCCCTGGTTCAAAGGCTGCCTACTACGCCATCCTACCTTGACTTTAAGTGCGACAGTGTCTGAAACAGATATTTTCAGCTGGTTCGAGCATATCGAAAACTATTTAAAAGCCAATAATTTTTTCCACATTTTAAGTAGCCCGAATCGCTTCTTCAACGGTGACGAGACGAACTTTTTATTGTGCCCGAAAACCAACAAGGTTTTAGCACCAAAAATCCGCGAAAAATCGGTAAAACCAACAGCATCTTCTACCATAACATCTGGGGTGCTGAAATCATTGGAAAATTTTGAAAAACCAACATTGTTGAATGATTTTTTTGACCAAATTTTGGAAGAAGAGCTCACAACTACCAATGCTTCTGTGGTTAACCAGGCAAAAAGTGGTGGTCATATCCGCTCTTTTCGAAGAAAGTTCTAATGACTATGAGCAGTATTGGCCAACTGTGTTATTCCTGTACAAATTTTATGACCACAGATAACAACTCGGAAAATTTTGGCATTAAATGTGGAAAATGCATAAGAGAATACCACCTACGATGTATCAAACAACTGCAATTGCAATATTTGCCACAATTTTTATGTACAATATGTCTATTCATTAACAAAGAGCTACTTAAAAATCACAGCATCTAGCTAGCCAGCTAGTATTTTAAAAACGTTTTTCACTTGTCCTTAACAAATGCAGGAAGCAATTTAGTATTTTTGTTCATGTTTTTATATTTATGTTACCAATATTTTAACGAATTTATTTTTTATTAGAAAAAGCCTGAATTATTCATTGCAGTGTTAATTTTTTTTTTGTTATTTTGCTGTGTTAATTTTTTTTTGTTAAAGGATAATAAATTTAAGTTTCGTTTTGGATTTTCCTTTTTTTTAATTATTAAATAAGCTAAAAAACGATCAATATTAGTTTTAAAATTAAATTGGTTCGCATTATTAGGTATGCCAATAATTGAATATGGGGGTGCCAATAACTGCTGCCGGGTGCCAATAATTCCAGTTTTTGGGAGACTTTTTTATTTTTTCAAATTACGAAAAATTAAATATATTTTTTAATATCGAAACTAGTATATCCTGAAAGGTAATCGATCAAGGAATCCTAAAAAATTTGCACAAAATCTGCATTGTCATGCAATGTTTTTTTATTGAAAGACAAAGTCAGAATTTTCCTACTTTAATGAACAGAACATAAAAAGTTGAGTTTTATTTGACAATATCGCAGAAACTAGTTATCCGATTTTGATGAAACTTTATGATAAATAAAGCTTGAAAACTCTTCTATTTAATAAAAAAAAAACCGCATTTAAAAACTTTCAATGGATCAAAAGATATTGAATTTTGACCAATAGAAAACGATCTCGAACCACTGTGCGGCGCCACATGCCACACATCGAATGTAACAATGGCTTTATTGAAAGAGAAATTGTCAGGTCGCATCATCTCTGAGAACAGTGAAGTCAATTGGCCATCAAGAACGTGACACCTTTGGCCTTCTTCCTTTGGGGTTATCTCAAGAGTAAAATGTATGCCAACAAACCAAAAACAATTCAACAGCTGAAGGATGAGAAAATAAGGCATATTGCGGAGTAATTATGCCGTGATGTCATCAAAAATTTTGACCATCGAGTGGAGGTGAGCAAATAACATGATTCAATAAAGAAATCAACAAATTCTAACAAATAACATTGTCTTATTTCCTGACAACATCGGTTCAAGCCATTGGAATATCTGTTATTTAAATCTATTTTTAATATACTGTCAATTAAATATCAGCAATAGTTGGAAAATAATTGTTCGAAAAAAACTTACTCGTGGCGTATCTAATTGTACATTAGATATATAGGGAAGAATGGGACGCCTTGATCCGTATGGTGATATTCATGTTCATATCAAAATGCGAACAGTTGTACCAAAATTCCACTTTGAAGTCAAACTTTCCAATAAGATTTTTTAAAACTTATTCCAATCGGATTTTAATGTATGGGAGTTTTATGTAGAATCTTATCCTAAATAACTTTTATACTTGCACTTTTTTGTTAGGATGCACCGTTTTTGAGATATTCACAAAAAACGTTTTCGTTCGTTATTTAGTGCTTTTTATTTAGTGCTCTTAAATTCACACCCCAATAATAACAAAATTCATACAATCACTTTTTATTACAAAACTCACACAAATAATGTCTCCAGTTCTAAATTGAAACACCATACGGGTATAAAAATGAAT
This sequence comes from Chrysopilus asiliformis, assembly GCA_964034945.1. Classification (NCBI taxonomy): domain Eukaryota; kingdom Metazoa; phylum Arthropoda; class Insecta; order Diptera; family Rhagionidae; genus Chrysopilus; species Chrysopilus asiliformis. Next base: position 34,601,037 of record OZ035963.1, read on the forward strand.
GCTCTGTGTTATCTGTGGCCGTGTTATACAAAAATCATATCAAATTCTTTCTTAGCCGCGTTCTTAAAGTATGCCGATCTATAACGATCATTTGTATGTTCCTCTTTTTTTGTGGAGTAAAATTCTAACTTTTTGTTTGTATTTATTCGCTTTTTAGAGAAAGTATTTATGTTCCTTGAAATTATGTATTCCTTTTTGATAGTTATGAATAGCGAAAGACTATTTTGTTGAATTATTCTCGATCAAGTCTGCCTATTCTCCCCTACTATCTATTTCCGATTTGTTTTAGTCGTGTTTAGTTTTTCAGTTGAAGATGGCGTTTAGAAAAAAATTAGTTGTTAAATTATTCTTTTTCTGCTTAGCAATTGCAGAGATGCAAGGAAAAGTATGATATTAAAAGTATTAAAAATATGATTGATGAATAAAATGTAGAATATTTGTTATAGGTAGTCAACATGATTAAATTTACAAAAATCGACTGTAAAGCCTTCACAAATTATGTCAATGTAACATGCAAAATTCGTGCTATAAATCGATATCTCTCAACTATTTATATGAATTTTATCTTTGGGAAGCCGATGAATAATATCACAGTATTTTTTTAAAATATAGTTTTCGCCATAAAACATTGATATATTCTTATTAGGTAAACGTTCAATTATTTAAGAGAAACACAGTCAGCTATCAGCCATTTTTAATAAATTTGACCATGAATATTTGCGAATTTATTGATGGGATAAAGGGGAATTTTTTTGCGAATTTTTTAACTAACTTGGTTAAAGAATTCTCAAATCTCGGTCAACCGTGTCCTTTCATGGTAAATCTTTGGTTCTTACAATTACATAAATAAAGTTTCTATCTTTTGTTCTAGGGTGAATATTGGATTAGAAATCTCTCAATATCCACTGAAAGATTACCGGTCATGTTTCCCACCGGTGAATATAAACTTGTTTTTAAACACTATGATGGGGACGGTATATATCTGACATATATTCCGGTCTGGGCAACATTAAAATCTAAAATATATGAATGAGGCACTTGGCACACATAAGCCGGCCGGCAGGCCATCAGTTTTTTACTTTCACGTTTTTGGGAACAAATTTTAACATTTTTAACAAAATAATGGTACAGGAATAAATGCAATGGGTTAAACAAGAACGATTTTTTGTGCTGCAGTTCGAGTAACCGTCCTAAAAGCGTATAAAAATCAAAAAGTGTCTAAGAAATTAAAACGTATAAAATTTTTTTATGAATCCTCCATATATAAGTTCGAAAATGTGTTTAAAACATAACAAAAGCTATAATTGCCAATCTGGCAATCATTGGAGACCCGTATGGTGATATTCGTATCAAAATTCGAACAGTTGTACCATAATTCCACTTTGAAGTCAAACTTTCCAATAACATTTTTTAAAATTTATTCCAATCGGATTTTGATGTATGGGAGTTTTATGTAGAATCATATCCTAAATAACTTTTGTTCTTGGACTTTTTTGATAAGATGCACCGTTTTTGAGATATTCAAAAAAACCGTTTTCGTTCGTATGGGGGGTACCCCCCTAATGGTCCATTTTTGCCCATTAACGAACTTAGCCTCGCATTTTACGAAAAATGGATCTGCGCAAAATTTTAGTTAAATTGTTATTTAATTTGGTGTTATTAATAAAATCTACTTTAACAATAAATATACTATGTTTAACTAATTATAGAATTTCACAAAAAGTTAATAATAGTAACAAAAAATCATATTTTATGATATTTCAAAATTATTCAAATCAAAACAACTACTTTCCTACTAAAGAATGAACAGAACATGAAAAGTTGGGTTTTATTTGACAATATCGCAGAAACTAGTTATCCGATTTTGATGAAACTTTATGATAAATAAAGCTTGAAAACTCTTCTATTTAATAAAAAAACCGCATTTAAAAACTTTCAATGGATCAAAAGATATTGAATTTTGACCAATAGAAAACGATCTCGAACCACTGTGCGGCGCCCCGTCTTGTTGAAACACGTAAAACACATCATTACCGTAGGTTGACTCTATTGGTGGTTTTACATGACTCTCTAAGATATCCTTATCGGATTCCTTTTGATCCTTTCTTTGATTGCCCTAATCAATACTGGAGTCCTTACTGAAATGGGTCTACCGCTTCCAGATTGCGGCCTAACTATTTCTCTGGTCAAACAAGTCGCTCTTACAGAATAAACAGTTGACAACGTTACGTTTAATTCATTGGAAATCGCCTTATTGGACTTCCGCGCGTGGACCAACTTCACTTTTCGAGCCTCCCCCATGTTGCTGTATTTATAAACATTTAATTTTTTGGCTCAATCATGTACGAAGTTGTATTTACAAACCCTTTCAAACGTAGTACAAATTAATAAGCAACCGTTATCTCCTTGAAAATACTTGCAGTACTAGATTCCAGATTTTTATGACGTATACGGTATATCGATGGATTTTACCAAACTGGCGCCAAAAGTTACATTTTTATACCCTTATGGTGAAACCAAAGGGTATATTAACTTTGCCTTACCGTTTGTAACGCCAAGATCCCGTCATCACACACAAAAATGAATTACACCAGTGTGTTTAGAATGATAAAAAAAATTGAATTTTCCATGTTCGTCCGTCCGTCTGTCTGTCTGTCTGTCTGTCTGTCCGTCCGTCTGTCTGTGGCGCGAATTACGGGCGCACGGATTGAGCTACAGACTTGAAATTTTACGCAGATTCGTTTTTCGCAAAATGCGAGGCTAAGTTCGTCCATGAGCAAAAATGGACCATTAGGTGAGGGGGAGAGGGGAGAGGGGTACCTCCCACACGAACGAAAACGTTTTTTGCGAATGTCTCAAAAACTGTACATCTCATCAAAAAAGTGCAAGAACAAAATTATTTAGGATATGATTCTACATAAAACTCCCATACATCAAAATCCGATTGGAACAAATTTTAAAAAAATATTTTTGAAAAGTTTGACTTCAAAGAGGAATTTTGATACAACTGTTCTCCGTCCACTTAAATCACCATACGGGTTTTCAATAATTGCCTGATTGGCAATTATAGCTTTTGTTATGTTTAATATTTACGTTTGTGAGCTTGTCTCTTCAGACAGTGGTATGTCGCCATCATGCAAACCGTGTAAAACCCAATTCAGACTAACGATTGCGATTACGATTAAGCTTCCTTGACCATGTTATGTGTCCTTATGCTTTTTGGAGAGGATGCATAATCAGAAATTTGGGGCATGCTTTTCGTCATAGGACGATTGCCCCGAAGTCTGCCGGTAAGATTCTGACGGTGGCACTATCGCGTTAACCTGGCATTAGCTCGTCGGAGGTGTGGGTTTTGTCAGAATTCGACTCGGGGGACACTAACAATACAAAAAAAAGTGCCAATAACCAAAACATCTCAAAAAAAATATGAAAATCAACTAAGAAAAAAACCTTGTCTACAACAAAGAAAAATCCGGGTCTGTAAGGGACCCTTACCATAACGTCAGCCCTCCCATCTCGTTTCCCTTTCGCCGTCGTCCTTCCGAACCATCAAAAAAAAACTTAAACCATCATGGTGTTTTCACAAACCTCCATTTAGAACAATTCAAATACCAATTTCATCGAAGCGAGCCTAGCTCAAGTGAACCGTATCTAAGGAAAACAAATCTTCGAGCAAAACAAAAAAAAAATCAAACCTCAAAAAAAATCAAATAATAGAATCGTTTTTAACTTAACCTATTTATAATTTTATTCTTTCAAAACTACTTTAAAAAAAGATACATACCAATTACGATTAATAATGAATTAAAATCAATTAATTCCTAAATCCTAATTTATGCTATTTACAATACAACTCCCCTAAAACTACAAAATTTAAGAAAAACTAATCCGAAATAACAAAATATTCTTACAATTAGTCTAAATTCAATTAATATATATATACTAATTAAAGTAGCCAAAAACTAAAAAAAAATTATCAAAACAACCAAAAAGAACAATAAAAAAATAAAATAACTAAACAAACAAAAAAAAAATTTTTATAAAAATCACAATTAAGATCACCAAGAACTTATTTTAAAGCCCCTTTTGTAAATTTTAACCAATCTTATCCCACTGAGTATATTTAAGCTTTTAGCGTCCATCCAAATTCAATAGTTTTTCAACGTTTTTTAAAACTTTTCTTTTAAATTTCTTTTAAGCTATTTTAATGCGGAGCTCGTGCAAAAAAAATAATTTTCTTGTTCAAAACAATAATATTAATAAATAACTCACTTGTTTCGCTGTTACTTTTATTACTTTTGCCTATTTTGTTTGTCTTGTTAACCAAAATTTTATATTACTGCGTCAGCAGTGTGCACACTCCTTGACGCCCTGTTCCTAATAATTTCGTAGCTAAAAAAATGTTTAAAAAAAGAAAATTATGTAAGAGCACTAAACACATAAAAGCATTTGTTAAAATTGGCTTCTACTTAAACTTTGAATTTGGTTATCCTAGCCCCGATTCGCTTAAATAGAGCTTTTACTAAAAAAAGGTGATCAAATTCAATATGGCCGCTGCTTGCTGGATCTGCTGGATGTTGATTCGAACACGAGGTGATTCCTTCTAACCAATACTCGTACAGCTTTCAAAATTTCCTATGCGCTTTTATCTGCGATCCTGGACGAGTGACCTTGGGGAAACCGCTCCGTATAACTCGCTCGTCTATGCAAGCTGCAAGGGAGTTCCCAAATATGTGACGTCACAGACACGAGGATCGATGGAATTTATGTAGGACCAACTTAGCGATGATTTTCGGATTTAGGTTAAAATCGACGATGACGAGATAATGCCGGAATACTGAGGTGATCGCTGATTGCTGCTTCAACAGCAAATCCTTACTTTAATTGCACGAAGTTTTGTTAGGGTGAATTTCTTGGAAAAACTATGCCAGCTAGTTTTCCTTTCAGGATGTCTTCGGTAAGAATTTTCTCTCAGTCGTCTTGACTAGAAACAAAACGATGCACAAAAAAAATGATTCTCCACGTTTTCACTTAAATTAAATATATTTTACCTTACTGTTGACTGTTTTTTTCTATATAAATTTTAATTCTTGGTGCAACAATCAGCGAATCACTTTTTAAAAAACTTTCCGGATTTCAAAAGAAACTCACGGTGCAAATTAAAGTAAAATTAGCGCCTTAGAAGCGACGACCGAGGAAGTTAACTGGCAAATGAACTGCCTTATTGTTCAATTGATCCTACTCAGTGGTCAACAAAGCAAAACGGTTCTTAAATTTCTACAGATTGTGGAGTTTGGCTAGAGACATACTAGTGGTGTTCTTTTCTCTTATTATAAGGATTCGCCTAGCAACTATCGGCCTAAAAAAAATAACAGCCAAACGAAATAAAGTTTCAAAGCTAAGCGCAATTCTATAGCTTCGGCTCAGAGTAGGAGCCTCGAATGAAAAATATAAAATATTTAAGCAGGTTTTCCACTGGCGCCATAACAACCAATGAGATCAAAGCTTTCATTTTCCTATCGTTGAAAGTTTGATCTCATTGGTCGAGAAACTTCAACCGGAATCGCAATCGTTAGTCTGAATTGGGCTTAAGACAATCAGCTACTTGCAAAATAAAGGATAGCATACTTTCTCCTTTTGTACATACTCCTATGATAACATTTCGACAGATGGAGATGCAGTTACCTGTATGAAGAATTTGGCAAGCAAATATTTATTTGCCGTTAACAAATTACTCCTTCCTCTGCCCGTCAAACGATTTTTATCGGATTTTTCTTAATTTTTCTTTTTGTGCTTTTTATTATTGTTTAACTCTTACCTTATTTTTTACATACTATGAAGCCTATTGTCCGTCCACAAATTTCCTTCCCTATAAAATATACCCACTCCTTACACTTTGACCCCTCCCCCACCAGATTTTTACCATTAGATAGAATTTACCCCAAGTACACTTTCTCTCCACTGAGATGTACTCACCCCGCCCCTAACTCCTCCCCTACAGCCCCCGGAACTGCTGAAACGATTTCCATTAGATTTTTACCAGTAGGGGAACGGCTCGTACCTGGGGCTGATTGTACCTTTCTCCGAGTGCTGTAAACCGTAAAACTTCTGGGAAAACATCCCTCTATGAATTTTAGAGTATTTCTATGCGATTATGTTCATCCTGTTTCTAATCACCGGAAAATCATTTGTGTCCACATTAAAAAAAAACTTTTTTCGCTCACCAAAATCAATATTTTTTCCGATCTCGTCAGGTAGCGCTATCTGAATAGTAACTGTAAATTTTACTGTGAAATTTTCAGAAATAGGTGAGGTGATTCATCAGTCTTATTGGCTTTAATTCGTTTTTGCATCGAGTTAATGAATGATTCGGATTTTTTAAGATTATCTTGCAAGGTGACACTATTGTACTTTGGACCAATTGTCAGAATGTATCTTGGACCATTGTTTTAATTAGACCAATAAATTTCTTTTGATCAATAAATAAAAGGTGTTTTATCATGAAGGTATGTCACTGCCCAATACTTTTTACGATACCAACGGAGTAAATTTAGAGTCGTATTTAAATTGTACCTTGGACCGCAAAAATTTGAGTAAATTTCGGTCCAAGGTACGAGCCCTTCCCCTAGATATGTAGTTTTAGCGCGAGGCCGAGTAGTATAGGAAGATTACATACCGTGGGTTGGACGGCGAAGCAGTCAAAGACAAAGCCTCTAGTCGATAATAATGTATTTTCGCTGTGTAGAAACACTTTTGGTAGTTCTCGAATACTAATACGAAACCTCGCAGTGGTTGAATTGTTCGGACATTAGGAAATTGGGTCGTCAAGCATACCCAACAAACATTTGGTGCCTTGATGTAACTACCTTCGATTTTCAAAACGAAAACGTTGTCTCGACGTCGTTGTGCAGGAATTGTTCCCAACATTTGCCTCTGATGGCACATTTCCCATTTGGGAAAAGTTAAAGGAATAGTTACTAAATTGTCAATTTTCATTTTATGTCATTTAGTTTCTTGTTATAAAACGTGGAAAAACAATTTGAAATGTTTAGAGAGAATAGCAAAAGTGTGAGAAGTAGAAAGCGTCCATAATATTTCTCTAACTGCAACGCGTCCATAAAATCTTGTGCAAAACATTTCACCTTGCATTGAATTTTCACCCATTTTTTTCCGAAGTAGAGGAAAAATTTTTTCTAATTCTGTCAATTTGCATTTTCGTCATATGTTTTGATCAAAAAAGAAAGGAGTTTTGTTCGCAATTGGACGGTACTGCAGTATAGGTTTTTCCTCCATTCTCGACCGTTTCTACTACTTTATACATTTCAAGAGATATTAACTTCAAAGGGATTTAAATTGAACTGTCAATTCACCCGGAAAAATGTGTGTGTGGCACAAAACTTGCACAAATAGATTTGTGGCCAGAAGCAATAACCGCTTAACCCTGGACCCGTGTACTATAAAACTTCCATTTATCGTGTACTTGGGCACTCAGTGCCCAGATGCAATTCCAATAGAAAATGTATGGCTGGTTTGTTTAAAAACCATAAAAATTGGTTTATTCGTTAAACAAGTAGAAATACAATGGGAAAATATAATTTGCAAAAATCGACTGAGAATATAGACCACCTTGTAAGCTCGCGAATCTGGTACTCGATTTCTCCAACAAATCATGTACTCCACGAAAGAAAATGCAATACATGACAACAATACAATATAAATATTATAATATAAATAATATAACAATACAATATAATATCTGCATACAAGAAAAATCATAAAAGGGGAAAAACCCAAAGCTGTAATCAAAATAAAAACATAACAAAAGCTATAATTGCCAATCTGGCAATCATTGGAGACCCGTATGGTACTATTCGTATCAAAATTCGAACAGTTGTACCAAAATTCCACTTTGAAGTCAAGCTTTCCAATAAGATTTTTTAAAATTTATTCCAATCGGATTTCGATGTATGGGAGTTTTATGTAGAATCATATCCTAAATAACTTTTGTTCTTGCACTTTTTTGATAAGATGCACCGTTTTTGAGATATTCGCAAAAAACGTTTTCGTTCGTATGGGGGGTACCCCCCCTAATGGTCTATTTTTGCCTATTAACGAACTTAGCCTCACATTTTACGAACAACGAATCTGCGCAAAATTTCAAGTCTCGCCTGCAATCCGCGCCACAGACAGACAGACGGACAGACAGACAGACAGACGGACAGACAGACAGACGGACGGACATGCAGAAATTAATTATTTTTATCATTCTAAATACACTGGTGTAATTCATTTTTATGTGTGATGACGGGATCTTGGCGTTACAAACGGTAAGGCAAAGTTAATATACCCTTTGGTATCACCATACGGGTATAATAAAAACAAAATTCATACAAAATGTACTGACTTGGGCACTGAGTGCCCAAGTACACGATATTACGCTTTTTTTTTTTGAGGGGTTGTGGAACCCTCCGAAGATATGCAATTTGGATTTTTTTTTTGTTTTTGTACTCTAAATTTCAGTATCTTTCAGAAATATATTGCATTTCATCATATTCTTTATTAAAAATATGGTTAATTTCGGTTCGAAAATCGTTCTGGGCACTCAGTGCCCAGTACACGGGTTAAGTCAATTTTCATATGAGGCCAAAGTAGTCCTTTTGTTGGTTCAAATACAACTCATATTGAAAATAAGTCGATTTAAGCTGTTATTGCTTCTGGCCACAGAAATAATGAAGCCTGGCCGGCCATTTCATATTACGTGTTCACACAGTCACTTACAAAATGGCAAAGTAAAAACTAAATCTGAAAATTTTCAAGGCGAATGGGGAAACCAGTTCTGTAACTGAAATATCTGATTTGTGATGTAAATTAGAGAATTTGTCATTTAGAGTCACCAACTGAACATGTAAAAATTGCTGGGGAACTTAAAAGCGAGGGCCACAAAAATTCTAAATTCCTTTTAATGTCTGAATTACCAAAATAACTACAATAAAAGTTAAAGTTTAGACAATTTTTATTTTCTTTATCTATTGGTAAAACACCATCAAAAAATCGTTAGTTTTCGAAATAAATGTAAAAAAAAAGGTTTTTTAACAAATATTATAAGAATCATAGAAGTTATGAGCAAAAAAATTCAAAAGGCAACATGTGTGGCCGGCTGCCTGGTTATGGGTTAAGTTGTTTTTCGGAGGTGCCCGGGAAATGTGTTCTAGGCTAAATAACAAGGTCAACAATTTTTATCTATGCAATATTTACTACCCACTACGTATTCGGCATTGTGTCCAAGCATGTGTAATTTTAGTTGCCACAGTATTTCACTTTAAAATATGGCGCTGATTTTGTTAAACGATTTTCGAGTTTTGTAAATCTAATTAAAGGCATTTTCAGTACTATTTCATGAACCTGATTAGGAAAAAATTAGTTTTTGGAATAATACCTTCTCTTAGAAAATAGTTTGAATCGTTTTTTGTTAAAGTTTTTATGCCAATTTTTTTCAGATTTTTATGTAAAATTTCCTTTTTTGCAAAATTATGAGGAGGAGTAATTTTTTTGGAAGCAACACAAGCACTTTCATCGAAAGAATTTCATTCATTTGGAGTTTTTGATCTGAAAAATCATCAAAATGCCATTATTTAATTTCATTCAGATTGGCAGTCATAAAATATGTCTTCCATTATTTATATATAAATATGAAACTACACATAAGCGATAGAACTACACATTCGATGGAAGCACACATTTATTAATGTCTTATAACTATCACACCTAATACAATTTTCGCATATTTATAGTATTAAGTACCTTCTGTTAACACACACTATCAAAAAACGAATGACAGATTCCATATTCAACAGCGACGTCGTTGTTACCTCACAGCGTGTGCCTCCGTGGGCAAATTCTTGGGAAAAGTGTTGCGCCAAATACGTCACGTCGACATCACTCAAACGTCGCTGTTAAGTCACAACTGTTCCTCCGGAGACACCAAATCTTCAACAGCAACGTCGCTGTTACCCAAATGTGTAAATCAATGTTAGCTGGGTAAGGTTCCAGTTCTAATTCTAATTCCCCAGCAAAAGATTTATTATATTTTATTTTGTTGTATTTTTTTCTTTTTGTATCTGATATATTAGGTGTGACCTCTAGTGATCTTTAATTATTCTAATTCAATCAATATGCTGTTGACGAAATTATATCACAATTGGAAAGTTTTTGGGCTCAAAATTTCGGCGGTGTCTAACAACATTGCAAAGGATCGACTAACACCGCGTCTTGACTTGGGATTTTTCATCGCAGAGATTTTATAATTGACCAATCAGAGCTCGAGTTGACGGCGATATCGTCATCAACTCGAGCTCTGATTGGTCAATCATAAAATCTCTGCGATGAAAAATCCCAAGTCAAGACGCGGTGTAAGTTTTAAAAATTATCCGCATAGTTTTGGTTCAATTCAAGCAGCAAATTTTGGTTCAATTCACTGATCTATTCAAGCAGTAAGTCAAATGAAATATTCTTTTTTGCGATTTTTCAATTATATATTTTAGAAAACAATTTTTTTAATTAAAAATCAGGTCGGCGTCTGGAGCACCTTTTTGATGTTTAAATTTAGATTGACGTCCACTAATTTGCCTTTGAAATCTCTGTTGAAGTGCATTTCTTTGTGTTTGCAGCAAAGATTCCTGGTAATCTTCTTCCTCAATTCTCTCAGTAATATTCAACGTCAAACGTTTCACCTTTTCATTTTCTTCTTTTATTTTCTGTTCTTGCAGTTTTAAATTAACCGCCAGGGCACTGTCCGAAGGGGCTTTAAAGGTTTTAAACTGCTGCTTGCCACCTTTCGAACCACGTAACATAAGAACGAACGGCACAGAGTGCTCGGGAGTTTCAATAGTGTTTGAGTCTTGTAATTGGTCGTAGGTTTTCTTTGTATTCTTAACCATCATCGGTACCGGAATATCTTTGGTACTAGGCTTAATTGACTCCCTGAGACGTTCTTGATAACTGTCTGTAGCCATTTTGTCAAAAAGTAATTCAAACTCCATATCTTCTTGCGTACGCATTTGCTTATCAGATATATTATCGTCTGGCATGTCGTTCATCTCATTGGGGGTCATCTACAAATAGAAGAAATGTAAATTAAAACAAATCTTAACAGCGATCAATCACACCTCCCCCCTCCCGTATATAATTTTCAAAAATAACAGAAAAAAAACTTGTACATTTTTCCTTAAATAAATATTGAGCCTCTGGAAATCTAAATCCTTAGAAATACTTTTGATTTATAAATCGGGAAGATTTATAAATTTTCGACAACAGAGGGAAAAATAATATTTAATTTTTCTATGCGCTTATTCGCTCAGAAATTAATGTCAAAGTCTGGTCATAAAATTTAAGAGCACGAATTTTTCGGGCATTTGGACCTAAATTTCGAGAACTTGCGTCAATTTTTAGTTCAATGTTGGTGTAAAGTTTACCGTGTCGCTCGTTTCTAATCTATATATATAAAATCTATATATAAAAAAAAAAAATTTCTAAAAAAAATAAAACCGACTTTAAAAAAAAAACTGAAAAGAGAAAAAAGCACTAAAAAGAAAATAATAATTTCAAACTATGTCCATTAATAGCGTATTTGAAATTTGGCTTTTTTGGAGTGGCGTTAAATTTACACTAAATAAAATCGTTGTAAAATTTCTATTGTAAGAGCCGTGTCTATAGTTAATCTGTTTGACAACAAAATTTTTGGAGTCGATCTTAGTTCTTAGTTAGCCTTAAGGGTTAGAAAGTATGTAATTTATTTTAGTTGCAAATTTAACGCCACTCCAAAAAAGCCAAATTTCAAATACGCTATTAATGGACATAGTTTGAAATTATTTTTTTCTTTTTAGTGCTTTTTTCTCTTTTCAGTTTTTTTTTTAAAGTCGGTTTTATTTTTTTTAGAAAAAATTTTTTTTTATTTCGAACGTTTTTAGTTTCAATTTTTAATATAGGTAAAATTACAAAGGGTTTGAGGGGATAAGTCCGCAGATGAGAAATATATAAAAGAATCTTCCAAATATTGTACTGAACACAATACAAAGAATTTTACTCGATATCCCAAGCAGGGAGGGGTTTGAAGGCGTAGGTTAACACGGGGGAAATATATAAGAGAACCTTCCTTGTGTTGTACTGAACACAAGGCCCAATTAACCATAGGGCTAATTGGGCTACAGCCCAGGGGCGCCATCGATCTGAGGCGATGAAATTTTGATTGCTTGTTTTTAATTTTCTTTATATTTAGCGTATCTGTAATTTAAGTTAGTACTGTGTTTTGAATTAAAGAATATTTTAAAAAATGAAATTGCATTTTTACAATAAAACTATGTAAGGGTGCAAAATTTTATTTAGCCCAGGGCGCTCAAACTTGTTAATACGGCTCTGACTGAACACAACGTAAAAACATAACAAAAGCTATAATTGCCAATCTGGCAATTATTGAAAACCTGTATGGTGATATTGGTATCTAATTTGAGCACTTGTACCAAAATTACACTTTGAAGTCGAACTTTCCAATCAGATTTTTTAAAATTTATTCCAATCGGATTTTGATGTATGGGAGTTTTATGTAGAATCATATCCTAAATAACTTTTGTTCTTGGACTTTTTTGATAAGATGCACCGTTTTTGAGAAATTCGGAAAAAACGTTTTCGTTTGTATGGGGGGTACCCCCCCTAAAGGTCCATTTTTGCCCATGAATGAACCAGGGTCCAACCAGGAACTTTCTCTACAACTTTCTCTTTGGGATGACCAAAATCGGTCCACCCAATAAAAAGTTAGGCGTGAACATACATTAAAAAAAAAAAAAAAAAATATTCAGGTGGAATTGAGAACCTTTTCCTTTTTGGAAGTCGGTTAAAAATGGATGTTTGTTTGTCTGTTTGTGATTACAAAACTCAAAAACGACTGGACCGATTTTTACGCGGTTTTTTGCAAAATGATCTGCGTTGCCAGGAGCAGGTTTTTAGCTATGTAGATTTTCAAAATTCGAAACGGAAGGTCCTGTAAGGATAATGAAAATATCCTTTTTCCCATTTTCCCCCGGAAAAATTTGCATTATAGGGTTTTTGGGGTCGCTGATCACGAATCCGGTATTAGATTTTCAAAATTCGAAACGGAAGGTCCTGTAAGGATAATGAAAATATCCTTTTTCCCATTCCTCCCCGGAAAAATTTGCATTATAGGGTTTTTGGGGTCGCTGATCACGAATCCGGTATTAGATTTTTAAAATTCGAAACGGAAGGTCCTGTAAGGATAATGAAAATATCCTTTTTCCCATTTTCCCCCGGAAAAATTTGCATTATAGGGTTTTTGGGGTCGCTGATCACGAATCCGGTATTAGATTTTCAAAATTCGAAACGGAAGGTCCTGTAAGGATAATGAAAATATCCTTTTTCCCATTCCTCCCTGGAAAAATTTGCATTATAGGGTTTTTGGGGTCGCTGATCACGAATCCGGTATTAGATTTTTAAAATTCGAAACGGAAGGTCCTGTAAGGATAATGAAAATATCCTTTTTCCCATTTTCCCCAGAAAAATTTGCATTATAGGGTTTTTGGGGTCGCTGATCACGAATCCGGTATTAGATTTTTAAAATTCGAAACGGAAGGTCCTGAAAGGATAACGCAAATACCCTTTTTCCAGTTTTTCCCCGGAAAAATCGGTATAAGGGGGTTTTTGGAGTCGCTGATCACGAATCCGGTATTAGATTTTCAAAATTCGAAACGGAAGGTCCTGAAAGGATAACATAAATATCCTTTTTTCCCATTTTGCCCCAGAAAAATTTGCATTATGGGGTTTTTGGGGTCGCTGATCACGCCTCTGCTGTTGGAATTTTAAAATTCGAAACAGAAGGTCCTGTAAGGATAATACAAATATCCTTTTTCCGATTTTTCGCCGGAAAAATTGGTATTATGAGGTTTTTGGGGTCGCTGATCACGAACCCGGTATTAGATTTTCAAAATTCGAAACGGAAGGTCCTGTAAGGATAAATATCCTTTTTCCTTTTCCCCGGAAAAATTGGCATAAGGGGGGTTTTGGGGTCGCTGATCACGAATCCGGTATTAAATTTTTAAAATTCGAAACGGAAGGTCCTGTAAGGATAACGCAAATATCATTTTTCCAGTTCTTCCTGGGAAAAATCGGCCTTAGGTGGTTTTCGAGGTCGCTGATCACGAATCCGGTGTTGGAATTTCAAAATTTTAACCGAGAAGTCCTGTAAAGATAACGCAAATGTCCTTTTTCCAATTTTTCTTGAAACAATTGACACTAAGGGATTTTTGAGGTCGCTGATCGCGAATCCGGTGATCGATTTTTCAAATGCTAAACGGAAGGTCCTGTAAGGATAACGGAAATGTCATTTTTCCAATTTTTCTCGCAAAAATAGGTTTTGGAATATCACGCCTCTGCTGTTAGAATTTTAAAATTCGAAACAGAAGGTCCTGTAAGGATATTACAAATATCCTTTTTCCGATTTTTCGCCGAAAAAATTGGTATTATGGGGTTTTTAGGGTCGCTGATCACGAATCCGGTATTAGATTTTCAAAATTCGAAACGGAAGGTCCTGTAAGGATAAATATCCTTTTTCCCTTTTTCCCCGGAAAAATCGGCATAAGGGGGTTTTGGGGTCGCTGATCACGAATCCGATATTAGATTTTCAAAATTCTAAACGAAAAGTCCTGTAAGGATAAATATCCTTTTTCCCGTTTTTCCTCGGAAAAATCGGTATAAGGGGGTTTTTGGGGCGCTGATCACGAATCTGATATTAGATTTTCAAAATTCGGAACGAAAAGTCCTGTAAGGATAAATATCCTTTTCCCCATTTTTCCTCGGAAAAATCGGTATAAGGGGGTTTTTGGGGCGCTGATCACGAATCCGGTATTAGATTTTCAAAATTCGAAACGGAAGGTCCTGTAGGGATAATGAAAATCTCATTTTTCCCATTTTTTGCCGGAAAAATTGGCATTAGGGGTTTTTGGGGTCACTGATCACGAATCCGATATTAGATTTGCAAAACTGACGCGGAAGTTCCTGAAAGGATAACGCAAATATCCTTTTTCCCATTATTCCCCGGGAAAATTGGCATTATGTTTGGGATCGCTGATCACGAATCCGATATTAGATTTTCAAAATTCGAAACGAAAAGTCCTGTAAGGATAAATATCCTTTTTCCCGTTTTTCCTCGGAAAAATCGGTATAAGGGGGTTTTTGAGGCGCTGATCACGAATCCGATATTAGATTTTCAAAATTCGAAACGGAAGGTCCTGCAAGAATAACGCAAATATCCTTTTTCCAGTTTTTACTGGGAAAAATCGTCATTAGGGGGTTTTTGGGGTCGCTGATCACGAATCCGGTGTTGGAATTTCAAAATTCTAACCGAAAAGTCCTGCAAGGTTAACGCAAATGTCCTTTTTCCAATTTTTCTCGCAAAAACAGTCTTTGGGAGGTTTTTAGGGTTGCTTATCACGAATCTGGAGTTGGAATTTCAAAATTCGAAACGGAAGGTCCTGTAAGGATAACATTTTTTCCCAAAACTTTTTAAGTTATTTATGGTTTTTTGGCATTCTAAAATTTATACAAAAAACTTTTAGCTGCCAACGAAGGGTCTGCTAGTAAGTATATATTTACATATATCTTTCTCTTACCAACGGAAAATCCTCATTTACCATTTTAAGCTCAATTTTAAGTCCATATTTTCTTATAGTGAGCTAGGACTATAAAAAAGCTCCAACTCCGTTTGAGCTGAAATTTTAATACCATAACTCGTGATGACCTATACATACTATAAGCAAGGAAATACCGTTGCTAGAAAATCCTGCTAAGTTCAAAAATTTGCAAGCCACTTTCATATTGATTATTTTTTATAGTTTCAGCCAGAGCTTACTTGGGCCCCTTGCTATTTCTGTTATTTATAAACAATATTTTTTCTATATTATCGGATTCGAAATCTCTAGATTAAATCTGAGTCTGATACACTTGACCTACAGAATGCCCTTTGTCAATTCAATGTTTGGTGTCAAAAAAATAGTTTAATATTGAATACTGATAAATGTGTTTTTATCTCATTTCATAGGAAGCGTAAACCAATTGTTTCTACGGTTTAACCAAGCTAATCGCAACTTAATTTTTTAAGAATAGTACGCGCAAACGGGCCTAACGCCCGTCATACACTTGAGCTAAGCTATGTGAGCGAGGCTAGCTATAGTTACATAGCTTAGCTGGGTTAGCTCACATCGTTGCACACTTGAGCTAAACTACGCGACGATATTTAAATAAATGTATGCCATCAGTTGTATGAAATTGGCACTTACACATTTATGTCCACAAAATACTACACTTTTGCAAACACCGATTCTACACTGTATAACGTCGAAAATATTTATATGTAAGTGTCAGCGATGCCAGCGAAGTAGTTCGCGTAGTTGAGGTCTGAACTACGCAAGCGAACTTAGTCCGTCTCGCCCATGACTAGGCGACGTAGTTTCATAGTTTCGCTGAAGTGTGCGGTCACCAATGCAAATGCTAAGGATTTTACTTTCAGCGAGAAACTTAGCTCACGTAGTTGAGCTCGCTTAGCTGAAGTGTGCTACGGGGGTAAGTGTTTTATTACAATGACTCAGAAAAATTCCATGGCAAGCTGATAATTGAAAAAAGGATTTTACCGACAAAATGTTTACGATAAATTGTCTTACGATAAATTGTTTTACGATAAATTGTTTTACGATAAATTGTTCTTACGATAAATTGTTCTTACGATAAATTGTTCTTACGATAAATTGTTTTGCGATAAATTGTTCACGATAAATTGTTTTACGATAAATTGTTCACGATAAATTGTCCGCGAATCCGATATATGGAAGTTTTATAGTACACGGGTCTAGGGTTAAAACAAAACCAAAAACCGAAAAAATATTACAACAAATATTATAGTTTTGATTATTTCATCATATAGGGTATGAAAGTTGCTCCTATTCGATTTTTATGTACTGACGATATATGTAAAATGGCATTCTAAATATTTTCGTCATTAATGATTTTTTCTGTACGACCAACCGTTCTCGAGATTTTGGTAATTTTTGATTTCAAATGCAGATGGGTAGACGAGAGGAGGGGGTGATCCAATTGTGAAAAAATAAAGCTTAAAGTTTCATCTAGCCAACAAAAAAACCCCATTCAAAAATATTGATCCGTTCAAAAGTTATGGATTTTTGGCCGCCGAATGGCACTTTAGCGCCATAGTGCGTCGTAACGAAATAATGTTAGAGACAAAAGGTAATTGGAATGGTATTTTACATATCTTTGCTGTACATTCAAATTCAAGTGGACTATTCGAACCTACTATTCCCATACAAGCTAGTAATTTTTGCGAACTTTCTGAAAATTGTGATTACTGCCGAATTCATAGGAAATAATCAATAACGCTAATCCCGTGTGAAGATATTATATCAAATAACAATAATTTTAAGCCTTTTTAGTCAAAATCCCGGTTCAAAGATCAAAAGCTAATAAACTGTAAAGTTCACAGAAGCAAATTAAGACTTTTATATAGCAATCCTCAATAAAAAAAACACATTTTACGGTAACTTACAGGTCTGTCGGTATCATTTTCATCTTCATTAGCTCCCCTCACTTCGTCATCTGAATCGATGACTGCTTCCGAAGTGTCTTCAGTCATCTACAATATTTTTCTTACGTAACATTTATTTTAAATAAAAATACAAAATAAATATACCTCATCCAATTCACTATCTTCACGTATGGCTTCCATTTTTTGTTCTACTTCAGAATCAATCGTTGTGTCCTGTTCTTCTGAGGTTTGACTATACAACTGAGGATAAAGTTCCATTTTAAGCTTTTCCACCGCCTCTTTTGCTTTTTCAAAACTTTTGTATGGCTGAAAGTTTTTTTTTAAATCATTAGCAGAAAATTAAGAAAAAAATCCAAGTAAGTTTATTTATTTCACCTTTAGCTTTGGTCGCACATTGGTTAAACAATCTCGGTACATGTGATCTACTAGAATCGGAAAAAGGTCTGATGTATTCTCTCGACTAAACACTGGATTGCTTTTCTTTAACCAATAGTAATGTTGAAAAAATACAAGAAAGTAATCTAATCTAAATTTGAAAAAGTATTTTATTATTTTAAAATTTTTAGAAAAGAATTTAAAAAACCTTTTTCTACTAAAAGTACTAGTAAAATATTGACCGCATGTTTCCAATAAAACACAGGCCAGCTTCAATCGAAACAAACTGTCGGGCGGATCCAATGGCGATAAGACCCCTTCTTCCTGTGATACTCCAAGCGATATTATTGAATACAGTGTATTTAAAACGTTTGCAGATTCGACAAGTCGATAATTATACAACTCTCCCAAATATTTCGCCATCGCAATTCTTCTCTGCGCCAATTTCGGTGAATGGATCTCAAGTCCGGCGCGTATATCTTCGAAAACGGTGTCAATTACTCGGATGACTACCTTGTCCTGATATGAACTCAATCCCGACACTAAATCGGCTAAATACTTAATCAATGGGAATCTCAATAAATAAGCCTTCGCAAGGCATTTACAAGCATAAGAATTTACATCAGGATCGTTCCAATCAAGTCGCCTCATTAGCTTAATACATTTATCGACATTCGCTTTACACATTTCCTCAAATATTATGTGCCTAATATAATCGTGCATTGGCGGGCGCTTTTTCGCAAATTTCGTAATAGAATCTGGCGGCTTAACATGATAGTATGTACTTTCCACTTGTGCTGAATGCCTAGAATCGAGTGCGGTGGCGGTTTTCAAACGCATCATTTGCTCTAAGTAAACATTTGTGCGCAAACGTGTATCTTTACAATTGTATAAGTACATTCCAGCTACATCGAGGAAAGCGCATGCCATTTCGATTTGATGATGTTGAAAATCATGTAATAAAATCTTGAGACAAAAGAGAGCTTCTAGCTTTGAGTAAAGGCCAAATTTAACCAATTCCCCAATAAATCTAACAATTTTTATCTTTGATTCAATATTCATTTGATTTTTCTTCTTTATGTGCCATTTAAATTCTAGTTTCAACATCTGGGCTAAATCAATTGCGACATCTTGCGATACCAAATTTACGGTTGCCACTAAGCGAGCCAAAAATGGTAAAAGATCCAAACGGGTTCTACACAAAAAAAAAACAGTTTATTCAATTAGGTTTTGTGAATTGTAGGAAGGTGATACAAATTTTACCTTTTCACGCCAAATATCTTTTTCGTGAGTCTCTTCCGATTTGGTTTATTATTATAATTAAGTAGAAACTCAATCGACGCTGAATCAGTTAACTCTTTATTAACGCAATTATTTAAATTGTTTAAAAATTGATCAAATAATTGTTTATTATTCTTCAAGCCCGATGAATTGGCTTCGTTGTTTGCCGCTGATGATGAATCACCCGTCTGAGATGGCTCATCAATCGGTGGCTCTGGTGAACCTGGCGCTCCAGGAGGATCTGAAGACGATGACGGCGGGTCATCGACATCAAGTTGGTCGGTATCTATTTCCATATCTAACACCTCTTCGGTGATCGGTGGATCTTCGGATTGAATAGGAGTCTGTAAAAATTGAATTTATCGAACAGATACTCAAATGAAAAAATTATCACATACACCCTATTGTAAAGGTCTGTACAAACGAGGGTGGTGATTTCTGGAACCAGATTAGGAAAAAAAAATTGTTCTACACATAGGTACGGAAATGCACATTTACCCATCGGGAACCATTTTTATTTATGTAATACTGATTTAGAGTACACGTCACTCAAACGACTCTAACTATCGCAAATTGTAACGGATTTTATTGATTTTACCTTTTTTGAAAAGCTAAGAGTCTGCTCTTTCTGAATGTTTTGTCTTTAGTTGTAAAAACGTCAATGTGACCATCGCATCATTTTATTATACGAAAAATATTGATTAAATAACTACATTGTTAGCGTTGATCAAATGAATCTGTTGAGTAAAATCTGTGTTAATTCAAATTTTCATTATTGAAATAAAAAAACGTTCCTGTTTCACAATTTAAAACATTCAAGTTCCTTTATATCTTTTCGTATAAATGATTCTGTTAAATATTGATCATCTAAATGACAAAACAATTAAAGGAAACTTTCTGAGAAATCTCCACGTTTTAAATTGTGAAAGAGGAACGTTTCTTATTTCAATAATAAAAATTTGAATTAAAACGGATTTTACTCAACAGATTCATTTGATCAACGCTAACAATGTAGTTATTTAATCAATATTTTTCATATAATAAAATGATGCGATGGTCACATTGACGTTTTTAAGTCTCTACTGAAATTGCAATCTACTAAAAAACGTTTCAGTCGGCAGGTCATCCAGCCATTCCTTTTTCGGGACACACATTTTCTTAAAATTTGATTTTTTGCACAAACCTGTCCTCACTTATTTGCCTATAACTTCGAAACTAAGATTGGTACAACAATGAAATCAAAACCATTTTGTAGACAATTTAAAAAGCATTAGGATAGGGTGAAAAAAATATTTTTTTTAATAGGACAAGTTTTTGAGAAAAATTAGGTTTTCTAAATTTTTTTCAATTTTTTCAAACATTTTTTCGAATTTAACACCATTTTTATCTAAATTAATTTGTACAACTAAAGACAAAACATTCAAAAAGAAAAAATCATTAAAATCCGTTACAATTTGCGATAGTTAAAGTCGTTTGAGTGACTTGATCTCTAAATCAGTATTACATAAATAAAAATGGTTCCCGATGGGTGACGGTGCATTTCCGTACCTATGTGTAGAACAATTTTTTTCATAATTTGGTCCCAGAAATTAGCCCTCTTCATTTGTAAAGACCTTGTTATATTTTTTTTACATTTACCTAAGATTTAAAAAAAAAACAAATATCCATTTCAAAGCACAGTTAGCTTTACGTTTCGTAATGTTTCTTTTGTGCAGAATTGAGCAAAGTTAACTTTGACAGCTGAAATTCGTCATTTCGGAATACAATATAACCACAGTAAACTATAAGCATTTCGAAATGACTTTAAGTGGACCACGGTTAACCTACAGAGCCTAAAATCTAGAGAGTGGACGATGAAAATGTAAAAATGCGCCAAGCTGAAAAACGAGCCAGAAAAACTTTGAGAATTTTATTCATTATCACAAACAATGACCAAAATAACATAAATCGGTTAATATAAGTAAAAGACGCATGTCTAAAAAAAAATTGCGAGTCATATATGTTTTAATAAATTGAAAAAAATGTTTACACACTATTCTAATTGGAGTTAATAGACTATCCTACTTATGAGGACAGTCTAATATGTGCTAATGTCCACTCTCTAGTTCAAGGATCGACAGAGCTTTGAAATTTCTCGGGTATCCACTACCACTGACAAGCGATTTACTTGTTTATATGGCTTGCTCTCCGAGCCAAGTTCAAACTTTGTTGAAAGCTCTTTTTTGGGATTTTTGGTTTTTCACACACTTGTCAATTGTTTTACTTTACGTTAAAAATAGGTTTCATAATGAAAAACTTTTGTATGATATATTCGAATTACAATCGAAAAATTAAAATAATTTCATAAAATCAAAAACATCAATCGATATTTTATAGAGTGACTGAAAATGCCAATTTAAATCGTATTTTTTGTTCCTGAAATCATATTAAACATTGCATTGTGATATTACACCGAATAAAGAAACAATCATGTCCAAAACTCGTGTCGTCTTTTGAGGCAGCACGGTTTATGATTTTCAGCAGTTATTTTTTCGCTCCGCGAAATATACCACTACTTCAGTCAATGTCCAAATGCCAATTGAGCTAATAAAAACCTCTTGCATACACGGCCCCACTTAGAACTCAGCAAAGCTCCATGATATGCAAAAGGCACAAGTGGCAGCAGAACGGGTTATATGGCAAAGTGAAACAGATTATGTCTTTCAGATGCATATGTATGCAGTTTGCATACAAGCTAGAAAGAAACGGGAAACATGAAGAATCGATCGATAAAAGGGTAATTTGAGCTTGAAAGTTACTCTTGGTGCACATGGCTTAGACAGGCTACTCTAGTTTATACTCTGTTTAGGTTAACCGTAGTTGTCCACGGTTAATAAATAAACGCAGCCCAGGACAGCAGTTGAAGTCTATTAGTTGCTCTAAATATGGTCCATACTAGATTTTGCGAGCGAGACTTAACTGACGATTTCTAAACAATTTTTCTCTTCCTTTGCCTCAATAAGGGTATTCATGAAATCTCGGAAATGTCTCCTAAACAGCGCAAACCGCGTAAGTTTATTCGTAAATAAATTGTCTAATTTTGTACGGCAAATCTTTTATGTAACCCTCGTAAGTTTACGCGACGATTTTGGTGTGCAAATTACCCGAACTGTATTCCTTTATTAACCCTAATCCTCCTAGGTTGAGTCTTTGGGACTAATTTCAACTTTGCTTTGGATGCCACCAAATGGAAATCAAGTCCGTTTACATCTGGACGAATGTGTTCACATAACATTATGTGAAAAAAAAAATATTCTAATACTGTTAAATTTAGTGTTTTATATATAACTTTCATATGAGAGCGCGGGACTCATCTCAGGTGTTTTTGTTTGTAAAATAACCCAGGATGATTAGGGTTAACAGTGGTCAACTGAAATCCTAAATGCTTGTGGCTTACCGTGGTTAACTTTACTCGCGTTCCTAAATGACGAATTTCAGTTGTCAAAGTTAACTTTGCTCAACTCTACTAAAAAACATAACAAAAGCTATAATTGCCAATCTGGTAATTATTGAAAACCCGTATGGTGATTTAAGTGAACGGCAAACAGTTGTACGAAAATTTCAATAAGAAGTCAAACTTTCCAATAAGATTTTTTTTAAAACTTGTTCCAATTGGATTTTGATGTATGGAACTTTAATGTAGAATCATGTCCTAAACAACTTTTGTTCTTGCACTTTTTTGATAAGATGCACCGTTTTTGAGACATTCGCAAAAAACGTTTTCGTTCGTATGGGGGGTACCCCCCCTAATGGTACATTTTGGCCCATTAACGAACTTAGCCTCGCATTTTACGAAAAACGGACCTATGCAAAATTTCAAGTCTGTAGCTCAATCCCCGCAATCCGCGCCACAGACGAACAGACGGACGGACGGACATGCAGAAATTAATTATTTTTATCATTCTAAACACACTGGTGTAATTCATTTTTGTGTGCGATGACGGGATCTTGGCGTTACAAACGGTAAGGCAAAGTTAGTATACCCTTTGGTTTCACCATACGAGTATAAAAAGCAGAGTTGCACAGAGTTAACTTTACTACGCCATTTAGGAACGCGAGCAAAGTTAAATGCGCTGTCAAAATGGATATTTTTTATAATAAATATTTTTAAAATAAAACTTTTGTTTGTTGAGTAAATGTTTTGTGAAAAAGAGTGACTATAGAAATTGAAAACAAATGAAAGGGATGTGTTTAATCACGAAAATAATTTTGGAAAGATTTTTCATTCAAATCTTTCTGTTGGCAAATGTCAAAGTTAACCAAATCGCGTTCCGGAATGCTGCAGTAAAGTTTAATTCATTTCTCACTTTGGCAATAAGTAGTTTGGACTTTCACAAACCCAACCCTTTACTCACTGGCACACAGCAGATGTATGCACTGTGGATGGAAAATCTTCATGCATGAATCTGCACAGTGCTTCGATGTATGTCGTGGATGGAGGCCTTAAGACTATTGGAAAATACGTAGTTTAAGACCCCGTTTTCACTGGCATTTTTCTTGAATTTTTCTGTGAATTTTATTCAGAATTTGTCCGGCGAATTCTATTTATCTATCACAGAAAAAAATAACTTAGGAAAAGTTGTTAAATTTTGAATTTATTTGAATGATTTTATATGAAAAAGTTGATTTTTCAGAAATTGTGTACACAGACGACTGACTAACAGATAGAGAAATTTTTGTAAAACAGCTCAAGTCGTTCTGACAATGCTGGGGAATTGTTTTAAACAAAATTTAGGGGATTTTTTCATTACCACAATACTTTGTATACTACGTATACTATAAGCAAAAATTCATTGAAAACATTTGCAATGAAGCATTTCAAATCACCTGTTTGGGTGCAGAGAAGTTTGGCAAAAATATCCTCAAATCTGGTAGATCCACATAGAAACTCTTCGTTTCGTCATCACCCCAAGGATCCAAATCACCCAAATTGTCTTCTATGAGATTATCTAGAACCATTCCACTACTTCCATCTTCAGCATCCTTGGGTAAATCGGGCAGTGGTTCATCAAGCAAATCCGACAGTGTCTGTGCCGAACTCAAAAGCTTATCGAAATTCCCCTGCATTACCTCGAATTTTTCCCGTCTTTCATTTGAAACTTCACCCTTCGATTCCATGATCCGTCTAATGCTTCTGTTCATTGTTTGAAGCTCTAAATGCTCTGATCGGAGATGATTGCACAATGTTTTGAAGTATTCTTTTAACAACGTTCTAAGATTCTGTTGTTTTTCTGGCGTAAGAAATTCTGACTTTGGTAATGGCTTTTTGTATTTCTCAGCCAAACAAACGATGTTTTTAGGGAATAGGCCAGCATATTCTTCGCCGCAATGCCGGCAAAATGAGAGTATTATTGAAAAATTACTGTGATCTTCCTTATCTTGGGAAATTATATTCGTGAGGACGTTTCCTAACAGGGGTAGTCCTTGTTTACTATTTATCACTCCAGAGCTAACGAGTTCCGCAAAAAGCCTTAAATCCACTCTCATTTTACTTGGATTTGATATCTTCTCGCCAGCCTTGAATGTCAGTAATTTATGCCATGCTTCAAAGAACTGTGGTCCAAAATCGGCGTAAATTTGATGCAATTTTGAACACAGCAGCACAACAGGTCCGACATCAGTCATTTTCAATTTTGCCTCCGAAATCGCAGTGCAAATTTCTGAAATATACTTGGTGAGATTGAGGCTGCCCATATCCTTGAGAAGCTGGTCTAGCTGCACTCCTGTAAACTGTTTTAGTTTTTTGACAAAAGCTGTGTTCTTCTTCAAGCTGGAGTCCAACTTTGTGAAATATTCTTCTTCGTTTGGTCGAATGCATTTCTTGTTCTCCCCGCGTAATTTTATCTTCGTTGATATTTTTGCGTGTAAATCAGTTATAAAGGAATTTAATTCTTCCAATTCCTTTTGTTCGCAGTCCACTTCGTCGGCAATTGACGGAGAATCTGTCGCCACTTCCAATTCACTTGTTCCCGTTTCTTCCATCCCATATATTATTATCGAATAACACTAATTGCACTGCCAGAATAGTATAAAATTTACATCACAAATGTCAACAAAGCTGTATCACAATAGCTCGACAACAGTATTTACAGAAAATTTTGCCAACAAATTAATAGTTATGAAGTCAATAGAGAGCCTCAAACTTAAAGCCAAGTTATAATGTACCTTATCAATGAACATTTATTTTTCCAAAAAACACGATTTAATTTTTTTTACGTACGAAAAAATTTTTCGTATACGTAAAAAAAAATCAAAAAAATTAAATCGTGTTTTTGGAAAAACTACTCATGTAATAACAATTTCATTTAATGGAAATGGTAATTAGACGTGTATAAACACGTTTTGAACTAAAAAAATATAAGAATTGGGTGTATTAGTGGAGAAATCGGAATTAAAAAATTTCACTGACAGAAGTTTACTGATCGCTATAACTGAGCCCTTAAAACCAGCGAATTTTAGTTGTAGTCTTATAATTTGTCATTAAATTTAGAGCGTGTGCAAAACGGTCTAATTACATACTAATTCCTGTTTCAATTCCAGTTTGTATGAGAAATTTTCCAGTTTTTATTTTATTTCATAAGAATAATTACGAGCAAACTGGTATCTAACGCCGTGTCTCCACTTCCGATTTTTCATCGCAGATATTTTTGATTGACCAATCAGAGCTCGAGTTGACGGCAATAAAAAATCCCAGAGATAAATTTCATGAAATCTTGCAATACCAAAATTTCAAAGAATTTTTTGAACATTTGCGAATTTAAGATGGCTAAAATTCACTTGACAAGAAATTGCGAAAATGACTACTTTTGACAAACAACTCAATTGCAAAGGCTCTAAAAGATTTTTTAAATATAATACTTAGGACTTTTTGTCGGCTGCTATTTTTTTCTTCTTAAATTTCATGTTTTACATGGATTGCAATAGTAGCATTGAGTAGTTTTCTGGTCAAAGACATGTGAGGAAATAAAACTGCATGAAAAATGTCTGCCCAGTTGTAAAAAAAAGTCTCTTTTCTGTAAGATATTTCAAGGGATAGGAAATTGTTAATCAAGACCTGGAGTAAGAATCTGAACAAATTCAACAATTCAGAAACATCAATTTTTACTGTTGCTGCTTCATTGTAATTCATCCGACAGCATTTCTCTTTTTGCCGTCGCCCTTTGCGTCGACGTTGCTATTGTTGTTGGCGTATACTTTGATTCATGGACTCAAATGGTGCATTCAGCGACCTGAGCTGCTCAGCATCGCTCTAGAGCGAAAAAGGTCCTCAGTTACTGAACGCAATCGCTACAGAGCGGCTCAACTGAGCAGCTCACGTTTTTTCTAAACGTAAAAGAACTCCGCTCAGTAGCTGAGCAAATGTCAAATGAAGAATCACATAACCTCAATTCATGTGTAAAAATGACGACGGAAATAAATGGTGTTATTTATAATATTTATAGTTATTTATGTTATTTACAATACTGGAAGCCTTATGCTACATTTACACGAATGACAAATTTGTCATTTTTTTCTTGTCATTATGTTAATTCCCGTGTAAATGGCATAATTTTTGTAATTTTTTCTGTCAGAAAATGTCAATCTCTCATAAAAGAATGAACTTGTCCATTCTTTTATGCCAGATTGTCATTCGTACAAACGCAATATTAGTTATGACAAAAGTTGAATACTAAAGTTGTCATAACTAATATTGCGTTTGCACGAATGACCATCTGGCATAAAAGAATTCTTTTATGAGAGATTGACATTTTCTGACAGAAAAAATTACAAAAATTATGCCATTTACACGGGAATTAACATAATGACAAGAAAAAAATGACAAATTTGTCATTCGTGTAAATGTAGCATTATAGAAGATCTTGCTGAGCAAACGGGAATGGAAATAGTCGGTGTTGCGGAAAATGTTGGCGAAAGAGTTCGGGGGTGTACTTCGGTATAGTCACTTAAAAATAATCCCGGTTTCTTTCAGGCTTCGAACTTCGAATTGAGGTCACTTCAAAATGAGTATTACATTCGTCAACCAACATTGCGATGGGCTCCAAATTTAACATATCTGACGCGCAAATACCGAATATTGTGGAAATAATTATATCTCGGTCCATCTTCCACTATAACCACGAATATTTTGACAGTTTTATGTGCGCGGCTCAGTAGCGGTGCATTCAGTAAACACTGAGCGGCTCAGATGAGCGGTTTTTTGACATATACTGAGCCGCTCCAGAGCGACTCGGGTCGCTGAATGCACCCATTTTGTTCCATGGGTTGAGTCCATGAATCAAAGTATACGCCAACAACAATAGCAACGTCGACGCAAAGAGCGACGGCAAAAAGAGAAATGCTGTCGGATGAATTACAATGACGCAGCAACAGTAAAAATTGACGTTTCTGAATTGTTGAATTAACCTTTCTTCCATGATTATCTAAATTAAATTTTTATTAAATAAATAACAATCTTAACCATATTCTGAAACTTACTTTTAAACACAAAATTCGTTTCCAAAATTAAACTTTGTTGTCAATCACTTGTATACAAAACCAACAAAAACCAGCTGTTAACTTTGCTGTTCAGAGTTGCTGCTCAAATTTAGGATTAGAAATGAATCGGCAGCAAAATATCTCTCTAAAAATCTGACACCACAGAGTCGATTCTCGACCAATCAAAAGACTTTCTCCGTTACGTTGCTGTTGCTGCTGCGTTGGAAATCAGCTATTAGTCTCCTGTCCAATATGCGTTTTCCATTAGATACTCCGAAGCATTCCGGAACGTCCAGGGGTAGATCGCCAAAGAAACACGATTTAGCAGTATCAGATGTAGTTCATAAATTGATATAGCCGTGGATATCTAGTTATTCTAGAATTTTTCAGAGTTTATCGATTCAAATCTAAATAAAAAAATGTAACAACGAGAAAGTGAGTCACTCTTTGACCGATCTACCGGTTTTCCGTGCGACTAGTGAGTGCTTTTCTGAGTGCGACATGTTTCGAACTCGAACGGGAACGGATTTCCATGCTACTTGTTTATTGGGATATTTGAACAACTCGAATCGTTAAAAAGATCTATTGATTTCAGAATTATTTCAAAACAATCTGTTCGCCCTGGTCGCTCGACCGGTTCAATAAACAAATCCACCCGTACAGGAAATTTTTATTCTTGTCGAATTTTCGACAGATAACTGGATAATACAATGGGCTCACAACAACAGCGACAGCAAAATAATTTTATAGGTTGAGAGCCCTCTGAATTAGATTTTTTTGTGTGGCATTAACTTCACGGAATAGTGGCATTAACTTCACGGAAATCATCCTTTAAAAATCAACAAAAATTTTCAATGAAACCAAAAAATCTTGAATTTTTGCTGTCGTGTAGTCAATCTTTTTCGCGTGGCAGCATTTTCTATTTGGGCTGTCACTATGCTATCTGTATTTGGCCTCGGCAATCTTATTTAACTTAAGGCCCAACCAAAGTCCTTCCGATCCGATCCGTTCCGTTTCGTTTCCGTAAAAACGTATCGATCGGAGACCTGCCTATAGTACGACCGCTCCGTTTCGGAATCTGACATCTCGACCACTGTTTTGATTGTGTTTTTTGATCTAAGTTGAAAATTGTTAAATAAGCAATATTGAAGTAAAAAAACAGTTCTGGTTTATTTTGTAATTTAAAATATAATAATTCAAATATATGGATATATTAGGTTATGTGCGCGTGTCAAGTTTAGGGTTTGAGACTATGCAATCCGTTTGAGATGGATTTTTGCGAACTTTTCCGTTACGCTCCGTTCCGTTACGCTCCGTTCCGTTTCGCAACTATGGGTAGCAACGTTGTTGGTCGTATGTTCAACTTTGACAGCTTACCGAAACGGAATGGATCGGTAGGACTTTGGTTGGGTCTTTAGCCTGTATTTTAAGCACTCTAGTAAGTGTCAAATATTTTTAGTCATTTTAGTCATTTGTACGTGGCCTAACCTCGCTTTTTTTTGCATATGCCCAAATATAACGTCAGCTGAAGGGCACGAATTTTAGGTTGCATTTTTCGATTTTCATCAGTTTTTGTCACGTTAGCGAAGGTAGTTTAATTGCAGAACCAAAGTGGTAAGTTTTATTTGGAAGTTATTAATTTAGAAAAGTATCTAATATTTCATGATTACATCAAATTTTAAACATTTTTTTTCACTATACAGTATCAGGCAGACACCGGATAATGCATTCGATTATCAGCCTTATCTTTTTAACTGCGATCTTTGGAATTGGTCTCAGTGTCGACCCCAACAATTTTAAGACATGTGAACAAAGCAGTTTTTGCAGGTAAAAATATTATTGCTATTTTACCACAGTTCGGTAATGTCTCGTATATTTGCAGACGATGCCGTAAAGTGGAGCCAGGAAACTCGCAATTCGCATTAGTGCCGGGGACACTTAATACCTATTCAGATTCAATAACGGTGGATGTTGTTAATAAAGAGAATAATCACCTGTTTGTTCTGAAATTGGAAGCGTTGGAGGTACGTTTTTACACAGGGTTTTCACATTTAAAAGTTTTTTTTTTGTTAGGGTTCAAAATTTCGAGTTCAAATGGATGAAAAGACACCACTGAAACAACGATACAAGGTAACCGATGCCCTTAGAGGAAATCTAGTGCCTGGAAGGTGAGCCCTAATTGATCTCTTGGTACACCGTAAAATTGAATGATTTTTTCAGCATCAAAGTGAATGATAAAGGATCCGAATTAGTAGTAACTTCAGACTCAACTAAGGCCATCATACATGGAACACCTTTACGCATTGACTTCTATCAAAATGATGTGTTGTCAGTTTCCTTAAATGCGAAGGGTCTCATGCGTTTCGAACATATTCGTCAGAAACCAACCCCGCCCGCAGAAAATCCCGACGGCGAAGTGCCTAAGGAGACTGGTCCGAAAAGTATCGAGGATGAGGACCCTGGCGCATGGGAGGAGAATTTCAAATCGCATCATGATTCTAAGCCATATGGACCGGAAGCGGTTGCTTTGGATTTCGAATTCCCCCAAGCGAATATCCTTTTCGGGATCCCGGAACATGCTGATTCCTTTGCGTTAAGGACAACTACTGGCAATGAACCATACCGTCTCTACAATTTAGATGTGTTTGAATATGAATTGGATAGCCGAATGGCGCTATATGGTTCGGTTCCTGTTGTTTACGGTCATGGGTAATTATATTTTTTATATATTATAGAGATATCCGTATAAAAAAGTCTTAGTAATTTTCGCCTTTTCGGATCCCCCCTCAAGATTTTTTGTTGCGAGTTTTTGTATAAAATTTAATACCGGTTATTTTTATAAATGTGGTCCCTTGTGTCGTTTCTTGTTTCTTTCGTGCCGCTGAGCCCACAAAAATGTCATCAGCAGCAGGAGTCTTGAATATATCGGTCATTCAATGCAACAACGGCATAACTCAAAAAACACAAATTTTGAATTATTTATGCAGCTTATATATATTTTTTTTAAACTTTCGATTGCAGAAACTTGAAATCTGTAACTCAAAAATTTGCCACCAGAAAGCATGATTTAATCGCCTGGTATAATTTATTCTATACTCGAATTACAACATTTCGAAACTTTAAATTGCGTTTTTCTCGAAATCACTTTTTTTGAGTTATGTCGTTGTTGCATTGAATTAGCAATATGTCTAGATCGATGATGACGTTAAAATCGACCAATAGAGCATCTTGTAAAACTCCTGACTTATTCAAGCAAAATACTGTTTATTTTACGGGGAAATTCTTACCTCGTCAAGCTGTATCACACTTCGCAAGAGCTCTCTAAAAACACGTCAATACCAGGATCACCTTCCAAAAATACTAAACATACGTTTTTATTAAAACTAAAATTAAAAAAATTTCTTGAAATTAAAAATTTTAATATGGAGGTAAAATTAGAAGATATGCTTCAAGTTTAACTTTTAGAGCGAGAAATATTTTTATCCATGTTATCACGTGCGGTTATTGTTTGAGTTAAATAATCTGAGCATGATTACTTTCGAACAATTGTTCATTATTACAAAATACTTAAATTATTACGAAAAATTAAATAATTTAAGTTGTACCGAAGTTGCTAAGTTGGTGTAAACGACACTGAGTGGCACAACACATTAAATACATTTTAATATAATTTGAAAGACAACAAAAACAATTTTTTTTTAGATAGGGGAGACTGGTCCTAGTTGTTACAAACATCATAAAAATCCTTGTTTCTGGAGACAATGAAGTAAAATTGCCAATTCAAACGCATAAATCATATATTTGGGCTTTCGACCTTCATTAATTGTACAAATTATTTAAAAATCGAAGTAATGACGCCACGAAGATTTCGTGATAAAAACTTAAATGTGCTGTGATAAGTTACCCCAGGTCTAGGGTTCAACGTACGGTCCTCATTGTAACAGCTCACTGCCGCCGTCGCTATCATCATCTGACTCAATAAAACTTCCCAGCGCATCTATCGTGAGCCCACAGTCTACATTTGATAACTCACCCTTCATGGGTTTGGTACTTGACCAGGTTTCATAACAAACCAAACACAATATTTTTTCGTTGACTTCGTCTCCATCGCTGTTAACAACTCGTTTTTGTATCTCATGTCCTTTATTTTCCTTGTTCTTATGTTTCTTAGGTTTTAGATTTTTCAGATTTTTCTTCCCTGCAGATTTTTCTGCTCTGTAGGGACAACTAGCCCCAAAAACATTGAGACAACTAGTACCGACAGCCAAATAATTTTTGACAGCCATATAAACCTATAACATTGAACGTAGAACCTAAACACTCGAAATTACGTTTAAAGTCGATAAATGTCCCAAATAGCATTTTAGGCAGCAAATATGATGTTTATCCCCATAGTTCGTCACCATGCAGATCACGGCGATAAGCAATTTATGTAGAAAACACGTCCTTAGTCGTGCGTATGAGACGCGCAACGACACACATAGTGGGGAACACTTTTCTGCGGTTTGCTACGTCGCAATTATAACGACAGGGACGTAATTAGTTGCCTCATGCGCGAGCGTCATCTGACGGCATTATATCACACAATTACACAAATCATCGAGCGGGTTTTCTTTCTCCCTCGAATGCTTGCTAGTAAACAGAGATGAACAAATAAAAACGTAAGCAGAAGACGAACGAGAAAAATCTAATGGCGACAAATTAATGGAAACTTTTGTGGAGTGTTATTTTATAATGGACTTTTCTTCCGGTTGCATGTCGTGATTTTAATTGCCATTAAAATTTTTCGACAATATTGGATCTGAAATTTAAACAGATTTTAATGGGCCATCGAATTATTTTGTTTTTAATCAAAAATTTCTTTAATTTTATTTGATCGGTAAAATTTTTTTTTCTTTTGCAATGAAATTTTGATGCCAATAAAATTATGCTGTTTCAAAAATGTCTGCTATCCACTTTTTATGCAATATCCTTCAGTCATTCGCCTGAAATAAGAAATTTAATTCTCGAAACGAAATCGTTTCCATCAAATGTCAGTGAGAAATATGGCGGCTGAAGGCATCAATTTTTTTTGGTGTTTCTCAGACGGGGAGCTTTAATGAAACTTTAGTGGTAGCAGTTTCGTCACTTTTTCCATCACACGCTTCTTCAAAATTAAACTGACGTTCAGGCTCCACA
The DNA here is from genome assembly GCA_964034945.1 of Chrysopilus asiliformis. Lineage (NCBI taxonomy): Eukaryota > Metazoa > Arthropoda > Insecta > Diptera > Rhagionidae > Chrysopilus > Chrysopilus asiliformis. Next base: position 34,634,002 of record OZ035963.1, read on the forward strand.
GCCAATCACTATTTCGGCCCGAAAACCATCAAATGCTGCTCTATCGCCGCAGGATTTTCATGAAGCGAATGTTGCCCCAAAGATCGTGCTCGTCACTTCTTTCGCTTCTTTTACGCGGATGTGAATTATAGGTGTAAATTTTTAATCCCGATTGTGTAAATTTCTACTCTTTCAAGTCGCAAAGAACAAATCTCATGTTCCCGTACTTTTCGATGCTGTTTGGGGTCCTAAAAGAAACCAATCAAAAGTATGACAAATAAACAAAATCAATAAATCCATTAGAATTTACTCACTAACGATATTTTGTGATTTCGGGCTAGAAAACGTAATACATACATTAGGTCGATCATTAGGACACTTTCTGAGGTTCGTAGTGATGGGGTACGTTTCGAAACAAAAATTCGCCACGAAAGTTAAAACTTTGACATCTCTCAATTATTATAAGAATACCAATTTCTATTAGATTTCTTCGTAAGTCGAGTTAGCAGTTAAGAGAATCTTAGGTATTATCCAGAATCGAGGGGTGATTTAGTGCAATGTTTTTGCTTATATTTGCTGAACATTTTCCATACCGTAGTAAGATTTCAGTTGTAAAATTAAATTATTTTGGTGGAATTCCATTCTGGGTCGTCACACTTGGTCTAACTTACTTTAGTGATAGAAACTTGGTTATTTTTACCTTTGTTCGAGAAAAACAATAACACTTTTTGTTTGTAACTTTGGCAGGAGTGAACGAACAGTTGGAATCTATTGGCAGAATTCCGCAGAAACATGGGTAGATATTCATAATTCAAACTCGGAAAAAAATGTGATGTCTTCGATTGTAAACTTCGTATCAGGTAATTTCAACTAAATTAGAAGATCCACAATAGAGTTATTAATACTTTTTTGTATATGGCTTTAGGGGTATTCATTTATTCATTCTGAATCATTCATTTATTTATTTGTCCCATCATTCCGGAATCACGTTATCTTTCTCATTCTGATTCTGGAATGAATAAATGAAAACCCCTTTTAAGCCTACACCACAATTACGCGTGCGTACGTGCGGCACCCACGTGGTGAAAGTAAAAACTACGCATTTTTATAAGTAAATGTATAATTGCGCGTTGCTCAGACGCGTTGCCACGTCCGTGCCGCGTAGAGTAGGATCAGTCCATGAATCAAACACATTCATGGGATCAGTCTACTTTTAGACGCGGTAACAACTACTAGATGCCAGAACTAAATAATGCCGCACGCACGCACGCGTAATTGTGGTTTAGGCTTTATTTTATAGAAAACAAAACAACACAAAATACAATAAAGAGTGAATATCGCACAGCAAAATATATAGTAAATATTCTTATTTTTACAGGGTCCCGTCAAGATGAACCACCAACAGCTCATTTTATGTCCGAAAGTGGAATCATCGATGTGTTTATTTTATTGGGCCCAAGTCCGAATGACGCATTCAAACAATACACAGATTTGACAGGAACATCTAATTTACCTCAAGTAAGTTAACTTTTTAATGAACTTTTTAAATCACATCTTATTTGGATCTACGTAAAATGTTTTTCACCAACTAATTCTGTTTTGTACTTGTATATAGGCACAATATTTTAGAATTGCAATACTATTTATTCAAGTAGTTCATAAAACCAATCGTGGAATAAAAAATTTACTCATTCTATTTTTTTTTTGATAATAATGGAAAATATCTGATGTCAACAGCACATGACATTTATGTTTGCGCATAATTTACCCTATAACCCGACGAATAAAATAGTAGTTTATATAAAAATATTTTTTTTACAAAATCGGCTTGTTAATTTTCGAGAAAATCGCAAAAAACTTATTTTTTTCTATAAATTACTGTATATAATACCGGTTTCAGATATCGAGTTATAGTGAAAGACAAAAGTGTAGAAAATTTTACTGTCTTCAACTTTTGTCACCAGACTACTGTAAAACGCGTAGTTTAAATAGCAAAAGTAAATAGCAAAAAACGAAATCGAAATTTTTAAAAAACCTCCTTTTGGTTACGGATTTCCACCAAACGTTGATAAGATCGTCCCATTTCAGGACACAACAGGCCTATAAAAATTCATGGCTATTAGTTTTTGAGAAATCTTGTGGCAAACTGACAGACAGGAAGACATTTTTGTAATGATGCTCCAATCGACTTAGGAGTGCTCGAGAGTTGATTTTTAGGCAAAATTAAGGGTCGAAAATTTTTAAGGAATACAATACATACTTTATTATACTTAAATAAGAAAGAAAAAGGATAGTCTCCCGTTTTAGATTACTAGTCAAAATGGCACCACAATCGCTTCAGGCCAGCCGATGGAAGAGGAGGCTACAAAAGGCCGGAAGGGTCGACTTTTATGAAAGGCAAATTTCTTTACGGCACCACCTATCCAATAGTAAAAACCAAATAAACATCCCTTACGTTCAAGGTTCACGATATCGGGAGAACGGTTATAGGGAATTCCGTGGATTGCTGTTAAATACACGATTAATATTCCTACAAACATTTAGGAGATATGAGTGTGGTAATTGCTCCAATCGACTCAGATATGAGTGTGATTATTTTGTTAACTGAGAGATTCTAAACTTCCTACAAAAAAGTTCAACAATTTTCTCTGTAACAGAATTTACAATTACGTTAGTAAATGTCTATAGAGCAGGGGTAAGCAGACTTTTCCAGGGTACGGGCTACTACTAATTTTTTAAAGTTGTTGCGGTTCACCCAGTGGCGTAGGTGTAGTGAGCTAAAAAACATAACAAAAGCTATAATTGCCAATCTGGCAATTATTGAAAACCCGTATGGTGATATTCGTATCAAAATTCGAACAGTTGTACAAAAATTCCACTTTGAAGTCAAACTTTCCAATAAGATTTTTTAAAATGTATTCCAATCGGATTTTGATGTATGGTAGTTTTATGTAGAATCATATCCTAAATAACTTTTGTTCTTGGACTTTTTTGATAAAATTCACCGTTTTTGAGATATTCAGAAAAAAAGTTTTCTTTCGTATGGGGGGTACCCCCCCTAATGGTCCATTTTTGCCCATTAACGAACTTAGCCTCACATTTTACGAAAAACGGATCTGTGCAAAATTTCAAGTCTCTAGCTCAATCCGTGCGCCCGCAATCCGCGCCACAGACAGACGGACAGACGGACGGACAGACGGACGGACGGACATGCTAAATTCAACTTTTTTTATCATTCTAAACACAATGGTGTAATTCATTTTTGTGTGTGATGACGTGTTCTTGGCGTTACAAACGGTAAGGCAAATCTAATATACCCTTTGGTTTCACCATACGGGTATAAAAAGGTCTACAATACTTATTATAACTTAATAATAAATACGGAATATGTACTTACCTACATAATTACAATAGATGAAGGCTTCCAATGAAGGTACATGTGTCGTGAATGTGTAGTCTTCAAATCATTTGCTTAAGAGATTATACTACCCAGAAAATTTTTTTGTTTTCGATTTTTTTTATTGGCTTAAACGATGTATAAACTATCAAATAGCAATTTTGGGTGAAAAGTAACTAAAAATATTTTTTTAGTTTATTTTCGTAAGTGCCTTGGAGCGCTCGTAAATGCGTCATGAAACATTCAACGCGTTTTTCCCGAAACTACGTTTTTCAAACTTGCGTTGTCAGAAACTCAGTCTATTATCATCGGATTTACTTGAAATTTTAACTGTATGGTTTCTAAGATTGATAAAAAACTACATTTGTAATAAACAAACTAAAAAAAATTAAAATTGATGCCAATTTGTGAATTTTCAAAAATAAATTTAAAATCATGTGTACTTCCACAGAAAAACTTATGTAGTTGGCGTACGAGTGCTGAAACCGACTACACCGTTTACCGCTTCGGAAAAAACATACTTTCAAGTAATATAGTGCCACAGCGCCACTTTATATCAAAACTTGAAAAACAATACCAAAATACATGTGTAATTAAGCCTCAAAATTTCATTTTAATCCATTCGTTAGTAATCGAGAAAAAAATTCCCAAAAAAAGGTTCATTTTTCAGCCCGCCGATTGTGAAAAGTCGATTCTGCAATCTAGCTGGTATCGGTGTTCCATAAATTTGTTTCTTTTAGTATGCGCGTCTTAGGTCTTAGTAACGACGGTCACCCCAAAATGTCTTGGCGGGTCACCGGTCGACTTAATGCCCACCACTGCTATAGAGCAAAGGAACTCTCTACTCCCGTCCGCTCCGGTCTGTGTCTGGTCGTCACCTCACAACAAAAGTTGTTATGATGAGGCCAACTACATTTCGGGCCGAAACTTGACTAACACTTAACAATTTTTCCTTCCTTTATTTCAATTGAATTGAATTTTTTTTTTAAATATTCAATCGTTCGCCAGGAGAGCTCCGGTACAAAAGAATAGAAAATTCGTTTCGAGAGGAGCAAATAATACTCAAAATATTGACCAACAAATTCTAAGTTTCGAGATATTAAAATATAACATGAGTCACATCAACTACAATATTCTTTATTCAATTAAAAAAGTCGTTTCCTAATTGGTTGAACCGTTCAAAGGTTGTCACCGGATATGTACCGAAGGTGAAGAAAGTAAATATGAAATATTTTATTCTTTATTTTGCAAATAATAAACATGTGGAAAATTTAATCGAAATCGGTTAAAGCGTTTTCGCGTGATGCCAGAACAAATATTTAGACAGATAAATCTTAAAAAATATTTTTTTGTCTTCAGGACGAAATTATGCCCTGATTAAGCGAGGAAAAATTCGAGCTAGAGAATATTTTGAGTTTTTGAAGTCAAACTGATTGGGAATGTGAGGAGTTAAACAAATTGAGATATCGAGGAATTCTAAAGCCTAATCCACACGGTCAACCAAAAAAGCGTTGACAGTCAAATTTCACTAATTTTGTTGATTGTGTGGATTAAGTATAATTGTCGTTGTTCGACTTGTTCAGATGCGATCGTATTAACCCATTCAGTACGATTTTCGAAATAGCTATATAAAAACTCAAACTTGGTGTTTATTTTAATATTTAAAGGACTAAAAAATATTTTCTGTAAAAAAATGGTCCTTGGGTTATTCAGGATATTTCTAGGATTTGTTGCCATATGGTAACACCTAATTTCCACTAATGTTTGTTATGACTTAAATAAACAAATTCCACAAAACTTCTCATAATTCTTGAAATAAAAACAATCATGTTGTAGATATTAATTTGATACTTTGAGGTTTTTTAAGCTAATCTAGTAAATGTTACCATATGGTAACAAAAAGATTGAAAGGGTTAAGATAGATGATGAATTTAATCTTCGTTACGGCCATTTCTAATATTAAATATTTTTACAGCTTTTTGCTTTGGCTTATCATCAGTGTCGATGGAATTATAATGACGAGCAAGATGTGTACACCGTGAGTAATAAATTTGATGAGCATGATATACCAATGGACACCATGTGGTTGGATATAGAGTACACCGATGGAAAGAAATATTTTACTTGGGATGCACACAAATTTCCAAATTCATTGGAGATGATTCACAACCTAACAGTACTCGGACGCCATTTAACGGTTATTATTGATCCGCATATAAAGCGAGACGGTGGCTATTTTGTGCATAACGATTGTACCGATCGTGGCTATTACACTAAAAATAAAGACGGCAAGGATTATGAAGGATGGTGTTGGCCCGGTGCTGCCAGCTATCCCGATTTGTTTAATCCGGAAGTGCGGAAATATTTCGCTGATCAATATTCAGTGGATAATTTCAAAGGGACAACATCTGATGTGATGATTTGGAATGATATGAATGAACCGTCAGTATTTAATGGTCCCGAAGTAACTATGCTTAAAGACAATCTACATTTTGGAGGTTGGGAGCATCGAGACGTTCACAATTTGTATGGCCATATGCAACTTATGTCAACATTTGATGGGTTGAAAAGGAGGGACCCGAATCAGCGGCCATTTATTTTAACACGAGCGCATTTCGCCGGGTCACAAAGGTATGCTACAATCTGGACTGGCGATAATAAGGCCGACTGGGGTCATTTGTCTGCATCTGTAAAAATGTGCTTAACTGAAGCGGTTGCCGGTTTTTCATTTTGTGGCTCCGATGTTGGTGGATTTTTCGGAAATCCTGACGCGGAACTGTTCGAGCGATGGTACCAAGCTGGAGCTTTCCAGCCGTTCTTCCGTTCGCATGCGCATATCGACACTAAGCGCAGAGAGCCATGGCTTTTCCCTGAGGATACAAAGCTGGTCATTCGTGATGCGATTAGAAAACGTTATAGCTATCTGCCATTGTGGTATACAATGTTCTATGAACATGAACGATATGGGCTGCCAGTTATGAGACCGCTGCTTTCACAATATCCAATGGACAAAGATGCATTTACTTTAGATAATGAATATTTACTTCAAGACAAGCTTTTAGTAAGGCCAGTTCTTCAAGCAGGAGCCACCGCAATTGATGTTTATTTCCCAATTAGAAAGGAGAAGAACGGCGACCTTTGGTATGATATTGACACTCTCACAAAAATTGATAAGGTCGGTTATGAGAGCATTCCAGTTAATAATTACAAGGTGATTGATTGAAGAATTTTGTAGAATTATCCCATTAACAATTTTTATTTAGATTCCAGTATTTCAACGAGGTGGAACTATCATACCGAAGAAGGAGCGAATTCGCAGGGCATCTACTTTAATGATTGACGATCCATACACTCTTATAGTTTGTTTAGATCGATCAGGCCATGCTTCCGGAACTTTGTTTATTGACGATGAAAAGAGCTATGAATATCGAAATGGTCAATACCTGTACATAAACTTTGACTTTTCAAACGGAGTGTTAAGTAACAAGTGGGTTCAATTTTAAAATATTTACTCAATACAGTATTTACTATATATTTTTTGGCATTTAAAGGTTTATTGATAAAAAGACCAAGTACAGTACGAAAACTTGGCTAGAGCGGATTGTAATAGCCGGACTAGAAAAAATTCCAAAAGCAGCAAAACTTAAAACCGGGAAGGTTGTTCAGGAATTGGAAATCATACAAAATGAAAAATCCATAACTATTCGAAAGCCTGGTATCAGTATGATGGAGACATTTTCAATTTCTTTGACATATTAGCCAGGAGTTAATTGTTGTGTACGTAGAATTCAATTTTCTGTGGCGATTTTTTCTGTAATGTGAAATTGTTTTTTGCACATAAATAGTGATATATATGAAAGTACACATTTTAGATTAAACAGTTTTAAGTTGAGATTAAAAATATGAAAAAAGACATGTAAGTCTGTAGCTTTTAATGGAATCGGACTTAAAATCTAATAATAAAGCTATAATAATAAATTTAAAACAGTCTTGTTTTTTAAATTACCAGCTATTGGTTAGAAAGAGAAGGGGTGGATTCTATTCATAGTCGGGCGTTTTCAATTCACATTCAATTTCAATTCCCATTCACTTACTGAATGGTATTTGAAATTTTTACTCCATTACCATTCAGTAGTGAATGGTAATGGCCAAAAAATTCAACTCTCCATTCACTGAATGGGAATGTAAATCCATTTCCATTCCCATTCGATTTGAGTTGAGATTTTATGATTTTAAGTGAATGGTAATTCAATTTAGTCAAATGATTTTTTTATATGGAAAAATGCTCGAAATCGATCGAAATGAGGGAAAAGTTAATTTGCCTCAAAACGACAGGACCGATTTTTATGATCCATATCACATTGGATAGGGATCAGTGTGGCCTATAGTACTAGATATGAGGCATTCTAGAAAAACCAAAATGGCGGCTATTAGACGACATTTTGTCCAAATTACCCCAATATGGACCCATCAAGATGGGTATCAAATGAAAGAGCTCTGGAAAAAACTTACAAATATCTATATCATGGGCATCAAAAAAACAAAATGGCGGCTGTTAGACGACATTTTGTTCAAATTACCCCAATAAAGACCCATCCAGATGGGTATCAAATGAAAGAGCTCTGGAAGAAACTTACAAATATCTATATCATGGGTATCAAAAAAACAAAATGGCGGCTGTTAGACGACATTTTGTCCAAATTACCCCAATAAAGACCCATCCAGATGGGTATCAAATGAAAGAGCTCTGGAAGAAACTTACAAATATCTATATCATGGGTATCAAAAAAACAAAATGGCGGCTGTTAGACGACATTCTGTTCAAATTACCCCAATAAAGACCCATCAAACAATTGACTTAATTTTTTGTTTTATTCAATTTTGCTTTCATGAAAAATTGAATAAAACAAAAAATTAAGTCAATTGTTTCTTCAAAAAAACAAATAAAATATAGGGATTTATAAGTTTCCTCCCAAACTCTTTCATTTGATACCCATCTTGATGGGTCTTTATTGGGGTAATTTGGACAAAATGTCGTCTAACAGCCGTCATTTTGTTTTTTTGATACCCATGATATAGATATTTGTAAGTTTCTTCCAGAGCTCTTTCATTTGATACCCATCTTGATGGGTCTTTATTGGGGTAATTTGGACAAAATGTCGTCTAATAGCCGCCATTTTGGTTTTTCTAGAATGCCTCATATCTAGTACTATAGGCCACACTGATCCCTATCCAATGTGATATGGATCATAAAAATCGGTCCTGTCGTTTTGAGGCAAATTAACTTTTCCCTCATTTCGATCGATTTCGAGCATTTTTCCATATAAAAAAATCATTTGACTAAATTCAATTACCATTCACTTAAAATCATAAAATCTCAACTCAAATCGAATGGGAATGGAAATGGATTTACATTCCCATTCAGTGAATGGAGAGTTGAATTTTTTGGCCATTACCATTCACAACTGAATGGTAATGGAGTATAAATTTCAAATACCATTCAGTAAGTGAATGGGAATGGAATTTTGAATGCATTCAATTTTGAATTGAATCCGCCCAACTCTGACTCTATTATAGGCTGATTAGGTTTGATCCCTCAAAAGATTTGATCTAGCTTCTGATTCAGGGAGGCCCTTTAACGGTATCATTTGTTCTGACACGTCCAAACGCGTGTTCAGCTGACGCGAATGTTTTATAATGCTGCGTTTTAACTTTTTGGGATAAAGGAAAAAAACGGGGCCACACCTGGTAGCGATATACTGATTTCGCATGATTTACGAATATCAGGGCATCAGCAGAAGAGAAGAGCACTAAGAAATAAATGAGAAGTCATAACTGAAAGTATGAAATAAACTTTGAAAATTCAATTCCCAAAATACGTATTCTTCTATTTTCGATTTTTTTTTGTTTTAAATAAACGGTAATTAAAAAAGTGGAGATGTGTTTTTTGATTTTTAAAATATATAGCAGTTTGAAGTGACAATTTGAAAATACCTACCATTTAAAAAAAAACCTTTTTTGAGTTTCCCCAACATAAAAATTAAGATTTGTATTTCAAATTTCAACTAAATCATACTTAAGACGATGAAAAACATATTTTGGCAGATTTTTTTTTTCAAAAAATTACTGTATATTTTAACAAAAATACTATACACATACAGATGCGGCAGGGCGAACAAATCGATGTAAACAAAAAATTTTGTTTTAGGACACGACAAGCCATAAGTCTGTCTTGTACAAAGTGTATCCCATACACTTTTTACAATACAGACTTATGACTTAGCCAAGACAGACTTATCTTCATCCACTAACAATGCAAGACACGCCGGCGGATGGAAGGTGTAGGAAACCAATTTAGCAACGAATCAAAGTGCAGATTAGAATAAAAAAGTTCAAATTTTTTTGTGATTTCGTACTCACTAGCACTAAACGCTGAATAACGGGCTGGAAAGAATAAAAAATGCGTTTTCTGAAAGACAGATGGCGAACGTTATTTTGCCTTCTTTCGTTATTTCTACAGATATTTCGACTTTTGCGAGGAAAATTTTTATCATATCAGATTTGCTTAAAACCAATTTTTTGAAAATTTCATAGCTAGCTAGCGACCTGCTTATCGTAGTTGCATCGTCTTTATATCAAAATCAAAGGAATTCGTCTAGGATGTTCACAAAAAATGTTGTGTAAAAAAGATTCGCATAAAATTTTTTAGGGGCAGAAAAGTTTCAACAAATCACACGAAAAATCTTTTTCCCAGTCAGTTTCCTAAAGTTCTTTTGTTAGATGCCAAATGAATTTTTTTTTCACTTTTTTCATTAAGTTTGCCAAATCATATCTATAATTCATCAAAAAAGACTCAAAGCTGGTGCGCTAACAACTAACAAGTTATAGAGAAAACCTGTCATTTAAAAAAAAAGACCGCTGTTTTTAATAAAAACTTATCACTCGTATTTTTTTTAATATTCTCATACAAATTCGTAATCCAAGTTTTATCGGGATCATGATCTGATTTGGTTTCTGAGTTATTGGGAAATAAAAAAAATCCCTTGCGTCTTCGGTTTCATAGGTGTATGGATATTGAATACTGTTGCCATCGCATTAGGGTTATTATCCTAAAACGGAAAAACCTAACGGCGAGAAAACGAAGCTATTTCTATTGTAGCTGGTAATGACATGGGTTTTGCAATTTTAAAAGTTATTGCCACTACATACGGGTTACAACATAGCCTAAAAACAAATTTGAACCCACAATAAACTCGCTCACGTTTTTTTTTAATAATCCATATAGATCTCTTAATCGGATCATTAAAAAAATACATCTAATATATCATCATAAGCTTAAATAAATATGCTGAAAAAAATCTTAAAACGAAATGAGTTTTGGTAAAAAAATGAGAAATGTATGGCTTGTGCGCAAATATGTATACGTTAGTTTTCGACTCATAACTGCTTAAAGCTTGGAGCACAATGAACGCAACTATCACGCATCCAAATATCACTTACGAGTTTGTTTCACAGAAATTCCTTTTGTTATGTGGGCATTTTTTTTGGAGAAATTAATATGCAGTTTAATCTTGGAAAAAAAAATATATAAAAAAAAGACCAATGTGAAGTGATGTTCTTAAATCGAATTAAATAAATTTATACGCATCTTCTTATTGGTCAAATTTGCTACCAAAAGCTTTAGAGGATACTTCCAGAAGGATTCGTGAATCGTTGCTCGTTCTTTTCTCTCTTGGACGTCGAGCTGCGCACTGGACTTTCGTCCAGCAAATTTTTTTGGACATAATTTTTTGAAAGTCACATTTTGTTAGAAGTAACCAATTCACGGGTTTTAAAGGCAAATTAATCCTGTAGGAAACCAGATTTTTGCCACTTTTTTTTTAAATCAGGGGAATTTTGCGTGGAAATGGTTTTGAGCGTTTCAATAAAATAGCAAAATGTGAGTATTCTTTTAAAAAGAAAAAACAAATCATCGGATTGAAACTTACTCGTGCTTTTAATATTAGAATTTCACATAAAGTGCATGTCCAGGCGTAGCATATTTTAATTTTCAATCCGACGACAAGAGCATCGCTAAACGATTTTTTGTGGTATTAGAGAAGTCTTCTTCAATACCATCTTCAATACCAAGAAACAAAAATTGCAGCATCACTTCTAGCTAATAGGGATTAGCTGAAGGAGCATAATTCCGTCCAAGGGGGCAATCATCCACGAATCCTTCCACCGAAGAGAAAAAAAAATTTCCTAGCGATCCGAACTTTGAAGGGGCATCAAAGTAAGGGCGCGGCCAGTTTCATGGTATGAGAATATCAATTCACATCGGAAACCTCGAGGAATTCATCGTCTGTTCAACGTTTTAAAACTTAGTTGGTGAAATTGTGCGGATTTTCCTTTTACTTTTCCTAAAACAGCTTAAAATATCGATTCCATCAAAGAAAACCATTCAACAGTTGCGGGTGTGCACATCAGCGCTGGAAAACTCGTGTTAATTTTAAACATTGAAAGGAAAATTCCAAGGTAGGAATTTTGAAAAATATTTTTTTATATATGCATGCAAATTTTGTATTCCACTTTAATTCAACCAATACACAGAGCGATAGACACATTGTCGCAGCAACAAGTTGCTGATCGCTGTATAAAACAATAGATCCTAATAAAACTGCATCTAATATATAGGTGCCGTTCTGTTTTTTGGGTATTTTTAAAATAAAAAATTAAAAAAAACAAGTTATTTTCTTGTGATCGAGTCCGATAGTCGCTTTTATCCACTCTGTGTGTCGGGAGAAAACAAAGTTTATTGCGAATTACTTAAATCTATATTAATCCTAAATAATTGTTTAGGGTTTGATTTAATTAAACGAAACATATCACAAATACTTCTGATCATTTTGGATGTTTATGTGTAATTGGTATGTATCAGCCAATTTAGTGTCAATCTAAAAAAAAATAATAAATCATAATTCGAAGCATAAAACAGTGTTTGTTGGGTTTTTTTTATTCTCCTTATTGCGTGCGACAACCAAATTGATTTGAAATTTGGTTGGAAAAGAGGAAAATTATTTATGGTGTTAAATAGGAAATCAGTTATGAGTAGTTGAGTGAATTTATGCGGGAGGGGGAAACGGTGCGAAGGAGTTATGCGCGCAAAAAAAAGAAAGAAAAAAAATGGATTAAGCAGTCGGAGGAAATGGACTACGATGTGAGTGTATGTTTATTTTGTTTTCCCTTTTGATTGAGAAACGAGATCGGTTTGAGTTTTTCCCCTCTTTATTTTGGCACCCCGCGTATTATGTCCCAATCGAATCCAGAGGCAAGATCCCACCCCAAAACCCTGAGCAAAGCCGGAACATCTTGAGTGCCAGCCGTCAGGATTCGAGAGGGAATTGGAAAATTCAGAAATGGGTTTTTCCAATTTATGCTATCTTCGTCCACCTAGCCATGAGCATAACATAACACTTTTTTAACGCAACCATTGGTAAACTTTAACGCAGCAAATCTGCGTTGACAGTTGACGCAGTGTCAATGAAAATAGCGTTCGAGGAATAATTAATAGAAGAAATGCGGAAAAATTCGGTTTTATATACGAAATGCAGTCGCGGATACAAAAATGTATCTTAAAACATAATAAATTACCAATCTGGCAATTATTGAAAACCCGTATGGTGATATGCGTATAAAAATTCGAACAGTTGTACGAAAATTCCACTTTGAAGTCAAACTTTCCAAAAAGATTTTTTGAAATTTATTCCAATCGGATTTTGATGTATGGTAGTTTTATGTAGAATCATATCCTAAATAACTTTTGTTCTTGGACTTTTTTGATAAGATGCACCGTTTTTGAGATATTCGCAAAAGTCGTTTTCATTCGTATGGGGGTACCCCACAGAACTATATACATAGAACGCTCAATCTTCTATCTCTTATAAGTCATTTTTTAGCAGTTCAGTGGGGTAAAAAAATTGGGCTAAAGGGAGACAAATATATATAAAATCTGAGTAGTTGTCACTTTTCCACTCTAAATAAGTTACTCGAACTGTCATATAATTTGACGGTTTTCATAACCTAAGTTAATTGAACTGTAATCATGACAGAACATGATTCGATTTCGTTTTGAAATTAAATTCAAAATAGTTTGCAGTCAATATTAAAAGTGATTATAAAATTTATTTGTGTGAATTAAATTCTGTCGCGTCATCATGCCACGAAATTTAAATATGATTTTATTACTGAATTAATGGGAATAAATATTTGCGTAGAATGTTTATTTAAAGTAATCACGCAGACATTTTATTCAATCAAATATAAACTAATTTTGACACGGAGGACGGTTTCGGCTATTTAACTTTGTAATTTTTTTACATTAGTTCATTTGATTTTGATATGACTGGGTTGCTAACATTAAAAGAAATCCTTGAGTAAACATTTTTAGGAGAAATTGGGCACAAGAATGAACTGAGAAGAAAAAATATTCAGTATATTGATTTGATTAAGTTTTGTGTTTGTCCACATCTTGGTAACAAAATCACTTGAGTGGAAGTCGGTCAAAAAGGGGGTACAAAAATCCTAACTCTCAATTAATATATAGAATTAAAACAACAGAAATTTCTAATGCGATGGAAATTCTGGATTTATCGCCGGAAAAAAATCAAATCTTAGCGCCTTAGGTAGCTATACATTTCAATTTCAGTTCAGTGAATGAAAGGGACATGAAATGTCATTGAAACGAAATATAGCCGGACAGAGAAAGCAATAATTTTTGACTTACTTTTAATGCTAGGCTTTATATGGCCATGAGCGTTCTATGTATATAGTTCTGTGGGGTACCCCCTCTAATGGTCCATTTTTGCCCATTAGCGAACTTAGCCTCGCATTTTACGAAAAACGAATCTGCGCAAAATTTCAAGTCTAGCTCAATCTGTGCGCCTGCAATCCGCGCCACAGACAGACAGACGGACGGACAGACGGACGGAGATGCAAAAATTAATTATTTTTATCATTCTAAACCAGTGTTGGGGTTATCTAGATAATAATTATCTAGATAATCATCTAGATAAAAAAAATGTTATCTTTATCTTATCTAGATAACACCTCAAAAAAGTTATCTTTATCTTATCTAGATAAAGGAAAATCCCATTTATCTAGAGATAATCGTTACCACCGAAAATTAAAAAATTAAATCTGAAAAAATGCTGAAACGAAATTGTTTACTGCATACTTTTGAAAACCTAAAAACTTTTTTTAGGAACAGTTTTATACTTGGCAACAATTTTTGTTTACGGACAAGGAAGCGAAGTGTCACTCTTTCCCTCGCCTCTCTTCTCTTGTCCATAAAAAAAAAGTTCTGCCAGTAACTGGTGCCAAGTGTAAACCGGGCTATGAACGAAATAAAAAATCATAACGTTATAAATTTCCTTACGTAGCAAAATTAAACTTATATTTCGTGACGTTATTTCGTTTTGTATCGATAAAAAACTTAATTTCGTTACGTTACGATAACGTTTCTTATCCGTTTTCTTTTATTATTATTTCGTTTCTTATTATATTTAAATTGGAAATCAAGAAAAGCAAAAAATTTTGTGCTATTTTTTTTAGTAGGGGAGACTGGGGTATTCTGGACCACGGGGAATTGCGGACCAGCGTCATTTTTTTTCCCCTAGTAGTGGTTGGTAGCTGCAAATAACTGAAATCAGTTTGCCTCATGTTAAGCTAATTTTCCTAACAGTACTCGACTTGTGTATACGCACTATCACCTCGCTTCGATAGCAAATAGAAAAGTGATACTTCGAAATTTTTTTTTTCACTTTGTGTTTCGCTTAAATTTAACCACATTTTTCGAGAATCAACTCAAGTAAATATATTGATAATATTCGCGGAGCCTTAAGCATTCGACACTGACAAGAAATTTTGCATGAAGTTTGCATTGTGTTACTAATAGCTGCCATATTGTAAAAAAGAGCATTCGGGGAATTGTGGACCACTTTTGTCGGGGAATTACGGACCACTCAATTCTTGACATTTGACAAGCAAACTTCGTGTATTTGATGCCAGAGCTGGGCATACTTCAGTACATTTGATACTGCAGTACATGAGCAGTACCAGTACATAGATACTTGTACTGGGCTTGCCACCAGTATCAATACCTTAAGTACCTTAAAGTACAGTACCAGTACTTGAAGTACTTGTAATCGATGCACGGATCCAGTCCCAGTACAAAAAGTACTGGTACTTGTTTTTTTACAATATTTGTATTTATGTACTGGTTTTTTGCAATACCAGTACTTTTTGTACTGAAATTGGTTTTTGCAGTACCAGTACTTTTTGTACTGGTTTTGAGTTTTGCAGTACCAGTACTTTTTATACTTTTTCAAGTACTTTTGCAAAAGTACTGGAATTTTTTCAAGTACTTTTGCAAAAGTACTGGAATTTTTTCAACTGGAATTTTTTCAAGTACTTTTGCAAAAGTACTGGAATTTTTTCAAGTATTTTTCACGAAAGTACTGATATTTTTCAAGTACATAGCACTGGTACTGGAGTTTCAGTACCAGTACCGATGTTGGTATTTTTGTACTGCTCAGTCAGAGCAATACCAGTACAAAATTTACTGGTACTGAAATCTCAGTACCAGTACTTTCTGTACTGATACTGAAATGCGGTTAAAAGTATCATTACCATATACTGGTACTGATACTTGAGTATTGAGTATTTTGCCCAGCTCTGTTTGATGCATATAAGTGTTTTTTCATGCAAAAACACAGCATTAGATTTTCGGCAATCATACTAATATATAAAAATGAGTTGGTGTATGTCTGCCTGTCTGTCTGTCTGTCTGTTCCTCTTTCACGCGAAAACGGCTGAACCGATTGACTTGAAATTTGGCATGAGTGTCTGTGGTAGTTCTGGTTCCAACATAGGCATACGGAAAAGTTGCGCGAGGGGTGGGGGAAGTAAGGGGAGGGGGTAAAGTGATTTCGAAACTTAGTTTTCCCTCTATGTTACTCTTTTGCGGGGAAACTACTGATCCGATTGGCCTGAAATTTGGCATAGATGTTCGTCGGGGGTCCAGCCCCAATATAGATCCATTAAAAAGTTTTTAAGTTCTTTCCGGTTTTCTTCGTATTCTAAAATTTAGACAAAAAGCTTAACCCGGCAACGACGGGTATACAAGCTAGTTTCTAAATCGGCCGTTTTGACATCGCCAGAGGATGTTAATGACCTTCGTGAGAAGGCTGATATGAAGCGAAAGAGATTGGAGAGAAAAGGTGATAAACCATAATCGAAAAAGCAAAAAGATCGTGTCAAATCGAAGACATCACAGAAGAAACAACCATCTTCAACCTATTGTGAGGTGGAAGAATACATCGATTTCTGCATAATTTGTAAGAAAAATATGCCAAAAAAAATGAACCGCCGAAATACCATCCATTGCAACGTGTGCGATCGAGCTGTTCACTTGGGATGCTCCGGAATGACTGCAAGTTACTGGACTTGCGAACATTGCGTTTCGGACTGATTTTCATTGCAATTTTTCACTTCATTTCACTTTGTCTGTTATATAATAAATATATGAATCAAAAAAAAAAAGTTTGTCTATCACATTTTTCCATTTTTAATCGATTTACAAAGTGGTCCACAATACCCCGAGATTTTTCAAAATCGCAAAAACGCCATTTTTGCGCCAACTGATAAAACTTGTATAATTTAATACAATTTGACCGAACTGCTGTGACCCAAAGAAAGGTTATTTATCGTACTACAAATTCAAGCTTTGAAATTTTCAGAAAAAGTTATTTTTTTGCGAGTTTTTAGCCAAAATGAAAATGCGGTCCAGAACACCCCAGTCTCCCCTACGTAATTTTGAATTTTGTGCAATGTCAAAATAAATATTTATCTAAAAATTATCTAGATAATTTGGCTTTTTATCTTATCTTATCTATTATCTTTCATATTTTCATTATCTATTATCTTATCTAGATAAACATTACGAGCATTTATCTTTATCTTTATCTAGATAAAAAAATAATTATCTGACCCCAACACTGTTCTAAACACACTGGTATAATTCATTTTTGTGTGTGATGACGGGATTTTGGCGTTACAAACGGTAAGGTAAAGTTAATATACCATTTGGTTTCATCATATGGGTATAATAAAAATGCGAGATAAAAGGGATCGATATGATATCCTGTTTCCAAAAATCTCATTTTATTAAAATCCCGTTTTTTTTAAATCCGGTTTTTTTAAATCTCGCTTTTCAAAATCCCGTTTTTAGTGTATCCCGTGGAAAATGAGAGAAACGAGATTTTTTAGGTCATTCAAAAAAATAAAACAAAAATTTTACAATATTTAATCAGAGTTATTTATTTTATATAAATTTTAAGATTATAAACAAACTAATTTAAAGCTATATTGTAAGCAATATTTTTAAGAAAATTTATTTTTGGCGATAAATTCATGGAGACTTTGGGGTATTATTTTATAATGGACTTTTCTTCCGATTGCATGTCGTGATTTTAATTGCCATTAAAATTTTTCGACAATATTGGATCTGAAATTTAAACAGATTTTAATGGGCCATCAAATTATTTTGTTTTTAATCAAAAATTTCTTTAGTTTTATTCTACCGGTTAAATTTATTTTTTCTTTTGCAATGAAATTTTGATGCCAATAAAATTGTGCTATTTCAAAAATGTCTCCTATCCATCTTTTATACAATTTCCTTCAGTTATTAGCCTGAAATAAGAAATTTAATTCTCGAAGCGAAATCCTTTGCATCAAATGTCAGTGAGAAATATGGCGGCTGAAGGCATCAATTTTTTTTTGTGTTTCTCAGACGGGGAGCTTTAATGAAACTTTAGTGGCAGACTATTTCGACCCGAAAACCATCAAATGCTGTTCTATCGCCGCAGGATTTTCATGAAGCGAATTTTGCCCCAAAGACGAACCGTCGATCACCAATTTCCCCACTAAAGCAATTGTGGCTTTGCAGACGCATTATTAATCAGTGCGTCGTGCTCGTCACTTCTTACGCTTCTTGTACGAAGATGTGAATTATAGGTGTAAATTTTTAAGCTAGTATCAGACCATCACTCAAATCGCTCATTTGAATGAGACGTGACGTCAAAATGACGTCACAGGGTTCTCATTTGAGCTCACTCCGTCTGATAGCTGCAATTGTGACAGAATTTTTGTTCTCATTTCAAATGAGAAACGGAATGAGAACATTTTTGTCTCACTCAAATGAGACGATATTGTGACCGTCTGATAGCTCCAAATGAGACATGTGTCAAATGAGAATTTGAATGAGGACGAAATGAGAATGTCCCAATGAATGAGAAGGCTCGGATTCGTGCCTTCTCATTTTGAGTTGAATGAGAACTCATTTGTGTTTTGACAGGTGATCGTGAAGCAAGTTTTTTTTCGTGAATACATATAAATTGTGAGTTTTCATTTAAAAACATTTTCGTGTTTTTAAATGAAAACTAATTTAATGTTGTTCGTGTGTTTAGGAGCAGCATCCGGACCACCAAGATCCCGATGTATCTATTGACGTAGTCGGAGAGGATGGAAATTATGGTTCACATTCACATATTTAGGCAGTGTAGAACGAAGAGGAGCTAACCGGACATCGAAAAAGAATATTTTTTTATTTTTATTTTTTTTTCTTAAACATTTCGTGTGTGAAATAATAAAAACAATATTCCAGCGTGATGGCAATTGTTTAATATAATTTATTCTCCATTACAAATGAATATGAATCCAGTACAATGAAAAAATCGGAGAATGGAGTGCAAAAGAAAGGCGTCTTGTAACTTCATTGTGACTGTATCATACGTGGGCATATCGCCATGAAAGTTCGCCCTCATCTATGAAGTAATTCATGAATTCTCGTCGTATTTCCTTTGCGTTTTCCGATCGGGTTCGTGCTTCTTGGTCCAAACCTTGCGTTTGTTGGGAATTGATGCGTCGTCAAGCTCGTCCTCTTCGCTGCTCTCCAGCACATACGCAGCCAAAATCGCCATATCCTTCATCTCCTCATACTTTCTTTTGGAAATTTTTGTTTAATTTTCTAACCAGCACTTGAAACACAATCGCAACTCTGTTTTCACCGAGAAACATACAACAAGTGTCAAGTGAGCGAGAGCCTTCATTGTTCTCATTCCGTGTAATAGCAAAACATCCAAATGAGAAAAAGACGATGAAATCGGGTTGTTCTCATTTGATTTCCATCCTCATTTGTCTTGAGGCGTCTCACTCCGTCTGATGCTCATTTGTTTCCGTCTCATTAAATGAGAACGGTGGGAAATTTTTTGAATGAGAAGCAAATTGTCTCATTCGATTTTGGGACAAAATGAGCCATAAATGAGAACAGTTCTCACTCCGTGTGATACCAAATTATTTCCTAAATGAGAACGTTACGAATGAAATGAAATGAAAAGTTTTCTCGTGACGTCACGTCTCATTCAAATGAGCGATTTGAGTGATGGTCTGATACTAGCTTTAGTCCCGATTGCGTAAATTGCTGCATTTTAAAGTCACAAAGAACAAATCTCATGTGCCCATGCCTTTCGATGTTATTTGGGTTGTTTTTTCTCCGAAAAATGTCAATATAATAAACAATTGTTTTGGGAAGTTCATTGCGGTATTTTGGAATTGTAGTTAGTAACCTCATTCAAACCTTTTATCAATGTCGTTTTAAAAGGCAAAAATTACTTTCATTAATCAGGCGCCTGATTAATGAAAGTAATTTTTGCCTTTTAAAACGGAATTTTAAAAAACGGGATTCTGAAAAATGGTATTTTAGAAAACGGGATTTTTTACACGGTATTTTTAAAAACGGGATTTTGGAAAACAGGATTTTAAATACGAGATTATATAAAACGGGATTTCGTACCCAATCCAGATAAAAGCATAAAAATTAATAAATACAGGGTGCGCCATCTGTTCCTCCGGTATGAGAATGTTGAATAACTTTTTAAAGAAACAATAGATTGCAAAAAATGGTGTTTTTTTATTTAGTTCAATCCTTTACAATTTATGTGGACTACTTTTTGAAAACAACATCGATCAAATGACCACCTTTATTGGCCACCGCAAACTGTGCTCTTTTTCGGGCATTTTCCATCACTTCTTCGAGCATCTCCGTCGGTATGGCAGCTATTTCGGCACGAATATTGGTCTTGAGCTCGTCAATGGTCTTCGGGTTGCTGGCGTAAACTTTACTCTTCAAATAACCCCACAAAAAGAAGTCTGGGGGGGTTAAATCAGGGGATCTTGGTGGCCAGTCAATATCGCCTCTTTTCGATATCACACGTCTAGGGAATTTTTGTTGCAAAAACCGTATTGTTTGGTCCGCTGTGTGGCATGGCGCCCCGTCTTGCTGAAACCAGAAGTCAGTCAGACCTTTTTCACGCATTTTCGGACACACAAAATGTGCCAACATCCACCGATATCGATTACCATTAACTGTTTCACCTTCATTGAAGAAAAATGGCCCAATGATGGTTTTTGCGCACACGCCGGCCCAAACAGTCACTTTTCGATCATGCAATGGTATTTCATGAATCTCGTGAGGATTTTCTGTCGCCCAAATGCGGCAATTTTGTTTATTAACACCGCCAGAGGGAGTGAAATGTGCCTCGTCGGTCATTAAAACTTGCATCCAAAATTGAACGACTATTTTCAATGTACATCGTCACTATTTCGGCGCGTTCTTTCGGTGTGAAGCGGTTCATGGTTAAAATTGTACTGGTTTGACGTTTCCAAAACGTGTCTAGGAAAGCAAATCGGTTGACAAATGGCGAAGTTATTCAATGTTTACATACCGGAGGAACAGATGGCGCACCCTGTATATATCTCGTTTTTAGGTTTGATACACAGCGCCCAAAAAAATATTTTTTTTAGTACATTTTTTAAAATAAAAGCAGGTTTTTTGTTTGGACGTAAGAAAACTAAAAACATCAAATAAACTAAATAAAAATTTTGTTTTCCGTTCTGCAGTGATTACAACATTTAAGAGAATATTAAAAAGAACTGAAAATCTTTTTGACATGTCTAGTTAATAAAAACCACCCAGAACCCAATTTCAGTTCAATTTTATTTTTCAAGATTCCATTTTACAGAATCTATTGCTCTAATTTGTTTCGTCCCACAATGTGGTTAACACCACATAAAATTTAGCCTTGAAGGAGAATAAATAATTTTTTAGTAAAATATCATCAAGTTTTGATTTTTTTACTAATAGTTGGCAATTTTATGTTGTTTCAGCATTATTCTTCTGTGTGAAGATAATGTCAATTGAATTCCTTTTAACTGGCTTTATTTTACGGTACAAAGTATATTCTCATAAGTGTTTTTGTGTGAAAAGATTTATTCTGCACAATCACCGATACTTCACGAAGTTCTCAAAATATATGAAAATCAAAAATGAAAACCTAGTATTATTCTTAAAGAAATTGTAGGTTCTTGCATAAAGTACATACATGTTCTTCTAAGATAACGTTTTTCACTTTCTTAGTTCTGTTGGATTTTCCACACGAGTATCTATTTCTTTCAAAAGAAAACTTATATAATATATGAGTTATTGGATCTGACGAAAAAAATGAAGAAAAAAATCGCTGAAAAAACTTTTGATATCGGATACTTGGTGCATGTTTTTCGTAACCACAATGTCTGGGCTAGTACTATCTATTTATAAAAGTATCTTATAAGAAAAGTCAATGTTTATTCTTTATAAATGAATGTTTTAAAAAACCATAGGACTTTTTCACATATTTTATCAAATCCGCTAAAAATCTGTATTAAAAGCAGGGATGGCAAACTAAAATATCTGATGTGAATAGCACATGACTTTCTTATACACAATCTATATTTCTGCACGATTCGCACTATAATCCGACGAATATAACATTAGTTTATATAAAAATATGAATTTTTATTTTACACAATTTGAAATATCTCGATAACGAAAGAAGATATCGATTTACTAAAAGATAAAGACAAAAATGTGGGGAATTTTAATACCTTCCTTAAAATGTTTTTTTTTTTTAAACCGTTAGTTTGCAAGCAATTCGCGAAGATCTATTTATTTTTAATCATTATAGCTCGATAACGGTAAAAGATAGCGTATAACAGTGAAAGATAAAATTGTCGGCAATACCAGTCTTTCAATTGTCCTATCAAAAACCCGTTATTTTTCTTGAGAATCGCAAAAAACTGATTTTTCATTATAGTTCCAGCCAGGGCTTAGGGGAAGACCCTTTAATGCCGAAGCACAGCTCAGGATGGTCGGAAGAACAAAAGGAAATGTCGGTTTATGTTTTCCTTGAAATTCTGTAGGTTATAGTCTGGGGGAACACATCGGACAGTAAATCATTCCAAAGTTTTATTGTTCGCGACATGAAGGAATTCCTAAGCTTTACTGTACGAAAACGGAGAGGCTCAAGGAAGAAGTCGTGCGCGCGTACAGCTGCACGAGAGGGTCTAGGGAAAATATACCGTGGAGGAATAAGTTGGGAAATTTCAGTGGGACATTTCCCATGGAAATATCTATAAAATATGCTGAGTATCCCAACAGAGCGACGATACTCGAGAGACGGTAATAAATCTGTCAAAGACTTGTCTCAAATCAGTCGAATCGCACGTGTTTGAATTGTAGATGCTGAGCACGTCGATTGGTGTGAAATATTTTTTGCAGCGCCCCAGAAAGCCTAGGCACTGCGATGCTTCCTTTGCAGTTTTGAAAATATGATCGCTCTATTGAAGCTTCTCGTTTATTTCGATACCCAGTATTCTGATGTTTTTAGAGTTATTAACGGATTCATTCATAAATTCGACCGTTTCGGGGGATTTTTCGCATTTCATCGACAACAACATTGATTGGGTTTTAGATACATTAAATTCCACACGGTTGCTTCTGCCCCAAGCCAGAATTGTGTTTAGATCAGAATTTAAAGATCTAATTTGCTTACTGCGTTTCGATCGAACTGCAATGGCGTTGGATTCTGCAGGTGAGCTGAAATGGTAGGAGGCGTCAAGGGAGCTATCATCAGCGAAACAAAAAAGCGGATTGAGAATGAGAGACAGTAGATCATTGATAAATATTAAGAAAAGCGTAGGAGCTAGAACAGAGCTTTAAATCTTTTTGGTCAATGGTGAAAGCGGTAAAAAATAATTTCACAAAATCTTCAACACCTCCACTAATTTATTACAATGAAGTGGTTGTCGATCCCGTTGGCAAGGCAATCGTTTTAGCCGCGAGTTCGCAGCAAACTCGTGTCTCCTGGAATCCAACCAGGTACTGCCCAACCCACCATTTCGGAGACTGTCTCTCCAAACATTTCCATCCAAATATAGCATTTCTGGAAGAAAGGACGGAAACGCTATGCTTAGACGAATTTGTAGTTAAAAACAAATTCAATAGATATGAGTTATGTCCTGCAAAATCTGGAATTCTCGTAGGTTTGTCTACGAGTTGCGTCAACAAGTTTGGTTCGGCGAAGAGTTCCGCGTGCAAACCAACAGGATCAGGATGGCACGAGAAAGGAAGCCACTTCTAATTATGGACGTTGAAATCACCCACAACAACAATTTCAGCGTCAGGTTTTGATGCGGTAATTACATCGATGGAGTCAGACAATT
Organism: Chrysopilus asiliformis; assembly: GCA_964034945.1. Classification (NCBI taxonomy): domain Eukaryota; kingdom Metazoa; phylum Arthropoda; class Insecta; order Diptera; family Rhagionidae; genus Chrysopilus; species Chrysopilus asiliformis. The sequence continues at coordinate 34,658,015 of OZ035963.1, forward strand.
TGTCCAACTTAATTTGACAATTTGTCACCAAGGTGTTCTCGGTGGAACAATTAGGGCTTCGGTAGATGAAACAGAGGTAGATGTGCTTGCGCATACGGAGCTTTAGCCAGATGAAATCAAATTCTGGATTAGCGCATTTCCTAAATTAGGAAGAAGTGGATAATGCACACCATTGCGGATATAAATTGCGATACCCCTTTGACGAAAAAATACTGGCTTTAGATGATACTCGTTTACCGGAAATTGACTTTGGTCTCAACCATAGCCATTACCTCTGATTTTTTTTTGGTTAAATGTATGTAAACCGATAGATTATTTTCCCTAATTCCGCAAACATTGCAAATATCAAATTTAGAATTTTGACTTACCCGTATCGACCCAACAAAAAATACAAAATGACAACACGGACACAAACAATAGCGAAGTGAAGCCTACAAGGATAAAAAAAAACTGGAAACGGTTAACGGATGCTCAGTACAAAAGCTTTAAGCCTAAACCCCAATTACGCGTTCGTGCGTGCGGCACCCACGCGGTGAATGTAAAAACTACGCATTTATATGAGTAAATGTATAATTGCGCGTTGCTCAGACGCGTTGCCGCGTCCGTGCCGCGTAGAGTAGGCTCAGTTTCTACTTTTAGACGCGGTGACAACTACTAGATGCCAGAACAAAATCATGCCGCACGCACGAACGCGTAATTGGGGTTTAGGCTTTAAGAGCTAAACAGAATAGGAGCGTCAGCGGCAAGCGTCCGCGTTATTTTTTTTAAACCAATGGAGCGCAATTGAGGCTGACAGAATGATGACGTCAACAGCGCCGTCGCCGCTGAATTTGAACCAAATCCAATTCTGTTTAGCTCTTTAAGCAGCCTGATGTTAACCGCTCCAGCACCACTCACCCCGTAGAAACTCCACCCAACTGAGAAAAATGTTATAAAAGGGCCTGAAAAAGCCTTTTTCGCTGGCACTTCACTAAATTTTCGGCACACGCGGGAACGCTATTGATTTTGTTTTGAGATTTTATGCCGGGACACTCGAAATTATTTTTGTCCGAATTTTCCGATTGCTGCGAGGTCTTCCTATTTTTTATGTTGATTGTAGTTTTCTGGCTACGGAATTTTTGGGGAATTTTTCTATTTTTTTGTAAAACGGAATTTACATTCGTATATCCCAAAACAACGCTTACAAAAAATTTCGATTTCTTGCTCCTTTTATATACAACGGCACGACCATCAATTTTGCGTCATTTCTGAAAAAAAAAATGGTTTTTTGAGTTGACACTGTTTTGATCTAGGTGTGTGTTCTCATATAGGAATATATTAGATTTAGTATACCGTTTGAGATGCATCGAACCAATCGTCGGACTCAAAAATGAAATACACCAGGGTGTCTGGATGACAAAAGATTTTGATTTCAGCATGTCCGTCTGTTTGTCTGTCTGTCCATCAACATCATAACTTTCGAAAGGACTGTGCTGGAGACTTGAAATTTTGTATAGTTGCGTCTCTCATAAATGACAAAAGTTCTTGAACGGGCAAAATCGGATTGAAGCCAGAACCACAATTACGCGTGCGTGCGTGCTGCTGTACCCATGCGGTGAAGGTAAAAACTACGCATTTATATGAGTAAATGTATAATTGCGCGTTGCTCAGAAGAACGTATGTTTCTGGTTCTACCTTAATCCTTCCCCCCTCACTCACACTCAGAAAAACAATAAAGCTGACCCGAAACAACTTTTTGACAAGTCAAATTTCTCGCCTGTTCATTTCCACTTCACCTTTATACAATTCGGTATTGTGATTTACCAAGTGAAATCTGTTACAGAATATGAGAAATTTAAATCTCAAAGTTGTTTTTGGTTTATGTTTTGCAAATTTTAACTGAATTCAGATAAGGTAATTACATTTTTTTTGTATTATAACCAATATAAAGAATTCTCTAGATCTTAGTGTGGTGTTTCAGCATTTTTTTGCACTTTTGATTACGTCAGACGACAAAAAGCAGCGCCACAAGTTTTCAAAGCACAATACGGAACACGAAAATTCCTTCCGATATACCGGAGAACCAAATGATTGCGCTGTATGATTTCCTGCAAAGTCATTCAACACTGCAGTTAAATTCTCCAATTTTTGAGCCTTAGAGGTCTTTCCGAAAGCGCGAATTCGTAAAATCGGGATTTTCCGGTTTTCGGTCTTGGCCTGCCGCAATGTCTCTCGCCAGAGGTCCAGGTCACGTGCCGATGTCCTCCAGTTTTGCAGTTTTTTTTTTATAGATCCAGCCAGAGTTTAGGGGAAGAGCCTTTAATGCCCAAGCACAGCTCGGGATGGTCGGAAGGACAAAAGGAGATGCCGATTTATGTTCTCCTTGAACTTCTGCGGGTTATAGTCCGGGCGGAACACATCGGATGGTAAATTGTTCCAAAGTCTTGTTGTTCGCGGAATGAAGGAACCCCTCAACTTTACTGTACGCGGAATGAAGGAACCCCTAAACTTTACGGGGAGGCTCAAGGAAGAAGTCATGCGCGCGTGCAGCTGCTCTAGAGGGTCTAAGGAAAATATACCGTGGAGGAATAAGTTGGGAAATTTCGGTGGAACATTTCCCATGGAAATATCTATAGAATATGCTAAATACCCCAACAGAGCGACGATGCTCGAGAGACGGTAGTGAATCTTTGCATCCTAAGTTTTGCATTCTAATTCTCTTCGCGTCCTGGTCTACGCCGCCTTGCAATCTGAGGTAGGGTCTTCCTCGTTGTTAATAGCCTACCGCCTACCGCAGAAGACTTTCCGAGTCGGGTCACTTTCACTCATTCAAGTGACATGACCAGCCCACCGGAGTCTGTTGAGTCTTATAAGCTTGACTACGGGCACGTCCTGATATCTCTCATAGACCTCGTCATTGTAGAGTCTCCGGAATCGTCCCCCCTCATGTATGGGGTCAAAGATCCTTCTGATATCTTCCTATCAAATGCGGACAAGAGGTCGCAATTATTTTTGCTTAGTACCCAAGTCTCAGAGGAATACTGCCTGACGATTAAGTTAGTTAATCGTCAGGCAGGATCAGGGTCCTGTACAGTTTCAGTTTGGTTATTGTAGTTAGGTTTTTAGACTTGAAGCATTTTGATAAGCTGTAGTAAGTTTCAATTAGTCTCGAATAAAAGAAATTTGGTTTCAATCATTTCGCCCAAAAAAACTCACGTTTTATTTCAACGTCCAAAATAGGTGCGGATTTTTTGACATTCTTAGGTGAGAAATTTCACGTTGGAAATCTCACGTGTTAAGAAATTTCAATTCATTGCTCACTTAAAGCAAAATAAATTTCTTGTATATGATAATACCAAAGTGTTTTTTACACTAAAATATAGAACACAGATGAATGATGAGATTGTCTAGACTTTATTAAATTAAACATTTCAAAATAAAATTATTCAGCAAATGAAGTAAAGATTTTCATGCTTTAATAAATGTAAAACGGACAATTGATTCCCTTGTTTAATACGCCATTATTATAAGTAATTATTATCAAAACAAAAGCAAAAAAAAAATGAAAAAAAACAGATTATTGCTTACTTTTATTATTTTCAATCAAAAATACATTGAAAAGATTTAGAATGAATCAACTAGGGCAGAAAATAAGAAAATAATATTGTGTGGTAATTTTTTCACAAGAGTTTTGAAGTTATATTAGGCAATATAAGAAAATGAAAATAAAACATAAGGAAGGACTTTCAGGCCTATGATATAACGTAAGTCGATTTTCAAGTCCTGATTATGATAAACTCCTCCCACATTTCCCCAATTTTCAGCGCATATGTTTTCTCCCACATATGAAAAAGAAAAACAAGAATATTTCCCCAATATTTTCCAATATAGAGGATAATGGAAGTAAGACGCTCATTGCGCAAGTTATCCCGATGTATTCGTAATTTTACTGGATGATGTTGAAATCGGCTCTCGAAAACGAGAACGCAGTTTCTAATCGAAAATTTGTCTGTTCAGTTGCTTAAAGTCTTTCAAAGGAGATGCTATGGCAATTTTCTGTGTGGGAATGTTTAAGTTAGTTAATCGTCCTGAGGGAATATATCGTTATTCATAATTCATTTTAATTTATGTATATTTTCTTGCGCTTGTTATGTCAGATGATTATTCTTTCAATAATATTGTCATTAGGTTATTAGGGGTTATTAGATCATCGGTTTTATCGTTAAAATATATCAGTAAGACTAATACAAGCCATAACAAACAATTCATCACAACTGCATTCTTGACTGCTGCCATTCACATTGAATAGCCATAAAATAAAAATATTGTAACTTTTTTTTTGTGCGTGTTATTATGACTAGGTTGAATAGACACAATTATTAACATATTAGGCATAAGCACTACAGGTAATATTGTACGAGGTTTATTGTGGAGTAAATGTACGAAATATCAAACTTTTGAATAGAATTCATTTAGAAGGATATTGTTGTGTTCCCTCTAATTACATATAAAATTAATTGAAACATTAGGCATATTTACATTCAATGCAAAATCGAATTTTTCGGACCATTACCAAAAATTATATGTTGTGGTATTCAATAAACCAGTTTATTATCGCTTTTACGTGTTTCCTAATAAACTGTGAATTAATTACTGCAACTTTGATTAATAAAACTTTTCAATGCATATACTTTGCAGAAGTAGTAATATTATTTAGTTAGACCAATTGGCTGTTTAATCGCTGGCGTGTAGAATGGTGCCGAAGTGGCAATTTAAATTTTTTAACCCGATAAAACTAGTATTCCGGTGTATATTGAGGTAGATTTATGGAGAAATAAGTAGTAACTAACAATAAGTAAGTAGTAGTATACTTTGATGCGGGAGCTCGCATTGATTTTTAAGCGTTTTAAAAATCACAAATCGCCACTTTAATGAAGTGCCTGAATTTTTGCCTGAAAAAATTCAAGAGCCGCAAAGCCATTCTTTTTTTGATATTATTGTTTATTTTTAGTATTTTTATTTTTGTAAGTAATTAGTTTTTTTTTTCTTTTTGCCGAATGACTAAAATTAAATGAAAATTTCGAATATTTGTATTAAAATTTCAATTTATAATAAGGATATTCCTGTAACCAGATAAAATTACCCTTTGCGTATTTTTGTGCGTAGTGTTTTATCCCTTCGAATAATTTGTGTAAATCGATTAGCTGTTTGGCTGTCTTCTCTCACAAGCCACAAAATCAGAAGTAATGCCGATAAATACCGGGGGTCAGTGAAAAAATAAAATTAATTAAAATAAATTGCATAAAAGAAATTCTCATTATTGCGGCTGAATTTCACAATTTCTCGAAGTTTTCGTATTTGACGTTTGCGAAAGTTTACCAAATGATTTGCACATTAAAATCATGGCAAAAAACGAGACTTTGCACACCAAAATCGTCGCGTAAATTTACGAGGACCGCGTAAACGATTTTCCTTACAAATTTTCTCAATTCGTTTACGAGATGGTAAATTTACGCCAGTTACGCGGTTTACAAGACATTTCGGCGATTTCATGAATCTTCCTAATATATAGAAATCGTCTGGAGCCGTAAATTTGATTAAAAACTTTAACGGATTTGTAAACATTTACAAAAAAAAAAACATAACAAAAGCTATAATTGCCAATCTGGCAATTACTAAAAACCCATATGGTGATATTCGTATAAAAATTCGAACAGTTGTACCAAAATTCCACTTTGAAGTCAAACTTTCCAATAAGATTTTTTAAAATTTATTCCAATCGGATTTTGATGTGTCGGACTTTTATCCTAAATAACTTTTGCTCTTGCACTTTTTTGATAAGATGCACCGTTTTTGAGATATTCACAAAAATCATTTTCGTTCGTATGGGGGGTACCCCCCCCCCCCTAATAGTCCATTTTTTCCCATTAACGAACTTAGCCTTGAATTTTACGAAAAACGGATCTGCGCAAAATTTCAAGTCTCTATATCAATCCGTGCGCCCGCAATCCGCGCCACAGACGGACGGACGGACGGACAGATGGACGGACATGCTAAATTCAACTTTTCTTTATACCCGTATGGTGAAACTAAAGGGTATACTAACTTTGCCTTACCGTTTGTAACGCCAAGATCCCGTCATCACACACAAAAATGAATTACACCAGTGTGTTTAGAATGATAAAAATAATTAAATTTTGCATGTCCGTCCGTCTGTCTGTCCGTCTGTCTGTCCGTCCGTCTGTCTGTCTGTCCGTCCGTCTGTCTGTCTGTGGCGCGGATTGCGGGCGCACGGATTGAGCTAGAGACTTGACAGTTTGCACAGATCCGTTTTTCATAAAATGCTAGGCTAAGTTCGTTAATGGGCAAAAACGGACCATTAGGGGGGGTACCCCCCATACGAACGAAAACGTTTTTTGTGAATATCTCAAAAACGGTGCATCTTATCAAAAAAGTCCAAGAACAAAAGTTATTCAGGATATTCTACATAAAACTCCCATACATCAAAATCCGATTGGAACAAATTTTAAAAAATCTTTTTTGGAAAGTTTGACTTCAAAGTGGAATTTTGGAACAACTGTTCAATTTTTTTTTTTTTTTTTTTTTTTTTTTTGGGTATAAACTACTTTATCTGATGATTGTGTAAGGAGTGCATGTTCTTCACTTGCCTTATATAAAGGGTCTTTCAATAAGGACATAACAATTTGGTATTTCAATAAAAACGCACCCTAAAACTTTTTTTTTATGATCTGGTAATGCTAAAACGTCAGTCAAGGTTTACATTTTTATCATGGTGAAGTTCACGAACGAGCAATGTCACACAGCTGGTCAAACTATTGATCTATTGAAGGAGAAGTTCGGTAATCGTGTAATCTCGAGAAATGGTCCGCTCATGCGATTTAATGCCGTTGGATTTCTTTTTATGGGGTTATGTTAAGTCGTTGGTTTATGCCAACAAGCCAATAATTTTAGAGGAGCTCAGGAACAATATCGAACGCGAAATTGCCAACGTTCAGGCCGATATGTGTGGAAGAGTGGTGGAAAATTGGCTCCAAAGAATCAATCAGCAAACGTGCTCGCGGTGGCCATATGAACGACATCGAATTTCATACGTAAATGTAACATGTCCACTACACCTGGAATAAATTTCAGCCCGATATCTCAATTATTCTGTGTTTTATTTAAATACAAAATTGTTATGTCCTTATTGAAAGATCCGATAGAAAAAATTTGAAATCCCCTCCCTCGTCCACATCCTTCGTGGTCAGGTCAGTGCCAGAGATCATGGCATCACTCGGATGAGATCCAACAATTGATTATCGGGATCGAAATTTGAAATTTCCTTTCAAACAATTTTTCAATTCCTCGTTGTTTCCATTTAACTTTAATTTCACTTTATAGAATTAGTCAATTGTGGCCATGAGAAAACTGGTACTTCAATTTACGAAATTTACTCATAATCTATAGCCAAAAAATTATGAAAATCAATAATAATACTAAAATCCCAGAGGTCGAGAAATTCAAATAACCAAAGAGAAGGTTCGTCTCAATTTTTGTAATTATCTAGATAAAAAGATATAAGGGTATCTTAGTTCTTTCGTGTGCAATAAAAATTGCGCCGCAGGGAAAAATTTTAATTTCAAGCATAACTTTATCCACTTAGCGATGTGATGATACCTTTCTTACATAAGAAATGTAACGTAAGTTACGTAAAACCTTTTATGATAAATAACTAAATATTTATGTTGAATTTTTTTCGCGTAAAAAATTGTTGAAAATTTCACAACTAATTGAGGTAGAGAGTTGAAATTGGGCACAGAACATGCTTTTATCAAAAGTTAAATCCCATCCGAAAATGACAAAAATTGAACATCTCCCTCTTCCCAATACAAATTTTTCTTGGAATTTTCTGGAAAATTGTTTTTTCCCAAAAATTTCATCAGACAAAAAGAGTTTAAAATCTGGTCCTACTAAACTTTCCCTTACATCAAAGTCCAATTGAAGCAATTTTAATAAGTCCAATTGGATTGCATGACGCCAATTAGATGAAAAATTAGGTTTTTTTTTCAAAATCGCATTCCCAAATGAATCATTCCTCTCCAAAGATAAGATCTTCATACTGTCATATCTCTGTTAGTAATCAATATTCAGCTACCGACGGGCACACCAATTGGATCATCCAGTGTGATCAACAGCACTCAATCTCGAATCATTGGCTAGTCACACCACGAAATATTAGAACAGGGTTGAACTACAAGTTAGACCAATACATTCACAGGACGATTATCCATGGATTTGGGGTCAATTCTTCATACATATTTCTTCATATTTGAATTCTTTCTTTTTTCAAATTTATATCGAATCTATAGGTTAGTCATTTGGGAATTGCATATTTTTTTGAATTAATAAAACATGAAGTCTAATGGTGGATCTCCATTACTGAAGCATTCGACGTGTGCAAAAATATAGAGACACACTTACGTAAAAAGGCCTTCGTAAAAAAGAGAGAGAACAACGTGTGCAAAAAAAATGCAATACGTCGCCAGATATCGCATTTGTAGTTTTTTTATAGGATGCACACGTCGCCAGATGTCGCGTTTGTAGATGAAGTTGAACGACTTTAACTTTTCCTATAAAGATCGTGTGCAACTATAAAATTAAACTCACACATTCTCCGTAAACAAATAGTGAGGTCCAATACATTTAAATTGTGTTTTGACATTTCTTGTTTGACTGCTGTAAAATTACGCATAGTGGTTCGCGAATCACTACTTGCTTCTTAATTAATGGCCCAACCATTTGGAGAAGCTCTTCAAATTGTGTGGCCGTCATTCGCAAATATTTGCAGAAGAAACTCGGATCGCGTATACAACGTAATGCTCCAAAAACGCTCACAAATGCCCCATTTATGTCCCGATCCTTGTAATATTCATGAACTCAGAACTTTCTCTTTTTTTCCGACACGGTCTTCATTGTCACTGTCACTTGTGCTATCTTCATCGAAAATTATATCGATTAGTAATTTTTTGCTATCCGAATCCATTTTATTACAATATTTAAAGACGATGTCAACTGTCACACGGTTGGGAGATTTTTTTTAAGTCTAGCTAATGTTTGAAAGTTGAGTGTTGCGGTCATGGAATAAGGTTCAAATTCCTATGACGTATATCCTATAAAACTACCTATAAAAACATCGCGTTCGTCTTCTGTCTTTCCCACTGACAATTACAGAGATTTGTCTCTTTCTATTTATATACAATTTTTTGCACACGTCGAATGCTTCAGTAATGGAGATCCACCATAAATTGGTAATAGTATTTTATTGTGTCTGGCATTTCCCTTCGTTTCTTAGCGTTCGAGCAACAGGCCCAATTTTTGTTTTAAATATGTACAATAGCAAAAAACAATGAAAACTCGTCACGGGCGTCTGCATTTAAAAGTTTTTCTGCAAAAAGAGTTATTAATAAGCACAAAAAACCTGGGCAGTAAGTAACATAGATAACTTATAAGACAATCCAAAACCGACAAGGTTTGTAGGCCAAAATAAATATTTTATTATTATTATTATTATTATTATAAGACAATCCTATGCCATATAACCAAAAGTACCTGACTTTTGACAATATCTAAAATTTGTGAAGAAACGCCACAAACGGTACACCAGTCGTAAGTTACATGTTGCTATTCCAAAAAAAATCCAAATTTAAAAGGAAATGCAATTAATATTGTTGCATGACAATACATAACTTTTGTGAATACAGCTCTGAATTTGGATGCAGTCAGCCATGTTTCCCTTTCAATTTCTTCTTCAAGCTTGCTTTTGATGAATTTCTTCAGTAGGTACTGGGGATTTTTACTCTATTAAATATCGAAAACATATTGTTTTCATTATTTTAAACAACATTACATTTTGAAATCAAGTTAAACAATATTTGAATTATTTAATAAAAGTATATTGATTATAATCTTAATAATATTTAAAACCCATTTTAAATTGTTTTTTTATAAATCGTGTTTATTCTTTTTAGTAATTTCGTGTTCGATTGGTATGACTAAAAATCCAAAATGACTACTGCCTTTCACCACGCTTGTTTATACTTTTTAGTCTTTGAATATATATCCTTGTTTCTGAGATATTCTCACGAACTTTTTGACTCCAGAATCAGATTCAACCCCTGGATCAGATTTTTCCCGGAAAATTTGAGGTAAAGAATAATCACATTACCTTTACAGAACCTTCTGTTCTCCTTACAGATTTCTTAATTCCAGATTCTGATTCAGCGACCCCAAAAACCCCAGATGAGATTTTTCCTAGAAAAATTGGAAGAAAAGAACAATCCCGTTGTTCTTACTTCTAATATCCCTACAGACTTTTTAATGTCAAAGTCGGATTCTGCGCCTCCAAAAAACCCCAGATGAGATTTTTCGCGGAAAATTTGAAGAAAAGGATAATTACTTTATACTTACAGGACCTTCCTTTATTCTTACAAAGACGAAGGAGTGAAAATATTGTATTGTCATCGGACTTCCCTCAAATTTTCGGAGAAAAAAAAATTTCATCTGGAGTTTTTTGGAGTCGCTGAATTCGATTCTAACGTTAAGAATGCTGTAAGCACAACGGAAGGTTCTGTAATGGTAACATGATTATCTTTGTCCTCAAATTTTCCGGAAATAATCTCATCTGGGGGTTTTTGGGGTCGATGAATCTGATTATGGAGTCAAAAAGTACGTAAGAATATCTAAAAAGCAAGGATATATCGCACATGGTCCCGTAGACTGTAGTATCTCAAAAAAATGTGTTTTTGAGTAATTATTCCATTATGTAAAGGAAAATTGACTGAATCAAATGAAAAACAAATTTAAATGTAAACGTAGTCCTAAAATTTATTTATTTTTGGTTTTTTAAATTCCCATTTTTTAAAATTTAAATTGATTTTGTGGAAAACAAACCTAACTCTATCTTTTATTATTGCAAAAAAAAAAATGAAGCAAATGATCTGTAAATTATTATCAAAAGAGTAATAAATTGAAATATTACTGTACAGACAACAGAAAAAAACAATTATTCATAAAAAATTATTTTGAAATGAAAAATTTGAATGCGTTTTTCTTGAAATGGCCGATTTTGAGATACTACAGTCTACGGGACCATGTGCGATATATTCGAAAACTAAAAAGTACACTCATACCTCGCTTTACGGCCTAGATACGTTCCGGAAAATTTGGCCGTAAAGCGAAAAGCCGTATAACGAATCATTTATTTTCATACAAACCCATACAAATTCAATAGGATCCGTTCCAATTTTTTTTAAATAACGTAGTTTTTAGTTTAAAATGCATTTTTTTCTTTTTATTTCATTTAAAAATGCTTACATACAAAATAAAAATACATAACAAGTAGGTAATATAAGGATAACTTCAATAACAAAAAAAAAATCATATGTACATAAAAAGATCACTTAAAAAAAATTTAAAAAATTCATCTGCACATGTCCATATACATAATAAAAAACATAATTTAAAATGTTTAAATCGGTTCTAATCTGATGACAAAAATGAATTACACCAGTGTGTTTAGAATGATAAGTATAAATAATTTTTGCATGTCCGTCCGTCCCTCTGTGGCGCGGATTGCGGGCGCACGGATTGAGCTACAGACTAGAAATTTTGCGCAGATCCGTTTTTCGTAAAATGCGAGGCTTAGTTCGTTCATGAGCAAAAATGGACCATTAGGGGAGATACCCCCCATACGAACGAAAACGTTTTTTGTGAAAAACGGTGCATCTTATCAAAAAAGTGCAAGAACAAAAGTTGTTTAGGATGTGATTCTACATAAATCTCCCATACATCAGAATCCGATTGGAATAAATTTAAAAAAATCTTATTGAAAAGTTTGCCTTCAGAGTGGAATTTTGATACAACTGTTCGCCATTCACTTAAATCACCATACGGGTTTTCAATAATTGCCAGATTGGCAATTATAGCTTTTGTTTTTTTTTTCGCAATTTTTTTTGGGCCGTATAACGAAACATTTTGGGACGTAAATCGAAAAAGTGCCATAATTAAAGAAGGCCGTTATAGCGAAAAGCCGTATAGCGAGGTATGAGTGTATAAACAATTTTTTTTAGTCATACCAATCGAATACAAAATTACTAAAAAAATAAAATAAAAAACAATAAAATTTTAAAAAAGTTTTTATTTAAAAAAATGTACCTACTAAAAAGGGAAAAATAATTTTTTGGGCGCTGTGTATCAGAAATTAAAGCCGAGATAAAAGCATAAAGTATTAAATAAAATAAATATTTATCTCGCTTTTATTTCTGATATAGAGCGCACAAAATATAGTGCGTTTTTTTAAAAAAAAAAAAGCTTTTTTTTAATTTTTTTTTATAATTTACTCTGAAATGAAGTGATGTGATACACAATAGCATGTTCCTAACTTATTAATTTTGCATACTATTTTGTTTGTTTAGCTGATATTTTACGATGCATTTAATCTTTATACGAAACCATATTAGACGCATACCATATTGCGAAATGCAGAAATACATATTTTTCGGTTACATGCATATATGGCTGTGTGGTTTGCTCTAGACTTTGTTGCCTTTTGAATATGGTATGTGCTCTTTACACTTATATATTTGTTTGTGTTATTTTCGAGTTTGCCTTTTCTATTTTGTGGTACAACACTGTCACCATTGCAACATAATTTTAAAAAAAACTCCGAATTATGCATTGAGTTGATGCAGAAATGAATTAGAGCCATTAAAACGGATCAATCGCCTTAACTATTTTCGAAAATACCACAACAAAAATTACAGTCACTATTCAGATAATGTCAAGTGATTGAATCTACAAAAATTAGTTTTGGGTTGCGAAAACAGTTTTTGTTATTGTGGGGAAACAAATGTAGGTACTTGACGACGATTCGAAACAGGATGAGAAAACTCGCATAGACATACTCTAGAATTCAAAGAAGGATGTTCTCGCATAAGTCATACGGTTTATCTTTAATGGCACTTGCACCCAGCTACAATCGGTCCAAGGTACAAGTCCTTCCCCTATTATTTTCACAAATCGAATCGTATGGTAAAAGTAATATTTTGAGGCTTTTAACCCGATTAAAAGCACCAATTTGTACTACGAAAACGTCTGTAGTCTCTTAAAATTCACAATAAACCAGAGTACGGAAAAATTCGAAAATAATATTCTTTTGCATTTGAATCATTCGAAAATCAAATTTTATAAAATAAAATCGCGAATGATTCTTTTCACAGAGGTTTTTTTTTAGATTCGCTGGCGAATGAATTGAAACCGATTTTTAGCTGTTTAACCCTAATCCGCACACCCGATGACTTTGAGTCACCGTTTCAGTTTTGAGAGTTATTGTTATGAACATTAAAAAAGTTATTGCATTCATGCTCCTTGACTTTGTTTTTTTATGCCAATACTATTTAAAAACGAAAAAAAAACAAAATTTTTTACTACAACAATAATATTTTGCTTTTATTCGCTTCATGCCTAATCCACGCAGACGGTAACTCATAGCCACAGTAACAGTTTTACCAGCAAAGAAAGGTTATTTTGGTATCACTTTGCTTCTGTTTCGCAAAATATCGGACCGTAGTAGGGGATTATAACTGTAGCATTTCCCAAAAGTTGCTTCCTGTGTCCCCATTGCTAAGGTCGCGCTTCGAAGCAAATATGTATGTGCAAATGCAAAAAAAATGTTTGTAACGAACATTCTTAAAAATCAATTTTATGCTACAATTATAAATAGTGCGAATGATGTATATATATATATATATATATATATATATATATATATATATATAAATAAATATTATTAACTGAATTAAAAACTGCAAACTTACAAAACTTTTTTTTTATTAATTTATACCATTCTTCTGCCAGTCACCACCTGCGTGGAATAAAGACAAAATTAGCCTGAGCTGATTAGGGTTAAATCGATAGCGAGCGAATCGAAGCCTATTCAAACTCAACTTTTTGATTCGCGAATGAAAAAAAAATGGAAAAGAATAATTCTTTTTGATTTTTTCCCGCTTTCTTGACCTAGAGCTAAATAGGAGTATTCGTTTATCGGCTTGTCACTTATAGTACTTAAGTGACAAGCGAATAAAATAATACTCCGCACCCTGCCCCCAACTACAAATTCACCTCACCTACCCCTTCCGCTCCCCTCCCTCTGTCCACCCCTCTGCATTTCCCTCCTAACTTCCTCTACCTTATTGCCCTCCTTCTCACTCATCCCTCCCCACTCACTCTCCAGCCACCCCCTCCCGGCTTTCCCACTTTACGCCACCCCCTTACCTACAACTTTAACAACCCTACCCCTAACCAAGTTCCAAAGTCACCCCCTTTAACCCCTCAAACAATTGTCCACCCCACTCCAAGAAATCCCCCCTCCTCATCTTTTACCATACCATCACCCTCCCGTCTCCCTTCACCTCGGCCGACCCGTTTCCTGTTCAAATCATTCGTTTTATATACTTCATACTTTAATTCGCGAATCATTGTTTTGCGATAACTTCGCGATCTAATAATAATTTCAATTGACGAAATTTTCGATTCGATTCGCGAATGGCGAATGGAATTTTTTAAATACGAGAATCAAAAAATACAATTCGCAAATGAATCAAAAATAAAATTCGCGCGCGAATTATTCTGCAATAAACCAATTATAAACAATACAGGTATCCCTCGAGTTACGCGGTTAATTGGTTCCGCGTAAGTCGAAACCGCGTATGTGGAGACTCAGGATTAGTGCAAAACAATACATACCTATTATCTTTTTTATATTAAAACATTCATCTATAATTACAATATTTTCTTTATAAATAAAAATTGCTCCAAAACCGTACCGCGTAACGAGCACTTTTTTCCGCGTAACTCGAAATTCACATAACTCAAGTACCGCGTAAATAAATTAAAAGTAATTAATGAACGCATCTGCAAGTCTCGGCTACCAAGTACTTTTTTTTGTATCTATTTGTATTCTAATTAAATATATTTATATCGGTCCATTCTTTGACTAAAAAACGACTTCTTTAAACACATAAATAAATAATCAAATTTAAAAATTCATGGTTTACAAAACTACAAATCCCTTAGCTTATACCAAATACTTATAAGATCATAGCATAATCAACACCTTCTCATATTAAGATATATGAGCTACCCTTATCAAACAAAACTAACCCCACGTGATGAATAGAAGAAATCATCAAACAATATTTGCCCTTTCCGTTATTTTGTGAGTAACAAATCAAAATTGAATTTGAGTGAGTGTTTATCTATCGGAGTGTGCCTGCCTATATCAAATATAATACGTAACTATGTATGGCAATGTTAAAGCTTTTTGGCAATCACCCACTTCATTCCCAATTATGAAGACTTTTGGCACAGTTTTTTTTTCTCTTAAGTTTTCGTATACTGATATACGACGTCTATACAGAAAGCGAAAACATAACAGTCATGCTTTTCATCCCTTATTACGACAGCTTTAGCTTAAGTCGATTTATGAGAAACTTTTGTTGGGTAGGTGTTACTCGCGTTTATAGTCGAAGCGATGGGTGCCTTTACCGCTACGTAGAACATTAGCAGTAGTGCCTAACGGAGGAAAAGCCAAGGAGAAAAAAAAAATTAAAAGGGATGCTTCAGTTGAGAAGTAACATGGGTGACTATCGGGGACGAGTGGCTTAACAATTCCAAAAACAACACCAAAACCTGATGCTGGCTGATAGTGTATTATGCTTTTGGAAACGGTGTCTGTCTGGTCTTATAATGTCACACTGCTAGCATGAAATTGTACTCGTATTGTGCAGTATAAGCTGTGCAAGCAGAGGGTATTTATTATACAGATGGGGTTGAATGTGGTATAATAGCAGACCATCATCCCTTTTGCAGATTACGGTGAGAGTAGTCATGGCCTTGATGTTAGATTATATTGGTTTAATGTATGTATGCCCATGTCACTTGATTGTAGGTAGGTGAAAAGCAATAGAAACCAAATAGAAAGAAAAAAAGTCTTGGCGGATATTGGGTTTACCGGAATTTTGTGTGAGTAATATAAAATTAATTGGCTGGTTATTAAACTCGATTAGACTTTTTGTTTGATATATTGTTTGCTTCGACGCATTTATTTTTTATTTTTTTATTTTTTGCTCTTAAAATGTTGTTCGTGTGCTTTTGGTTGGTCGGTCTCTTGCTATGCAAACACTTGAAAAGGGATTTAAAGTTTTCTGTTAAAGAAGTTTGAAGCGATAAAGTTTATTCTTGTCACAGTTTGAATGATTAATTTTTTCGATATTGTAAGATTCGATCCACTAAGCTTGAGTAAGGGTTGGAGGTATTTCGGGTAACTGGTATATACTATATATTTTATAAAGAAAATTGAAAATTTGTCTTCAGGGACACACAGAGTATAAAAAATGGAACGGGAGAAATTAAAGGAAGAAAAACAAAAGATGTAAGAGATGATATTGCCCATAGGGCGAATGAAGTGAAAAAGTTTGAAGTAAATTAGCGAAGCAGGAAGTTCAAAAGTGATCTATAGCTTTGAGGGGTAACTATAAGAAGGATGTCAGAGCTTAACATGAAATTGATGTAAATTGTTTTTTATTTCTTTTCATTTGATTTTATTTTGGTTCGGAATTTATACACAGATTGTTCCCGTACTCCTCCAATATACACAGTGTTTATTCCCTATTTAATTTTTATTTTCTTCTCTGAGAAACAAAAAGAAAATAAACGTGAATTTCGTCTTGCAAATTCCGTTTTAGATAATAAAAAGTACCTATATGTTATATTTGTATAAGTAATGGAAATATAAATTGATTAATAGAATTATATTCCTTTAATTCAAACAACATTATTTCATTTTATTGACACGGTATCGTTGTAGCAATTTCATTTATTACTCTTTGGCAAAAAATCGGATATTTATTCGTACAGAAGTATTTATTTCTTGGTTTCTATGCAAATCCAGTACATGAAGCCATGTATTATTTATTTTGGGTGATTCCACCCCAACCAAACGAGTAAAAAAGAGTCGGTCTTGGATTTCTTTCAGATTTGAGTCACTTAATGTACCTTCCAAGGTTGTGAAAAATGCAAAATTTTAAGATTTTCATATTCAGTAGTTTCAGCACTTTGAAATCCTTCGAAAATTGCAATTTCCTGCTAAATTGCAATCGCAATTTTATTTCTCAGTCTAGAAATGAGATGGAAAAAAGTCACCTGGTTTGGACAGTTTTTAATATCAAGGTCACGCCATATAATATTTGACCTTGAATATCTCAAAAGGCCATATTTTATTTTTTTAACCGACTTCCAAAAGGAACAGGTTCTCAATTCGACTCCTATGTACTTTCTTATACGTACGTAGTATAATAAAGTATTGTATTCATGAACAATTTCGATTTCTTAATTCTGCGTAAAAATCATTTCCCGAGCACTTCTGGGTCGATTGATAACAAAAATATCTTTTTGGCTGTCAGTCTGTGTACAAGATTTCTCAAAAGTTAATAGCGCTAGAGCCATGAAATAGTCCTGGAATGGGACATTCCTATCAACTTTTGGTGGAAATATGTTAACCGGAAGTAACCAAAATGGCGGCTGTTTAGAAATCGCAATTTCGATTTTTGTTATTTACTCCGAAACTACGCGTTTTTCAGTAGTCTGATGTATAACATAAATTGGAGACAATAAAAATTTTCTACATTTTTGTCTTTTACTAGAACTCCATATCTCAAGCCGTTATCGTCATATGCTGTTATTTTAAAAAATCAGTTTTTTGCGATTATCTCAATATATGAGAAGAATTGAAGAGAATGTTTACCATAATTTTGACTTTACTTTCTGGTTTTGTATTTAAATATTTTTTGTTTCACAACAAGATTGGAAACCTTACAAACAAACAAAAAAAGCATGATATTTAAACAATTAAATTCACCTAGTTTCAGTCCGAGTAAACCTCAAGGTTCCACTCTAGGACCCAGTGGCATCCTGGATGGTATTCTTTGTAGAAAATTGAAAGCACAAAAATAAATTTTACTCTACATTACATTTGTTTTTTCCCATTTGACTCGCCCAGGATTTTACTTTATGTGGCAACTTTAGATTTAAAGCAAATCTCATTAATACTTTTTTACTATACATGGAAATCATACTAAAAAAACAAATTTTCATTTATTCAATTACATCCTTTTTACTTAGGATATATCAATTGTCTACAGAGATTTATGTAACATTGGTTTGTATGCAGAAAGTTGAGCGACCACAGACTTTTACATATGTTTATCAAGCTTCTAATGCGGCAATGGTTCGTGTAAAGTTTTGTGGTTTAATTTATCTCTGTCAAGCAAAACATACTCAAAATTTACTTTCGGTTTTATTGAGATATATCACATAAACAAAATTGTGTTTCAAATTTAATTTCAATTTTTAAAGAACCGCATGTAGCTCAATTTATTTACGATGGAATTGAAAATAATTTTTTAAAGCAGATTTTAGAATTTATTAATATTAACGAAATGCTAAATATTACTGGATGAAAATCTGACGCGGGAAAATGTCTGACATTAAGATGTATTATAATTCCATAGTACTATTATTAGATACACGGAGAAAATATGTTACTAGATTTAAGAAACATGTGTATAAGGCAGCGTTTCTCAACCTTTCAGTATTCGCGGCCCAATTTTCAATCAACATTGTCGTCGCGCCCCCCTTCCATACAATAAAATGTATACAATAATAACGCAATTTGAGTATTTTGGCGCTAAACCTACACTACTACCCACAAATTACCAAGAAAACAGTAATTTATTGACATTTGGCAACACCGATCCTCAGCGTTGACAAAACAAGAATCCGGTGCCTTTTTATTGCTCTTGCGTCATTTTTACGGTTTCGCGAGAAGTTGTTTTAACCCTGAATTCACAATGAACGCGAAACCGACGCGAAACTGGCGCAGAAACTGTCACTTAAAAGTTTGGTTCCCACAAATTGTTTGAAGTGAGCACAGTGAACGTATAGAACGCAGCTACAACGTAACCGCAACGCAAAAATTTGCTGTTCGAGGAAAAATTGATAGCCTTAGTGCAAATAACAAAGATAAAGACCAACAAAGCAAATTATCGCTTCAAAATTATCCATTTTTGTAATTTTTCCAAGTTTATACCACTTTATATTATGTCACTTGTACTACTTCACGAGCTGCCATTGTGCTCTGCCGCTAGAATTTTGCACTGCGTGACAGTTCAGAGCGTTGTAGTTGCGTTGGTTTCGCGCTGGTTTCGCGTTCATTGTGCTCCAAGCGTAAGTTAATAAGTTAATTATTAAATATTATGTCGAAATGTATTTTGTTTTGTATGTGGGTATGTACTTTCCTTTCAGTCAATTAATAAACTTTTTTAAATATTTTGTCTTGGATATGCTCGCGCCCCCCCCTTAAATGTACCCCTAGGGGGGCGCGCCCCACAGGTTGAGAATCGCTGGTATAAGGCCCTAAACCACATTTTTCTTAAATACGAGTATACACGCAGATAATAAAAAAACAGAAGATCTGACTATTTTATAATGGGAAATCGTGACTATTACTAAAATAATTAATTGCAATTACAATATAGTAAAATTCCAATTACAAACTTAGAATAGCTACAATTATGCTAGGGGTTAATCGTCAAATACTTTATATGATGACAGAAATCCATTTGTGTAGGAAACGGGGAAAGGAGTGGTCCGATTACATTTTTATGTATGGATAAGTTATGTAAAATCCTATTCCTAACACATTTTACCTTTATAAATTTTTCAATACGACTCACCGTTTTCGAGAAAATAAAAAAAGTATACAATTAGTATAGGGGAGAGGGCATCAGTGACCCAACTGGATTTTGATGTATATATAAGTTATGTAAAATCATATTATACGATGCACAGTTTTCTAGAAAACAGGAAAAAAGTATTCTATTTGTATGGGAGAGTTACTCTGTGAGTGTCCAGGCCTACAAGCACGCCGATTTGGGACGCTTGGGGCCAGATTTTATAGTAGCCTGACGGAGCTTGGCAACCACCCACTCGAGGATATGCTGAGCTTCGTCAACAAGTCGGGCTGGTTCAAATAGGATCAGCTAGTTTGATGAAAGGTCTTATGAGTACTGAAGACATCACAATGGGCCTGTAGGCCTCCGAGTGTAGCGCTGTGTTCAATATGAATTATCGTTTTCGAGAAAATTGCAAAAAACTGTTTCGTTTGCATGGGGGAGGGGAAAACAAATGCTTCAATTTTTCCCGTTCAAGAACCTAACCTAGCCATTTACGAGAAACGCAACTATACAAAATTTCTAGACTCTACCTCAATCCTTTTGAAAATTATCGTGTTCACGGATGGACAGACTGACAGACAGACCGAGGGGTATGCGGAAATTATATTCTTCTGTCATCTCTAATACCCTGGTGTAGTTCATTTTTGTTTCCGATGATTGGTTCGATGCGTTATAAATGATATATTCACTCTAACATACTCATATATGACATATCATTTAGAGTATAAAAAGTATATAAGCGTGGCGAGACATACGTCATTTTGGATTTTTAGTCATATTAATCAAATACTAAATGACTAAAAGGTATAAAATAAACATAACAAAAGCTATAATTGCCAATCTGGCAATCATTGGAGACCCGTATGGTGATATTCGTATCAAAATTCGAACAGTTATACCAAAATTCCAATTTGAAGTCAAACTTTCCAATAAGATTTTTTAAAATTTATTCCAATCGGATTTTGATGTATGGGAGTTTTATGTAGAATCATATCCTAAATAACTTTTGTTCTTAGACTTTTTTGATAAGATGCACCGTTTTCGAGATATTCACAAAAACCGTTTTCGTTCGTATGGGGGGTACCCCCCCTAATGGTCCATTTTTGCCCATTAACGAACTTAGCCTCACATTTTACGAAAAACGAATCTGCGCAAAATTTCAAGTCTCTAGCTCAATCCGTGCGCCCGCAATCCGCGCCACAGACAGACAGACGGACAGACGGACAGACAGACGGACGGACGGACATGCAAAAATTAAATATTTTTATCATTCTAAACACACTTGTGTAATTCATTTTTTTGTGCGATGACGGGATCTTGGCGTTACAAACGGTAAGGCAAAGTTAATATACCCTTTGGTTTCAACATACGGGTATAAAAAGAAAATAATTAAAAAACCATTTTGTAAAAAAGAATTTATTTAAAAAACTGCACTAAAAAGGAAAAAAAATAATGTTTTGGGCACTGCACTTAGAGAATGGAGTAAAACTCGACGACCTATGCGAGGCACGCGTTCGCCTGCACTAGGGAAAGTAAAAAATTGTTCAGCTGTGACCGGAGAAATTCCAAAATTGGACCTGCAGCAAGTGAAGTAGGGCGTTCGGAGCTGCACCTTAGATAGGTATTTCCAGGACGTAATGTCATGTAATTACGATTATGCCTCTTATACCTTGAATATTTAACCGCCATAGGTCAACTGAAAACCAAGCGAAGGCAAACTGAAGCAATGTGAAGTCAGTAAAGCTATTGCGGCCCTAACTGTATGTGTAAAGCCGCTAATAGGATAACTTGTTGACCGCTGGGCCTTGTATTCGAAAAGAAATTAAACAAAATTGGCGGAAAATGGCTTGAAATACCTTAGAGTTTTATCTATGGTAAGACCAAACACGTGATTTGGCGGTTCGAATCCCACCAAGCGCTTTTATCTTTTTTTGTATTTTTATTAATTTTTTTATTAAAAAAAAACTAATTATATGCATTTCGTAAGAAACATCTTTGAATTCGCTAAAAATGAAGAAAAGTTAACCAAATTGATTTTCTTCCGAGATTTGGCTGCACCAAGAATCTTGGGTAACTTATCAAATTTCTTAGTTTGTACCAAGAAATTTATTAACCTATACGAAGATTTTGGGTGTTTTCACCTAATTACTTCTCACTGTGTAACTCATGAGAGAAGTCATATCGATAACATGCTACAATTATCAGTAAAAACAAAAAAAAAAACATTAATACTGAAGGTCCAGTTGGGTATAAAATATCCTGTCGTTAAAGCGGTATTTAATTCAATCAGACTTTTATATAGTAAAGAATCATTGGATGGTTAAAACAATATATCGTTAACGTTACAGATATTGAATAATCTATTTTCTTATACGATTATTTTAAATGGTTGTTTTTGGTTCGTTGTTCTATTTATATAGATGCGAACTAAGATGTAAAACGATTGTTTCCAATACGGATGGTGATATAAGGCTAAAGTAAAGACGGATACAATGATATTTGGAAGTTTAAAAGGTAGTAAGTTAAGTGAAAATGAGAAAAGTGGAACAGAATAAAATTAAAGAACGTTGTCCACATTAAGCTTATTCTTATGAAGTCCTTTTTTCCTGCTTATACTAAATTCAACACAAGTTATTTTCTGCGTATTTATATATACAATATTATATATATATACTTTTAGTGAATCCTTTTGAATTTTATAAAGAGGAAGACTACATCGTTTTTGTCTATTCATCTCAGAGAGCATTAGGTATTACTGAATGGACGACGATATACGAATTTAGGTTTTACTATAACATTGTGAGAAAGTGAGCTTTGAAGAATAACGATTGGCAGACTCTTCCTTTTACACTCCGTGAAAAGGTCTATCCAGACCTCGAAAATCTGTTTTCTTTGAATTGATGCTTTTTTAGTACACATTATTTTGGATAAATCGTCTTGCCCCGGCTATAGATCTATGGTTTTTCTCTTGACTCAGTCATTTCCTTCGGTTTTTTATTCAATTTTTTCCGACCGTTTTTAGTGGGTTGTTGTTGATGTTTCTGTTTCGTCACCCTCGGAAACGTATTTCTTCAGTGTTTATCCTGTTTTTTCTCTCCCATTTTTTTTTTTACTTTCTGTATTATTATTTGTTTTGTTACTGAAGACTAAAAGGATAACATGAATAAAGCTGTGATTAATTAAGTTAAGGTATATAACAAACAGGGGAAATAACGAAAAGTTTGATTAATGTTTGTTTGATTGAATTACATTAAAGGCATGGATTTTCGAAAGGATTTTCATTGTCGTTTAGTTAAAAGCATCTCGGTAAAATGTCTGTAAGACCTGTTTTTATATGCGTTAAGCTATTGAAATGACTGTAATCATAATGAAAGATTTGGAAAAAAAAGTTGTTGCAAAACTCACATTAAATGGAAAAATGTCCGTCCGTGGATACGATAACTGTCGAAACGATTGGGCAAGGGAA
Source organism: Chrysopilus asiliformis (assembly GCA_964034945.1). Lineage (NCBI taxonomy): Eukaryota > Metazoa > Arthropoda > Insecta > Diptera > Rhagionidae > Chrysopilus > Chrysopilus asiliformis. The sequence goes on from OZ035963.1 coordinate 34,681,310, forward strand.
TTGAAATTTTTAAGAGATGCGATTATCATAAAATGTAAGGTAAGGTTAATTAACTAGCAAAATCTGACCACTCTCTCCACCGCCACATATCGAACACATACCGAATACATATCGAAAAGAATTTTTTGATTTTCACAAAAAAAAATATACGTATCGAAAAAATGAAGACAAAAAAGTTTAGAATATTACATAAAATTACAAGTGGACAAACTTTAAAAAATGTAATTTGGATATCAAGATCGAATTTAATTTTATCTTTCTAAGAATTTAAGAACAGGTATTTCACGATTGTGTCTTGGGCAATGTTTGCTGCTTTGATATAAAAAAGAAAAAAAATAATGTTTTGGGCACTGCACTTAGAAAATGGAGTAAAACTCGACGACCTATGTGAGGCACGCGTTTTTATGGGATTACCCAAAAAAAAGAAAAGTACATTGAAATGTCGATACTATATACCAGGGCTGCCCAACCAGGCGATCGCGATCTACCAGTCGATCTCGACACGAATTTGGGTCAATCTTCTACTACAGGCTGAAAATGTTTAAAAAAAATTTTTTTTTGGTGAACACAAATATTAAAAAAAAGGGAAAGTGAAAATTAAGTAATCACACTATCTACTTCTCCGTTTTTCTGTTTTTTTTTGCTGTTACAGCAAGTGGTCTATTTTATTTAGATACCTTATTTTAAATTGAAATGAAATAAACTGAAGTTATACCAATTAAAGATCTATTTTTTTGTATATGGGTAGATCTCGATGTAGTTGGATTAAAAAAAGTCGAACTTTAGTACAAAAAGGTTGGGCAGGCCTGATATATACCATCAGTACTGCATACACCTCGATAGCGTATACTTAACTTTTTGTTTAACTTCAAACCTACGGAAGTTTCACCCTCTGAAGCAAAACTACGGAAGTGTCCGTAGAACGGAAGTGTCCATCCGATTTTAACGAAACTTTGCACATTTATAAAACTAAGAAAAATATTCGACATATATTTTTTTATTTGGGCAGTAATTTTCAAAGGGCTTCCCACCTACGGGGACTTTCATGCCAAATTACTCAAAAACTAACGGTCCGATTTGAATAAAATATAAATGTTTAGATGAATAAAATATTAAATAAATCTGTTCTACAGGGTGGGCCAGAATAGACGCAGGGGTTTGAATTCTTTATAAATTTTTTATTTTAGCGAAACCTATAATTTTTTTTTCAAATACATGTAGTTGATTGATGGGGAATATTTTTGGTCTAAACATGGAAAATTATATCCCGCAAGTGGTGGCCATTTTCTGCTTCGCAAATCCGTGCTCTTTCCAAGACATTCTTTCCAAGACTTTTCGTGTTATGGCCTCGATTTCACTGCGAATGTTGGTTTTCAATTGGCTGATGGTTGTTGGCTTGTTGACGTACACATTTTCTTTCAAATATCCCCAAAGGAAACAATCTGGAGTCGTTAGATCAGGTGAACGCGGAGGCCAATTGAAAGCGCTTCTTTTCGAAATAATGCGTCCGCCAAACATGTCCCGTAAAAGAGCCATTGAGCCCACCGCCCACCGGTTCGTTGTTCTATTGTGTACAGGTACATTTTAAATTGCCCAAGTCTTCTTAACAAAATGCTGAAACAAAATTAAAAAAATAAAAATAAAAAAAAAGTTATAAAGACTTCAAACCCCTGCGTCTATTCTGGCCCACCCTGTATGTTATGTTATTAATAATTGATTATAATATTTTCTTCCCTCAGTAGTGTATACCCCTCGATACTATATACCTCCTTGATTTAATATTGGTATACGGTAACGAAGTTTCAATGTAATGCGTTAGGTTGTAGCTATCAAAGAAGTATGTTCCCCTGTAACTTTTGAACCCCCTAACGGAGAGCATTAACACTCTAACTGCCACGTCAGTCAAAAAGACCTTACACTTAACTGTATACAACGGCCACAATGAAAATTATTAAAGTGTTCGCTGCAACCGCAACGATTTTTTGTAGTTGCACACATTTTATGGTAATAAAATAACATTTAGGTATAATTTCATTTCAATTTTTTTTTCTCTTAATGCCTTTTTGACTGACAACTATTCGAAAAAGGTTTAAAACTGTCGTGGCAGTCAGAGTGTTAAGCCACACTACGTTGGATTGCTTGAGATGGCGTGAATGCTTTCGGCCATGTTTATACCCGTATGGTGAAACCAAAGGGTATATTAAATTTACCTTACCATTTGTAACGCCAAGATCCCGTTATCACACACAAAAATGAATTAAACCAGTGTGTTTAGAATGATAAAAATATTTAATTTTTGCATGTCCGTCCGTCTGTCTGTCCGTCTGTCCGTCTGTCCGTCTGTCCGTCTGTCTGTCTGTCTGTCCGTCCGTCCGTCTGTGGCGGGGATTGCGGGCGCTCGGATTGAGCTAGAGACTTGAAATTTTGCGCAGATTGGTTTTTGGTAAAATGCAAGGCTAAGTTCGTTAATAGGCAAAAATTGATCAGTAGGGGGGTACCCCCCATACGAACGAAAAGGTTTTTTGTGAATATCTCAAAAACGGTGCATCTTATCAAAAAAGTGCAAGAACAAAAGTTATTTAGGATATGATTCTACATAAAACTCCCATACGTCAAAATCCGATTGGAAAAAAATTTTAAAAATCTTATTGAAAAGTTTAACTTTAAAGTGAAATTTTGATACAACTGTTCTCCGTTCACTTAAATTTCCATACGGGTTTTCAATAATTGCCAGATTGGCAATTATAGCTTTTGTTATGTTTTAGAATTAAGAATTAATTCTTAAGGGAGAACTCCAATTGAGCAGAGGTAGCAGCAGAGACAGAAGCAGTAGCAGTGGCAGAAGCAGAATCTGCTTTCTGTCCCACAATGAAATTTGAATTCTGACGAAAATAGCAGAAACCTGTCAAAACGTTGTACGTATTTATATCCGCGGCATGATTTGTCGTATAATATTTTGTTATTTTTAACATATTCAATTAATTTCTCCTCCATTTCAAGTATTACAAATATTTACTTCCGTTCATATATGCAACAAATGTCAACAACGATTTGTGAGGTTGGAGTGGAAGCAGAAATTTAGAGATTAGTGCTAAAATGTGTTTCTGCTTCTGCCGCTGCCTCTGCTGCTGCTTTATTGGAGCTCAACACAAAAGCCGCTATGTGTTCTAAAGTTCTGCTTCTGCCTCTGCTGCTGCCTCCGTCCAATTGGAGTTCTCGCTTTAATGTCAATTCTAGATGTCTTATTCGTCCAAGACAATACTAACTATTTAAATTTTCTCGACCATGTGATTTTTTCAAAATAATTATTTGATAATTTCCGGGCTATCGGTCACATTGGAATATTTTTGTTTTTATCCGAAATTATCAAATAATTTAAAAAAAAATTCATGTGGTCGAGAAATTTCAATATAGCGAATAAGACATCTAGAATCTTGGGCAAATAAGACATCTAGAATTGACATTTAGAATTAATTCTAGAACTAATCCGTTTCAGAGTTAACATTTAGACTTAAAACTCTGCAAACAAACCTCACAAAGTAAAACTGGTTCAAATAAAACATTTGCTCTATAGTACAATTCTCAAATAGATGAATTATCCCTAGTTGACTTATATAGAGAAATTTGAACTCCCCCCCCCCCCCCTACCCGTCCACATTCTTCGTGGTCCTTTACTGACAGAGATCATGGCGTCACTCTGATGAGATCCAGCCATTGATTCTTAGGATCGAAACTTGATGTTTCCTTTCAAAAAATCTTTGCCGATTCCTCATTGTTTCAATTCAAATTCAATTTCATTGTATTATTCAATTATGGTCATGAGAAATCTGATACTTGAATAGAAATCGTTTCAATAGAAGCAAAAATATTCCAATGTGAACGATATCCCGAAAAAATATTTTTATTCAAAAAAAATCATGTGATCGAGAAAATTCAAATAGCCAATGATTTTAATTTAAATATCAGTACAAAACCAATTACAAACATTTCAATTCAAATCAAATTATCAGTACAAAATCAATTAAAATTATGTATTTAAAAATAGTTTTTTTTATAAAACTTGTGTTGCACTTTAAATTATTGTAAATTAATCAATTACCAAGTTTTTAAAATCAAAGTAGTAATTATAAATATCATTTGAATAGTACAACATATAAATTATAAAATTATAAAATTCCCATTCAACAAATTCGAAATTACTTTCACAGGAACCCTTACTAAACTGCATTGATATTAATGTACTTTTGAATGCCTCTTTTCCATGGACCAAATCGTCATTATAAATTAAGATGATTGCACTTCGAAAAATTCGATGGAATTTGAATTTTAATGTTTATTTATAGATAACTTTTCGGAGTGCTTCTTTCTAAATTGAGATACGTCAGAAAAAACTGTTAAAATTTATATTATCAGAAGAGCTTACAATTCCGAGGTAATTTTCTTAAAGATACTCTTCCAAATGGTCCAAAGATTCTTGAAAATTGAAGAGTCAGAATAGTTGTGTAGGACTTTTTCATTTCTCATTTACTTAAAATCTCGCGTATCATTACATCATTATGGCTTCTTCCATCACTGCTCGAAGCCCTTTGTAATAATTTAGTACTTGCGTTTTTACACTTCTCTTTATTATCCATAATCTTACCTTGTTCCTTTTTTTAATAGTTAAGATTTTGTACAATTTTTTAGATTTAAATCCCGAATTTATTGATCACATTTTGACAATTTTTGAGACTTTGACTGCCATTTTTAATATTTAAATATTTTGTAGAGTATTTCAACCCATTACTTTCTCCCATACAACACATTACGTTGGTAAGTGCTAATAAGAATATTTTTCGCTCAGCCCTTACTTCTTCCCTTACAACTAGGGCCTGCAAAAATACCGGGTTTCGGATTTACCGGTAAACGGTAAATATTTTTAGTAAAAACCGGTTTACCGGTATTTACCGGTAAATCGCTATTTAGATAAAACAAATCATGTATAGCATATTAGTGACAGTGAGAGGAAAAAAAACGTACGAAGAAATAAGTAACAATAATTTTATAATATTTATAGTGTAAATCATAAACTCAAGAAAACAAGAACACATAATTATAACAATTCAATAATAAAACCAAAATACATTAATTACGGCTACAAATGCCAAATATGGTTGTTTTTCTTTTCTGTTTTGATTTGTTTTCTCTAATGTAATATCGTCGACTAAAAGTGAAATTGTGCTAAGTCCATTTGGTATAATATTCCAGAAGAGCAATGAAAACCTTGTTAAATCGTTTTAATTCTCTTTCAATAAAACACTGAGTTTTCTTTAAATGGAAAAAATTGGGCTAAGTTTTCTTCAAATGAGACTCTGTTTTCTTTAAATGAAAATTAAAATGATTTAACAAGGGTTTTTATTACTCTTCTGTCAAATTTGGTATAATGGACTTAGCACAATTTCACTTTTAGCCGACGATATGTATATTGCATATTACATATTTTATCATTTACTTATGTACATGTTCTAGAAGTATACTTCAGTTTGCTCTTACATTCGGAAAGCTTGTAAATATTGGGCTTTTTCGATAATTAAGGTTTTTACAAAAAAATTTACGATTTTGACATTTTTGAATTATCAGAAAAGCCCATTATCATAAGTTATTTCATTAAAACATTTGAAGACCTCGGTGCAAAAAGCGGTCACCTCCACTTTTTGACGAAAATGAGTTATTGCAGTTGACGCAAGAATAAAATTTTTGCAAACTCCGCGCATATTTGGCTGCAAACTCCGGACTCGTTGGAGGACTGTGTAAAAAGTTATTAAAGAAAAGGAGACGACTGAAAGCATTGTTTCATATAATTTGACGCAGAATTTTTTTTTTCAAAAAATCTTTAATTTTTTCTGAGAGTCTTGTTTTGTGAAATTGAATATTTTTTTATTTGTTTATTTTTAAACGCTATTAAACATATTTTGGACTGTATTTTGTAGCCAATAATGCATTTTGAAAACCGCTAATATCCTCTTGGGTGCCAGAAACAGCTATCTCCAAAATTTAAAAAGTCTATAACTTTTTCGAAAAAAAAAAAAAATATAGATTTATCTCAAATTAAAACGATGTAAGAATACATGTTTGATTTAAATTGTAATTTTTTAACTTTGTCCCAGAGCAAAAACTTCACGTAATATCTTTTTTGTCTCTCCTGAAAAATTTGAAAAAGTGGAGATGACCGCTTTTTGCACCGAGGTCTTCATTTAGAAAAAAAAATTACCAGAAGTTGTGTTTTAATTTTCCAGCCTGACGTTTCGAGCCTTGTTTTGGCTCATTTTTAATGTAACATTTCCACAAAGTTTTTACGGCTAAATATTAACAGTTATAACATATTGCATTTAAATGATCGTTTAACGCCTTTGAAGATGAACCAAAACAAGGCTCGAAACGTCAGGCTGGAAAATTAAAACACAACTTTTGCTTTTATTTCTTAAAATTGGACCGCTAAGCCCGCCAAACTAATACAAAAAAATACCGAAATACCGGTATTTTTTAAAAAAATTTACCGGTAATTTCGGTAGTAAAATTGGCCGGTAAAACCGGTAAACCGGTAAACCGGTTTCCGGTATTGCAGCCCCTACTTACAACTCATTACATTTGTAAGAACTTACAATTATCTTCGAAGAAAACATCGATTATCCCGTAAGTGATAACAAATTTCTGACTGAGACATTACTTTATGCTTTACAACCAGTTACATTTGTAAATTCTTACGATTTTCTTCGAAGAAATATCCGATTATCAAGTAAGGGATGAGAAAAATTCCAGTACATCCAAGAAATATATTTTATTGTTGAAGACAAGATATCATAAAAAACAAAACTGTTTATTAAAAAACTCCGTAATATTATTTTGTTTTACAGTTTTTTTAGTTTGTAAAATGAGTGCAGACTCCCTTAATCTCCTTATAGCAAGCGTGTCTTGTAATGCCGCTTGATTTTCTTCCGCCCATTGTAGACATACACTGAAGCTGTTGATGACGACTCCATGTTTAATACTACCTCTCATTTCAACCACTTCAAGACCTTACTCTTCTTCGTTACACACGTCTTCTAGAGGCAGCAAGTTTTCATTTTCATTGATCCATTCCTCTATCTGTACTTCTGTTAATTGATCCTCTGTTCTTTTTGACGTCCGATATGGTTGAAGTTTCTACTTGGAATTCTCTAGCTAATGCCTTACCACTATCTCCCCTGCCCAGTTTCTAAAATGGTGTTTTTCTCGGCCAGAGACAAATCAGACAATAGCACTTCCGAGGGTTTGCTTGCGAGTGAGATGTGAAACCAAATGTAGGTATACACGAGGAGTACACAGTACTGAGTATTAAGGTTTTAATGTATTTACAATAAAAGCAAAATTATTATCATTTAAAAGAGCAGTTAATTGTTTTTAATGACCATTTCTAAAACATTTTTCAAGACCCACAATTATTTAACTTTTTGATTTTTATTTTAAGATTTCTTATTACACCCCTATGGTGAAACCAAAGGGTATATTAGATTGGCCTTACCGTTTGTAACGCCAAGATCCCGTCATCGCACGAAAAAATGAATTACACAAGTGTGTTTAGAATGATAAAAATATTTAATTTTTGCATGACCGTCCGTCTGTCTGTCTGTCTGTCCGTCCGTCCGTTTGTGGCGCGAATTGCGGGCGCACGGATTGAGCTAGAGACTTAAAATTTTGCACAGATCCCTTTTTCGTAAAATGCGAGGCTAAGTTCGTTCATGGGCAAAAATGGACCATTAGGGGGGTACCCCCCATACGAATGAAAACGTTTTTTGTGAATATCTCAAAAACGGTGCATCTTATCAAAAAAGTCCAAGAACAAAAGTTATTTAGGATATGATTATACATAAAACTCCCATACATAAAAATCCGCCATGCGGGTTTTCAATAATTGCCAGATTGGCAATTATAGCTTTTGTTATGATTTTTATTTAAGATTTCTCAATTATAACGCCCTCCCCTTCTTCTTGGCTCTCGGCTTTGGTAACTACTCGGCCTTCGGCCTCGCGCTCAACTATTGCTGTCTAATTTTATTTGGTGCTTTTTCCTTGATTACAGCCAGTTTTAAATACATGTTGCATAACACCACATTTTACAAATAACACTATTAACGTTTAGTATAAAGCGATTTTTTTATTATTATTATTTTAACATTGGAATATTGTTTAAAACGGATGGATATTTTTTTTTCTTTGAGATTCAGCAATATTGTCAAATGTATTAAGATCTATATATGGACGTATATAGAATGGCTCAGTTTACTTTATGTAAAGTACCATTTTGGATGGTGAAATGGTTAAACGCTGCAAATTGGATTCTTTATCGCGTTAATAAAATTTGCATTGTGTTCTTACTTTCGTTGCTTGGTTTTTTTTGCTCATCTGTGCTTGCCATATAAGATCAGACTATTAAGCGGCATTTACGTTTTTGAATGCTCTCAACCGAATAAATTCTTTTGTCAAAGAACTTAATGGCGAAAGCTATTCGTTCTACAATAAAACAAAAAGCAGAAAGAAGAGTAAAAAGGTAAACACCTTCCGACTGGAAGATAATCCAGACAGGCATAAATAAGTAAATTTAAACATTTCGGCTTTTATTACTATTACAACTGAGTAAAATAGAAGTCTTGCTTTCAACCTTTTTCCATAAGAAAATTATTCTGTTATTGTTTTATTATGAAAATTATGTGATAATGTTAGGTAAATGAGACGGGATAAGGAATTTGTTAACGGTTTACAGTTGAAATATTATGAAAAGAAAGAACCATGCTTTCTTTAGGTATAACCAATATTCGATTAGAATATCTTTAAAAAAAAGTATTTGGGTCAGGTATGACCGAGATATCCAAAATTCCAAGGAGATTAAATCAAATAATAAAAAACCGAGTTAACTAATCATGATGGCAATCCAATAATTGAGTTTTCGTGTTTTAATCCAAAAGTGATCCGATCTTACTGATATTTGAAATGCTTCTTTTGAAAGAAACAAATAGATTTGTTACAAAATTTGAAAACCGATCAAGTATTTTAACGGGTAAAAGTGTTGTAACGGGTAAAAGTGTTGTAACGGGTTAAGGCCGCCCTCCATTACCATGACTTCGGCAGTTGCAAAAAAATAGAGACACATTTATGTGAAGATACGTTGACGAGAAAGGGAGATAAGAATCAACTGCAAAAATTTGTCGGCAACTGCAAGAATAATTTCCCCTGTTTTTTTATGGCGATTTTATGGCGATTTCTACTAAAATCACACCTTGTCCCTGTAAGTGAATAGTAGGCATGGACACATTCAAACTGTTATTATAGCGTGATGTCATTTTTCTCCTTCGCATGCATAGTCAAAAGCTTTGTTACAATGCCAATTTGAACATTATATTCATAGCATAAGGTTGGATATGATTGCTATAAAATTGTAAAACTGGAAGGGATAGCGTTTAACTTGTATTCAGTCATTCCTTTTTAGATCTACATAAGTCTATCTTGCTCTAGTTTTCTGCATTTTTTTGCAGTTACAGAAGTCATGGTAATGGAGGAAAGCCTTTACGGTGAGATGTGGTATCGTTCAGGATTAATGGTGACTGTCACATGTCAGCTTTTCCAATTTCATATATGTATTATGAAAGGCAAAACATCTAGAATATCACAATATTTTGGCTACTCTTTGGTTAAAACTTAGGAAACTATCGAATTCCGAGAAAAATTATACGTGGTAGCTAATCTCAAATGTCACCCGACGCGATTTTTGTTTTTTATAGTTCCAGTCAGAGCTTAGGGGAAGACCCTTTAATTCCGAAGCACAGCTCAGGATGGTCGAAAGAACGAAAGGAGATGTCGGTTTATGTTCTGAACTTCTGCTGGTTATAATCTGAGAGCAACACATCGGATGGTAAATCATTCCAAAGTCACACATTTTTTAATTCGGTCCAGCAGTTGCAGGACAGCTTTTGAAGCTCCAGCCCAAATGTGCGAATTATACTCAAGTCTCGGTCGAATGTAGGTCTTGTAGATGCAGAGCACGTCGATTGATGTGAAATATTTTTTGCAGCGCCCCAGAAAGCCTAGGCACTGCAATGCTTCCGTTGCAATTTTGAAAATATGATCGCTCCATTGAAGCTTCTCGTTTATTTCGATGCCCAGTATTCTGATGTTTGAGAGTCATTAATGGACTCATTCATAAATTCGACCGTTTCACCGATAACAGCATTGATTGGGTTTTAGATACATTAAATTCCACACGGTTGCTTCTGCCCCAAGCCAGAATTGTGTTTAAATCAAAGTTTAAAGATCTAATTTTCCCACTGCGTTTCGATCGAACTGCAATGGCGTTGGATTCTGCAGGTGGGTTGAAATGGTAAGAGTGATCAAAGGAGCTGTCATCAGCGAAACAAAAAAGCTGATTGAGAGTGAGAGACAGTAGATCATTGATAAATATTAATAAGAGCGTAGGAGATAGAACTGAGCCTTGAGGGACACCAGAGTTAATTTTGAAGAAATTAGACTTGAATCCATCCAATACAACTCGTATTGAACGGTCAGAAAGGTAGCTCTCAATCCATTTGGAGATGGCAGGATTTAGACCGATAGCTCTTATATTTGTCAGTAAAGCCTTATAACAAACACGGTCGAAAACTTTGGAGATGTCCAAAGCTATTGTTTTTGATTCGCCAAAATTATGGACACTTTTATTCCAACGCTAGGTCAAGCAAACCAAAAGATCGCCTGTGAAGCGGTGCGCACGAAAGCCATATTAAACACTCCTCAATGTCGGAGTCATTGTACGGTTAGAAAAGTTGTGATGGTTTTAAAATCTGCGTTCGTATCCAAGTTTTCAAAGATTAGATTTTAATATTTCCAAAAACTTATGAAAATGTTTATGAATTATTGTATTAACTTGTAATTTTTTTCATTTTTAAACAGTAGAATACATTCTAAAAAGCTAAAATTGTGGTATTTTAGAACACAACGAGTTTTTTTTTGTAATGTGTAGTGAGAACTTCAATATTTATTATGGTAATAAAAGTTGGAGATTTAACTCCAAATTACTTAAAATCGGAATTATCTAATACTACGTTCAGACTGACGCAAAATCACGTAATTTTGCGAAATGATTTAGATCTTAAACCAAAGTGTTCACACAGACGTTAAGGTAATTTTGCTTGACATTTCAACTACAGGATTGCTATGAATTTTAGTGTAGGATTGCTATGAATTTTAGTAATATGATGAATAATACAATTCAAAACATCGGTCAAATATGTGCAAACAGAATTAGACACTTTAGACGACAATGGAAATTATCTGTAATGAAAATAAACAATTATTTTCCATTTCATATCTAATCGCATCAAAAACAGGTCCATTTTTTTTTTGCCCCGCGTAGGTTGTTTACTAATATATCCTCTTCACGTGCGGAACACGGCTTCTTTTTCTTATATTTCCGTCTTTCCAATCCAGCACAAATGTCAAAACTGATGTACTCAAGAGAGCTGAATAAGTGATGCAGGGTTGTTTCCTTGTTTTTGCTTGATTTCGTTCCTAATTTTGTGGAAATTGCATACTTTTAGTGATTTTGAAAACAGGTTAATGTACTGGAAATTTCGTGATTTCGAGGAAGATTTCGTTCAAAATTACGAAAATCTTCAAAATTACGTAATTTTGCGTCTGTGTGAACATAGTATTAGTCTGGCAGTATTGGGTTTTAAGACAAAAAGGTTTAAAAATAATAACACGAAGTCCAAAAGTAGTTTTGTTTAACGTTTCAGTTTTTCGGTAGAAAATTTTCATGGAAAATGAGAAAAAAATGGAATCAAAAATCGAAAGTAATGCAATTTAATAGTGCAATATCAGAATGAATTGCAATACATCCGAATTAGTAAATATGTTTCAGATTTTAAAAGTCACGAAAAGTCAGAACGATATTTTAAAAATTCTAGAAAAAAAACTTTGAAAATAGTGAAAATTAAAAGTCTAGTATCTTTTTAGTTACAGCTTCGACCATTTAAGTGTAGAGGTCTCATTTGTTTTGTTGTAAAATGTCTTCAAACAGTATTCATGTTCTTTCTGGAAACTCGAATGTCGGAAGATAAGAATTTAAATTCTTCTTTTTTTTTTGCTAATTTTTAAATTTATTATCTTTGTACAGAATCTTATCATCGCGTAGGACTTTTTAAGCAATAGGACCAGAACTGCCAACAAAGTGTTCGGTCAGTTTCAAGAACCTGAGTTCCCGCAGAGACTCTTTAATTTTCCGAAAATGAAAATATTTATCACTTTTCAGGCAAATCGAGGACTCAAAATGTTAAGGAAATATTCATTGAAGAAAACACTTCTTAGCACAACTAGGCGAAATTTAGTTTCGTATGATTTTATGAGCTATGAAATTGAATTGTATTTTTTTTTTTTTTTTTTTGGAAAAATTTGAATCTAATTTTAATTTGAATTTAATTTGAAAATTTGTAATTTGAATCTATAAAGATAAGATTTGTTTAAATAACACGAAAAGACGATAACCAATAAGTTTTTGCAGTTGAACTCGTATGTATATTATAATTACGTTTAGTTGCTCAAGATTATATAATCTCTTTTGAATATTTCACCAGACGACATTATAAATGGCTGTCAATTTGGCCTAGAACTAAACCGATTGGGCGTTAAATTAAAAATTCTTTTACTCTGGTCGAGGAGAACATTTCATCAATTTTCCGTATCTCGATTAATCTTCTTGATAAATAGTTCAATTTGAATAGTTTTAAAAAACACACAAAAACAATTTTTAATTAAAAATAAGGATTTTCAAGAAGAGCCAAGAAGATAGAAACCCCATAAAAAGAAGAAAAAAGCCTTTAGGTTCCATTAGCTCTTTTTAGCAATTTTTTTCTTGGGCCATTACTGTGTCGTAATGAAAAGATGTGCAGGCAGCTACTATGATTATTACTCAATGTATCCCTCTGTGAACAAACAAAAGATTCTAGATAAAGTTTTTTAATAACAATTTGATCAATACTTGGATCAATTTGGCTCACTTCTTTTCATCCTGTCTATAACGAATGATGAATTTTCTAAACGTTTAAAGTTTCAAGTAAAACAAGTATAAAGTTTGATTCCGGCTAATGTTTGTTTGACCTTATATACTATACGAACACTTCTATTTTATCTATAGATACAAGTATGTGATTTTAAAAAGTAGGTACCTAACTGTATAGAAAAAATCCGTCACAGGCCCATCTCGAAACAAAAATTATTTGAAAAGTTTTTCGATACATTTAAATTAAAAATTAAATTCAATAGAAAATGTTATCTTTCCCATGATCTTTATATTTCACATATATTGAAATAGCACAAAATGTATGTATATCTGTTGAATTCATCAGAGAAACATCGTATACTTATGGTGAAACCCTTTTTCGTAGATTTGGAAAACCTTCTACTGACACATCATCGTGGAGGTGAAGAACTTTTTTTTTTCTTTATTATTTGACTTCCGAGGAAAAGTTAGATAAGATTTTGTTGAGTGCTTTTCTTTCCTTTATTTCGTATCACCTTCGGTTTGGTAAATCTATGAGGCTGTACGTAGCGAATGATATATTTATGGACAGTCTTACCTACATGGAAAATATATGTAGGTGCAAAACTAATGTATTTCCATGATGGTTCTTTTGTTTGTTAAATTTAACACAAGGTGTCAATCACGTTTTCTAGATTGTCATATAAAACAAGGAAAATGGTTTTTCTGCTTGTTGAAGTTTCCAATAGCTTACAATATAATTATTACAACGACGCTGAAGTTTTTATCAAATCACTAAAAATAATAAATTTTTCACCTTCTCTCCAATGTTTTTTTTTTTTTTGAAAATTTTATGATTACTGTGGGAAGCTATAATTTTTCGTGTTCCTGCTATAATAAAATATCAATACTATATAATATATGGTCCCAGTCATTGAACTTTATCCTAAAGGTTTAAAATTTGTTTTAAGGAATTTCCGAATCACTTTAGAAAGATTTTTTCACTTTTGATGAATTTTTATTCTTACTAAATCTTAGAATGAGTCACAAGGTTTCTGAAATTAGTACCTACTTGGGATTCAGTTTTTTCCGGGTAACGGGAAAACCCGTAACGTGATAAGAAATCGCTTCAATTTTATATAATAAAACAAAACATTAATAATTTTACTTATTTTAATATTTTTCTCAATATTTTTCATTAATTGGATTCATTTATTCTGATTTTCTCTGGTTATACGACGAATGGATTTATAAGTTGTCAGTATTTTCCAGGTCTTTTTAATTTCCCAGGCTATAGAATAAAAGTATTGTATTCATGACGAAGGCCAACTCAAGAGCGGGGGTAGATATCATACATTCTGATCAGTACGAAATCTGTTTCAGGCAAAATTATGAGGATGTCCGTGCATCTGTCTGTCGCTCTGTCTGTCTGTCCGTCTGTCGGTCTGTTCGTTTTACGTATCTTAAATTACTCGAGTACACGTTGAGGTAGCGCCTTTTTTGAAAACGAGTTTTGCGAAAATCGTGGTTTTCCATCAATTTTTGGAAAAGTATTTTGTTGACAGTCGGTGCTTTTACTTTTAACCCTTTCGGTATTTTGATGCCATATGGCATCATGCTAAAAAATTTGAATTGCCTTATTATTTATTTATTTTCAACACTCTATCCTCATTCAGTGCACCATTAAGTGCATTTTTGACCCAATTTTGATTTTTTGAGTAAAAAGATGGACCACAGTGGACGTATTTGAAAAAAATTAAAATTTTTAATTTTTTTTTTTAATTTTTTTTTTGTTTTAAATGAATACTAATAGCTTAAACATCATTAATTTGTATACAGAGTATTTTTAAAACCCATAGAAAAAAACATGTACCGAAAGGGTTAAGTACCACCAACTTTAAATCCTTATATTTTTTGCTTATCCAATAGTATCAACATTCTATATACTTCTATATACCACAGGCGTAAATACCACCCCTCCATAAAATTAGTTCATGTCTTTTTTTTTAAATGCTTTCTGGAACAATTTTGAACGAAAAAATCATGCACGGCAAAAAATCCTGGAGTATTTTTCAATCCAAAAATTATATTGACGAAATCTTTTGAAAATATTTTAGCCTTTTTTGCAGTCATATTTGAACAGTTTTTTATTATGTATTGAACTTAAATACTTTTAACATTAATGTCTACAATTCAATCAAAATTTTAGACTTTAATACTGAATTAGACCAAAAATAAATTTATAAAAATTTCCAATCCATATTATTCGATTAGAATTTTCCATTGGATTACATATAGGTCCAGCGTAATCCAGTTTTGATTGGAATTTACTCCAAGATTTTTTACCGTGTGGTTATTGATTTATTGTTGTTCACTTCCTGATCCACAAAGGGTTAAAGCGGTTAAAATCGTATCTAAGAAATGTGCTAGCTCTTCTTATCTACAAAATCCAAAGAAATTGTGGATAGGCTAGCGCAACGGCGCGGCGGCAACGACTGAATTAACTAATGTAACGCTTTATCCACACTCTAAGAATTATTTGTTGAATTTTACTTCAATAAATGGTTGAAATAGGTTACACTCAATAATTGAAGTAAAATTCAACATGCGTATTATTTTTAAACAATAGTATATTAATTTTCAACGAACACTTCCCGAATGATGACTCAGAAATATCGCGATAAATACTTAGAATTCAACATTGTGTTTGATTTTCAACTGAAAGAAATGTAATATTCAACAAATTATGAATTTCCAACTAAAAAATGTTGAAATCTCAACAAATTTTGAAATTTCAACAAAATTTGTTGAATTTTCAAAAAAAATTTGAATTTTCAACAAAAGTATGTTAAATATTCAACTAAATTTCGCATTCATTCAATTATTGAAGTAATTTTACTAGTATTATTGAAGTAAAATATTGTTGAATTTTACTATCATTTCTTAAAGGTTAAATAAATAACAACGAACAGGAGAAATGAGGACGGAATGGAAACCCTGATTAAAGGGTGTTTCGACATTGGGAATTAAAATTTACGCCTGCGATATAATAAAAAAAACGTTACCCGTGGCGGATTTTTTTCAATAATTTCTGCCTATACTGTAAGAATTCGGTATAGTGAATCAGTAAAAAACAGGAGGTTCAGAAAATGCCAAAAAGTCGTTTTTCATTCATTGATTCTTTATTTTGGACGAAAATATTGAGTAAACTTCTTTTGAACAACTTGTTTTCGAGCATACATTATTGTAGCTTTTTCCCTAATTTTCTTTAATACACGCAGATCACCAGAGTCTACCTGACTTTGTTCCGCCCTGCAAGATTATAGGCTTCTACAATTCTCTCTATGGGAATATCTGGCACAAGAACACAAAAATTTCACTATCTTAGGGATTCAATTCACTATACCGAGTTCTACTGTATATCCATTTTTATACTCTATAGAAGATTACACCAGGGTGTTTGGGATAAAAAATGAACTACACCAGGGTTTTTGTGATGACAAAAGATTTTGATTTCCGCATGTTCGTCCATCTGTGTCTGTCTGGCCGTCTGCATGTCCGTGACCACCATAACTATCCAAAGGATTAAGCTAGAGACTTGAAATTTTTTACAGTTGAGTTTCTCATAAATTGCAAGTCTAAGTTCTTGGCAAGGCAAAATCCCACAATTCCTTCCCTCTTCGCCCATACAAACGAAACAGTTTTCTACAATTTACTCGAAAACGGTAAGACGCATTGAAAAATTTGTAAAGACGTAATGTATTAAAAATATTATTTTACATAACAGTTCAATACATCAAAATTCAATCAGATCAATCCTTCGCCTCTCTCCGATGCAAATTGATTTTTTCATAAAAATTTTGTCTGCTCTCATATAGAGAATTTCCTTTAAATTCCTATAGTTTGTAAATTTCAGTGCTAATATCAAAGAACTTCTACCGTAATTTTATTGCAATGCGGCCCGCAGTTTGGTGTAGAAAACTCAATGTGGCCCTTTGATGTAATTGCGGTTTTCCACTAAGCAGATCTTGGCTCTTACTCAAACCACCCCAAGACAAAATTGTGGAAATCTGAGAATATTTACATCAGCAACCTGATAAAACAACTTTAATAAGCGAAATCAATATGTAAATTATCTGTTTTATATATAATAGCAATTTTTTTGCTATCTATGGTAAAAACAGATCACGAAAATATCTTATTAAGTGAATTTCTTCAGCAATTACTCGTAGTAAATTTTCGATATCATTACACAAAACTCAAGTCAATTTAGCAATGAATGAAAAACTGATGAATCTTACAGATATATACATATATATATATAAATTTGATACAAAAAATGTGAATTTAAGCTATTTTACTCAATATAGACATGCACACATTAGCATATATATTGCTATAATCAAGAGGAAAAGATCGGATGGTTATTCTTTTTAGTCTCCGAATACTTGAGTTTTAGGTATGTACAAGTAGTAAGTTAGTATAAAATGGATTACTGTATATACCAAAAAAGAGACATACCCCACCTCATCACATTTATCACTCACAAATTTACAATTCGAAACACGAAAACGTATCATTCTGCCCTGCTTCTGGTTGATTTCACAGGAGCCTCGCGTATACGAGTATTGTCAGTGAAAAGAAAGAATAAAAAGTCCAATGGGCCTTGCTTTATCCGTTATTTCATAGCTTTTCTTCAATGATTCAAGAGTTGCATGCAATCCGGGGATTTCAGGAATAATCGCCCCATTCAATTCAAGTGTGGAAGAATCTATTCTATTTGATGTATCTTAAGATTGTATTCTATACATTCAGTATAATGTATACAAGATAAATAGTATTTTGTGTTCTGAGTGGGCAAGTCGTACCAATAAAGTATAACTGCACTCAAGAGAATACGAATTGGTTTGATATGCAAATCCTACTGCAAAAGTCAGTTTCGTATAAAATTAACTTAAAAAAACAAAAAAAAATCTGAATGCATTTTTATATTCAGCTTAAACAAGATTGATACGTGTGCAACATGAATATTTAACTTAAAAAACTACTTTTATTGCAATACATTTATGATATTAAGAAATTTCGTAATTGCACATAGCTAATTGAAGGGTTTGCAGCAAGAAGGGGGTAAGTCCATTTTTGCGCATTTTGAATTATGTCCACTATCTAGTTTGAAAAAAATCACTCCTTCGATTGATGCAACAAGGACTTTGCTACGACGCGACGGTTAGTTTCTCCGTTTTTCAGAATATGGAGCTACGGCCACCGGTACATTGGGGCAAGAAGGAGGTAAGTCCTGGATGTATAACTTACATCCAGGACTAAATCTACATCAAGTTGAAACGGGATATGATGATGCAATCCCACTAAAGCAGTGGTCCTTAACCTTGTTGGAGGTACTGACCCCCACCAGTTTCATATGCGCGTTCACCGAACCCTTCTTAATTGGAAACATTAAATATGATTTTTTCAAATTCAAAACATTTATACATAGGTGTACAAAATGAACAAAACCATTAAACAACAAACCATTAAAGAACAAACCATTAAAGAACAAACCATTAAAGAACAAAACCATTAAGAACAAAGAACAAAACCATTATAACATGATTTTCAAATAAAAACAAAAAGTTTGTGTTTTGACTTCCGGTGAACCCCAGAGACTGACTCACCGAACCCATGGGGTTCGATCGAACCCAGGTTAAGAACCAAGGATCCCAAATTCAAAGACGTTATGATTCTGGCTCAAAAGTACGTCGGTCAAATTGAAAGTGGTTTTATAACCAACTGAAGTCGGACATAACACATAAAAAAAAAAAAGAAAAAGAATATGTGTTCTAATGTTGAAAAAAGTTTTTTTTTGTTTACTTTATACTTTATTTTAATTATTAAAACACTTTCTTTCAACTAAATTTCGTATAGTTTAATTAATTTATTCATGCCAAAATATTATGAGAAAAGAGTTTTCAACTTTAGTTTGGGGCAAGAAGGAGGTAAGTCCACAATTTAAAAATTTCTCCCGGTCAAAGGAATTGGTACTATGGTATGATTATTGTGCCAAAGCATGTTTAA
Organism: Chrysopilus asiliformis; assembly: GCA_964034945.1. NCBI lineage: Eukaryota > Metazoa > Arthropoda > Insecta > Diptera > Rhagionidae > Chrysopilus > Chrysopilus asiliformis. The sequence continues at coordinate 34,700,423 of OZ035963.1, forward strand.
GGGATATACCATAAGCGGTAAAAAAATTTTAATTTTTCCCAAAAAACCAAAAAATGCACTTACCTCCTTCTTGTTGCAAGCCCTTCAATTAGCTGTTGCAAAATCAAAATAAGGTCCAGCGTAGTCCAAGTGGTACTTGGCCCGTGTTCCGGAGGTCGGTAGTTCAATTCCCGATTCACGCACGCTGTGATTCAAGTCCACTCAACTTGCTTTACGAAATGAGTAGATACTTGCTTCTTGGTGTTGACGACATCATCGGTCTAGATTGCTATCACGGCCTCTGCTGTTAATGGGTTGCAACGTTTAAACCTTACAAATGTTGTAATTCGTCCATGGTTCGCAATCCATGTAAAACTGTAGGTGCGAAGCAGGGAAGAAATTGTTATGAAACCTCAATTGAGGAGACCCACGCTCTTCGAGAGCTGTAACGCCGAGGATCATAATGAAAATCATAATAAGAATAACCGATTAAATCTGAGAGAAAGTATTCCAGGAGGTCTACATACGGTTTTGCACGGTATTACACACATACTTTGGCAAAATAATAATAATTTAATCTACTCCTGAAATGTCCAAAGATGTATGTGTAGAGTAAAAATTAGTACCACACTTCTAATTTTTACGTACATTTTTTGAAAAAATAATCAAAAATACGCACTGAGAGAAATCTACAGCTAATTTGTGGGAATGAAAATTTCAACGAAGAAAATTTTTTTACTCAAAAATTGTCTACACGAAAACTTTGAAAATGTGATCCAATAATTTTGAGAACCAATCGACTTCCACAGGCCAGCCAACAACTGGACCTATGGAAGTCGATTGGTTTCCTTTGTTGTCTGTTCAAGTAAAGTTTAATTGTGGTAGATAATTATCATAAGAAAGCTTACAGCTTTATAGCGTTAATACTACATCTGGGACAGGGGATACTTCATTTCTGGTTGCTGTACACACGGTGTAAATGTTTCCCTACTGTTACCAAACTTTACCTGGACTAGTTGTGAAATGTCGTAAATCATTGTAAATTTCCACCTCCAAATGGAGTTGAACTGTGTTCGCCAGAGCACGAGAAAAGCTTACTTAACCAAAAAACCTACTCCAGTTGGCCACTTTGTTTTCTGAGTGCGTATTTTTACATATTTGTCCGAAATATTACACACATTTCAAGAATGATGTTACATATTTTATGTCATTTTCAGTCAGTCTTCTGAATTTCACGGAAAACAGAAAGTAAGCGCCAACACTTTTGTTTAAAAATGATTCACCTTATGATTCACCTTTAGAATAGTTTGTCGATTGGCTTCAATTGAGGTGCAGTAAATTTCAATATAGTAGAAAATATCGTGGATACAATTTTTTGTTCGGAACCTTCTTCGACCAAAATTAGCCCATTTCACGTTATTAAAGAAGTACAAATTGAAAAGAAGTTCTAAACTTTCAAATGTACTCCGTCCAGCTATCTTATCACCGGCGGGTGAAATTTTTTAATTGTCAACGTCAAATACACCCTTAAACTGAAAGCTATATAGGTTCATCCTTTTTTGACGTTCTATAAATATGTGATGCAAATGTCTTGTATCTGAGATTGTCATAGAAAAAAATCGCTAAAAAAGATTAGAAACAAAGCGAATATACACTTTTTGAGGTAAAAACTTGGCTCTAGGCTGTATGCAACCTGGTGCTCGAGCGAAATTGTAGGGTTAATTGATTTCAGGGACACATATAACATTCCACTTGTTATGAGCGTTTCAATTGTTGCGGTATATAGCGACTTTCGTCGATTAATTATTTGCTCTTTCGTCTATTAATTATTTGCTTTCAGTTTAGCGGAAAACCAGAGATGATTTAATTAAACGTCAAATATTTTGTTCGGTTTTGCTTGTGTGGTTTTGTCTAGTCAAAAACTTCACTTTACTTTTTCCGAAAAAAGCCATAATATAATTTAAGTTTTTTTAGCTCAATTCCGAAAGCAGATTTTCGAGTGGTTTTCGTTGTCATTTAAAGGGCCAAAAATGTTATCATTGGCTCACGGAATCTCGGTTCCTTTTTTTTAAGTTGTTGGTAGAATCCGTACGAAGGTCAGTTTTTGCTCGAACTTCGGCCTTTTTCTTAACCTTCGGCCGAAGCCCAAGTCGAAGGTTTGTATAAAAGCTGAGACAAATATTTACGGCAAGAGAAAATCAATCGCATTCCTATTAAAATATTTTTTTGTCATTAAAAATAATATTTTAATGAACACACCTGTTGAACGATTTTTTTTTATACCCGTATGGTGAAACCAAAGGGTATATTAGATTTGCCTTACCGTTTCTAGCGCCAAGATTCCGTCATCACACAAAAAAATGAATTACACCATTGTGTTTAGAATGATTAAAAAAAAGTTGAATTTAGCATGTCCGTCCGTCCGTCTGTCCGTCCGTCCGTCCGCCCGTCCGTCCGTCCGTCCGTCTGTCCGTGCGTCTGTCTGTGGCGCGGATTGCGGCCGCACGGATTGAGCTAGAGACTTGAAATTTTGCACAGATCCGTTTTTTGTAAAGTGCGAGGCTAAGTTCGTTAATGGGCAAAAATGGACCATTGGGGGGGGGGGGGGGGGGGGGGGTACCACCCCATACGAACGAAAATGTTTTTTGTAAATATCGCAAAAACGGTGCATCTTATCAAAAAAGTGCAAGAACAAAAGTGGTTTAGGACATGATTCTACATTAAAGTTCCATACATCAAAATCCAATTGGAACAAGTTTTAAAAAAATCTTATTGGAAAGTTTGACTTCAAAGTGGAATTTTGATACAACTGTTTGCCGTTCACTTAAATCACCATACTGGTTTTCAATAATTGCCAGATTGGCAATTATAGCTTTTGTTATGTTTAATTTTCTGCGGTGCACAACAAACTTAGTGTACTTAGTAAAGTTATTTCCAACAAAATTACATAGTGTTATCACAGAGCTTCTATAGAACAGAGGTTAAAATCACACTGAGCGACAAAAAATATGATAAAGTCCCATAATGATAAAGTCCCATATTTCACGCCATATTTTTGTCGCTCAGTGTGATTTTAACCTTTGTTCTATAGAAGCTCTGTGGTGTTATCATACCTAAAGACACGTCTGCACTCTACAAATTTAAAAACTTAAATAACGAACCCAAAACTTACACATGAGAAAAGCTACAATTGCAGGGGGCAATCGTCAAATACAGTATATGAGGGCAGACAAACTTTTTTTTTGAAAAAAAAACCCATTTATGTTGGAGTGGGAGGAAGCATTGGTCCGATTGGTTTTTTATGTATGGAACGGTTATTTAAAATAATATTTTTAACACATTTTGTCCTTATAAAATTTCCGATACTATGCACCGTTTTCGAGAAAATAGAAAAAAAGTATTCAATTTATATGGTTGAGGGAAGAAGGAGTGATGCAACTGGATTTTGATGTATAGGTAAGTTATGTAAAATTATATTCTAAACACAATTTTTCAATACGACTCACCGTTTTCAAAAAAAAAAAATGTGAAAAACTGTATCTTTGTATGGGGGGAGGTAGAAAGGAATGGTTCGATTATGCCCATTCAAGAACTTAGCCTTGCTATTTACGAGAAATGCAATTATAGGCAATTTTAAGTTTCTAGCATAATCCTTTCGAAAGTTATGGTGTTCACGTACAGACAGACAGGCGAAAATCAAAATCTTTTGTGAACGCTAACACCCTGGTGTAGTTCATTTTTGTGTCCGATGATTGGATCAATGTGTTAAAAACTAAATCTAATATACTCCTATATATCGGATAAAGTATACCTATATAGTTATGAAATTCAATTTTTCGCCCAAGATCTTTGAAATTTCTCCAAAAATACAAAATGAAAGAAATGGTGCTTAAAATAAATGTTTGTTTCACTTTAATGTCACTTTTTTGAAAATAGGGGAAGAATAATATCTCGTTTATAATCAAAATTATTTCACTCTGAGTGGATTTTCTCAAATTGTTGACTGGCATGCGGACAGGGAGGCGACTATAAATTTCTCTATATAAGTGAAATTTCACAATAATAATTTTCTGTGGTTAAAACAATATAAAATATATTTTTGTTGAACATCAGTAAATATACTATAGCATTTTCCTTCTGTGGACTAAAAACAATCACTAAATTAAAAATAAAAGATTACTTAAAGCAGCAGTGGACACTCCTATAGAATGTACAACATATGCTTTAAGTGTGTTCATTGAAGCGGTCGGTGTCTGCATTGCGAATTTTACAAATTTTGTCGGTTATAAAACAGATTACCCTTTTTTACCAAGTATATTTACCTAAGTACCATTTTGTTTAGATTTATACGAAATCTCGCGACAACCTATGCTCCATTAAAAAAATTGTGTTGTGAGAAATCTGTGAGCAATTTTCAGAAAAATCATATCCCTGATACAGCCGAAATATTACACGGAAAAAAATCCACATAGTAATCGTTCCTATAAAATGGTGGACAGCGATTATAGGCGTCATTGCACCATTTTGTAGGAAAGGCTTCCATAAATGTTGGAACTAGTCCTACTTTTCGTGGAATCATTACTATGTAAATAGGGCTGAGAGAAGAATGGACACATTCCAACAAAAGTAGCACTCGTCCCTAGTTTGCAATGGAGACGTTGTTAATCTGAGGTGGAATCATTACTATATTATGGAATGGAATCATTCCCACTGTTTTTAGAAATGACTCCAATATTATGTAAGGATCAGTCCTACAGAATATGATAATTCAAGTCGAATTTTTTCTTCGATTATAATTCACACGTAGTTTGCGAACTCGGAGTATATATAGCTTGGGCCTGCCTAGTGCCACACTCTGACACTTGTGTCGGAGAAATTTTTTAATTGCGGGGCGTTTTTTTTGCTCGAGCTATTTCATATCTCGAATATTTTGAGGCCCCGAACTTCTCTATCTCGAATATTCGATAACTCGAATTTTTGTTTGTCCCCTTTAGATTGGACAGGATCCAATAAAAATAGTCTCCAGTCCTATACAGATAGGACTTGGTGCTATAATTATAGGAACGTGTCCTATTTCAAATTAGAATGTCGCGAATATATATAGGAGAGAATCCAATAATCAATGGAGACATTACAACGTTTTATAGGATTGAGTCCTTTACAAAAGGGAATGTCGCCATATTTTTGTCGTAACCAGGGATCCCGTTTACACTACTATCGTAGTTTTACACTACTATTTTGATATAATTTGACCTAACACTACTTACACTACTGAAAAACTCAAAACACTCCCATTTTCGCCCTATAAAAAACGTGCTACAAAGAAAGTTGATTTTTAGATTTGAAAAGTTCATTTATCTGGGGAAAATTAAATAATATGTAATATGTAATTATTCAGACTCTTTATCTAAAATATTAAAATACTTTAAGTATTCCCTATGGAAAAGTCACTGACTAAACGCACTCAATTCTTGAACAAAGCGCATATATAATACTTAATTCCGTCCTTTAATTTTAATTTTTAAAAAAATGTGATTTTTGATATACAGTGTGACCTCGGTAATCGCAACTATAGTAGACAGAGCCTGTTGCAATAACCGAGTCAGTTGCGTTAACCGAGTCACAACATTATCAGTGAAAAAGGGAAACATAAGTTCTTAAACAATATAGCAGCTCCAAAAATAGGGTAAAACCTCTGCCATTTGTAACGTAGTTTTTACGCTGCAAAATTATTTACAATACTAAATAACTAATAAATACTATAAAAGTATTTACACCAAGTTTTTCATACATCAAAGTTCAGTCGGATTAGCCCCAAAAAAATTCAACTGGAATATTATGATCCAATTCAAAAATTCCACTTTGAGAGTTTATAATCTCGCCATACACAAATTGAACGCTTGCCTGCCAGTTATAGTTTTCGTGTTTTTTTATTTTTATTGGCACAGACTTGTTTTGTAACAACTATTTTTTTAATAAATAAATATAAGGAACAGAGAATAAAATCAATAAAAGATTTCCTGTAACTATTTTTTGGTCGAAACAGTATCAGACTTTAAAAAAGTTGCGTTAATCTAGTCAACCTTATTTGGAAGTTGCGTTTATTGAGTCAACAGTGTAAAATTTTAGGTATTGCGTTAACCGAAGAGTTGCGTTCTTGGAGGATTGCGTTTACCGAGGTCACACAGTAATATGAAAATGATATGATATGATATGCAATAAAACATTAGTTGTTAACATTCAAAATGTGTTGTCTCAATGAAACTCCAAATGACTGTTAAAAAAGTTGACACTACTGAAATCCCTCTGACACTACTATTTTTCGATCAGTAACACTCCGCTTTTCACTTTTAGGGTGGGAACCCTGGTCGTAACCAGTCTAACATATATAGTAATCTCTCCCATGTAACACGTTGGAGTATTTGCCATAATTTTGGGAATGGTTACACAAAAAAAAAAAAAATACGACCACTTTTTTTTGGAATGTGTCCTAAAAAATGTGGGAGCTGTTACACCTTTTTTATAGGAATGATTCCCACTATGCCGTTTTTTCCCATCAATGGTGGACTGGAGCATGCGATTTTGGTGGAATGGTTCCTATATGTTTTTTCCGTGTAAATAATAAATTCATCATCATCCTCGGCGCTACAGCTCTCGAAGAGCCTGGGTCTCCCCAATTGAGGCTTCATAACAATTTCTTCCCTGCTTCGCACCTACAGTTTTACATGGATTGCGAATCATGGATGAATTACAACATTTGTAAGGTTTAAACGTTGCAACCCATTAACAGCAGAGGCCGTGATAGCAATCTAGACCGATGATGTCGTTAACACCAAGCGGCAACTCTCACTACTCATTTTGAAAAGCAAGTTTAGTGGACTCAAACTGAGTGAGACAGTCGGAAATTGAACAATCGACTCCGGAACACGGGCCAAGTAAGTACCACTTGGACTCCGCTGGCCTAATAATAAATTAACCGGAAGAAATTTCGACCGCGATCCTTTCAATTTTGTGTTTTTTCGCATTTTTAAGGAGGTCACACATAGAATTGCCGAAACAAAGCCATTTTGAAAATACCAAGTATAACCCCTGCAGTATAAGCATCACAAAATCCTCGAAAATCGAATATTCTGCGCAGTGGAAAGAAATGGGTTAATAATCTCTGTCATTGATAGTTTATTTTTAATCAAAAAGAATTTCAGTAAGTTTTCTACCAGTTATCTACAGATACAAATTTAACTTGTCCAAAATCATGTTTGTAGAAAATATACGGTTTTATATACACTTACATCTGTAAATCGATCACATCAAAGAATTTATTGCTTTTCACATACTTGAATATAGTCCCAAGGCGCTTATAAAAGTCTTTGTGATTGCAAAGCAATTTCCTGGGCTTTTTATACTGTTCTCGTAACAGTCGAACCAAGTCATTCTTTCTTAGCATATAAACAGAGCATCATAAGATATACTCTATATTTTTAGTGGAAAAAATAGTAGCACAAAGAAGCCCAAGTGTGTTCATTTTATAAGTAAAAATATCTAAGTTTTCTTTTTTTGGAGAAAAACATTTATCGTAAAGCAATATGTGGGACTGTCACTATGACTATTGACTTCTGTTCGACTGAATTTGTCTTTCTCCTGTAAATTATCTGTGCAATATACAAACACACTATATAAAAATATATACAAAATAAATTAAATATATATATAGTTGAATCTAAAGTAAATATATGTATGTATACAGAGTATAAAGCAATTGGAAAACTATAATCAATACTTACTATATATGAGATCTGTTTACAATACAACATGTGAGAGAATAAAGTGTTTGTTTATTGGGCAACATCACAGAGCAGAGTAGAGGGATTGAAAATGATGTAAGCAACCTTCAGGAGCTTTAATTCAGCACAATTGCATAATCCTATTAGCACAATGTGCCATCAGGGCCAACTTAACAGAGACAGTACATATTGTAAAGTCCATAAGAGAGAAATTTTATTAACCTAAAATGTAGCGTTTCTGGCTATTCCCGTCCACTATGCAATTCACAAATGATTTATCCGCAGATACAATAATATGGATACATTGATGTATATATGAAATTGCAAACAACATGATTCATTCGAAAATTAAAGAGTACCAAAGCACCTGACCGATCTGGTGATGTTGCAACAGGGAAGTGATTGTTGAAATAAAATTGAATCGTATTTCGGTATGTCTCCTGTTTCTAGTAACAAATATAAATTGTCCAGAAAACTGCCCTGCTGCTCTCATTGTTCTGCTATATGCATTAATGTCCTTCCATATCTATCGAATGGTTGAACAGCCCTTTGGGCAAAATGGACAATTGTGCTTGCCTTGCCTGTATTGAAGTGTTGATGAAAATAATGTTATAGAATAGGATAGCAGAAGAGACAACAATTACAGTTCAACAGTATATAGTAGTAGTAAGAGTAACGACAGTGGGTTTCCTCTTACCTAGAATAACCCCCTTCCCCGCCGGAATGGAACATGAAAATGTATAACATAACTTCCGAAATGATAAAGGAAATTCAGTTTCCGGTGTACATGAATATGGTAATTCGGAGAGTATTTTAGGAATATGCTGATTTCATTTATCTCGAAATATTTTTTGTCGTACGGGAATATGAGCAAAACTCATAAAAATTAAGTTAATTTTAGATTTTTCAAAGGATTTCATTTTTCCATATATATATATATTTCTGTATAAGAAAATGCCAATTCTAATAACATAGTACTGAAAATTAAATTCGGTGTGGATTCTCGTTACATATCGACTATATTATAGTGTATATTCAACTTCCCGTCTATAAATCTCAAATGTAAAAAAGTATTTTTTTATGCATATGAATATTTATTAGTCATATTTATAAAGAGCGGGAAAAAGGGTTTTAGAAAAATGCCGTTGTATGCCATGTGAAGATTACACACGATCTTAAAACAATTTTTGAAGCAATTCCTACTGCTTACGTAAATATTAAAATTGATTTGTTTATACCCGTATGGTGAAACCAAAGGGTATATTAGATTTGCTTTACCGTTTGTAACGCCAAGATTCCGTCATCACACAAAAAAATGAATTATACCAGTGTGTTTAGAATGATAAAAAAAGTTGAATTTAGCATGTCCGTCCGTCCGTCCGTCCGTCTGTGGCGCGGATTGCGAACGCACGGATTGAGCTAGAGACTTGAAATTTTGAGCAGATCCGTTTTTCGTAAAATGCGAGGCCAAGTTCGTTAATGGGCAAAAATGGACCATTAGGGGGGGTACCCCCCATACAAACGAAAATGATTTTTGCGAATATCTCAAAAACGGTGCATCTTATCAAAAAAGTCCAAGAACAAAAGTTATTTAGGATATGATTCTACATAAAACTCCCATACATCAAAATCCGATTGGAATAAATTTTAAAAAATCTTATTGGAAAATTTGACTTCAAAGTGGAATTTTGGTACAACTGCTCAAATTATGATACGAATATCACCATACGGGTTTTCAATAATTGCCAGATTAGCAATTATAGCTTTTGTTATGTTTTTCATTCCAACTTGACGTTGTTCGGGTAGTAATCAATTTTTGAATATGAAAAAATCCTTTCTTTTCTAAAAGTATTTTGCTGAAAAATTATGCAAGAACTATATTTTAAATAGCTTGCATACCCGCCGTTGTAGGGTAAAAGTTTTTTGCAAAAATTTTCTTGCGGCCAAAATACAAAAAAGATACTTAAAAACTTTTGAAAAAATCGTTATGCATTCAGGACCTCCCGTTCCGAATTTTAAAATTCTAACACCAGATTCGTGATCAGCGTCTGCAAAAACCGAAAAAAAAATTGAAAACATAACAAAAGCTATAATTGCCAATCTTGCAATTATTGAAAACCCGTATGGTGATATTCGTATCATAATTTGAGCAGTTGTACCAAAATTCCACTTTGAAGTCAAACTTTCCAATAAGATTTTTTTAAAATTTATTCCAATCGGATTTTGATGTATGGGAGTTTTATGTAGAATCATATCCTAAATAACTTTTGTTCTTGGACATTTTTGATAACATGCACCGTTTTTGATATACAGTAGAATCCCGATAATTCGTATTTCAAGGGACCAGCAAATTCATACGAATTAGCGGGATATACGAATTATCGGGGTACCAATTATCGGGATTTTTTTCAAGGGACCAGCAAATTCATACGAATTAGCGGGATATACGAATTATCGGGGTACGAATTATCGGGAGTCTACTGTATTCACAAAAAACATTTTCGTTCGTATGGTCCATTTTTGCTCATGAACGAACTTGGCCTCGTATTTTACGAAAAACGGATCTGCTAAAAATTTCAAGTCTAGCTCAATTCGTATGCCCGCAATCCGCGCCACAGACGGACGGACGGACGGACGGACGAACAGATGGACGGACAGATGGACAGACAGACCCGCGGACGGACACGCTAAATTCAACTTTTTTTTTATCATTCTAAACACACTGGTGTAATTCATTTTTGTGTGTGATGACGGGATCTTGGCGTTACAAACGGTAAAGCAAAGTTAATATACCCTTTGGTTTCACCATACGGGTATAAAAAGGATATTTGCGTTATCCTTATAGGACTATTCTAATTCTATTCGACTATTCGAATTAATAAATTTCAACAACAGATTCGTGATCAGCGACCCCAAAAACCCCTTTTCGCGAAACGGTCAGGAGCGAAGTACGTTCTGGAAAGTTCATTAGATTTTTTTTTTCAAGAAAAAAATTTGCCGGGTTTCAACCGAAGTTTAGTAGTTGTTATAAAAATGGTCCATTCTAGACTTTGGGCACGAAACTTGGCTGACGCGTCCTTGTTGTTTCAATTGAATTAATTTCAAATATGCAATCATTCGCCATGAGAAATTCGGTACAATCGTTTGTTCATATAAAAATTTCATTTCAAGAAAAGCAAATATTTTTCAAATTATTAACCAATAGCTTGCATACCCGTCGTTGCCGGGTTAAGTTTTTTGTATAAGTTTTAGAATATGATGAAAACCGGAAAGAACTTAACAACTGTTGAGAAAAATCTTATCCTTGCAGGACTCTCCGTTGCGAATTAGCCTAACACCAGGTTGGGGCATACTGTGAAAATTTCAAGTCTCCAGCTTCAGGGGTTTGGGCTGGGCGTTGATGAATCATTCAGTCGTCGCCGTTATCTGACGCCGTAAATGTTGTGTTAAAAAAATGCGATACATGTGAAGATTTTCAAACGCCAATATAAAATCATCCATAAATTGACCTAATAGTTGCGAGAAAATCGTAGGGGAAACATGGCCAAAATGACATATACGGGTAAAACGACACATTGCAATATCTTGAAATCCGCGAATATATCAGATCTCCTTTTTAGCCTAATATGTGATGTTAGTAAAGTTTAACAACCTGTGAAAACAATAGCTCAGTCTACTGAGTAGCGTCAGGGTGAAAAGAGTTTTTTTTTTTTAAAAAGTTTTTTTAAGTGATCTCCAAAAAAAGTTTTTTTAAGTGATCTCATTTTTTCAATTTTCGGTAACTTTTCTTTTTTTTAAATTGTTTATGTTTTAGCAAGACCATACATTGCTATGTTGTTTTCGAAACAAACTTGTTTGTTAAAAAAAACCGTTAGCTTTTAATATTTTTTTATATGAAAGTTTCAATTATAGTATATGGACAAAATGACATACTGATAATATGGACAAAACGACACAGGCATGCACCGGAAAATTTATCCAAAAAGAAGAAAAGGAAGGTCACCAAAGCTTTTTTTATGGATGACATCGATAATGAAGAGTTTGTTGCTGACAACGAGGACGAAAATTACTGTCCCTGCATTTATTGCAACGACCTTTATTCAAACCTGGTGAGACTTGGGTACAATGTATGACATGTTTTCGCTGGGCTTCCTGCGCCGATACGCCAAAGGAGGAATACTTGCTGCGCCGATGCGCTAAAGGAGGAAAAAAAAATTATTTGTGAACTATGTGTGTAATTACTCATGTCATTTCGATATGTCATTTTGTCCATAGTTTATATGTCGTTTTGGCCATAGGTATGAACAAAGCGAACTTTCGTAGGTCTCCGAATTTTGACTCATATTTTTTTTATTTGCATTTTCTTAAGTTAAATGGTATGGAATATGAATTGGTATTGAACCAAAGAATTAATTTGTGAATTATCATATTGTTTTTTCTTAAAACAAAAGAGTTGTTATCGAAAAAGAAAACAGTATGTCATTTTGGCCATGTTTCCCCTACCTCCGTATTTGGTGCTTTGTGATATCCGAATTTGACAACCTTTGTGATGTTCGAAATTGACGTTCATATTGTGAAATCAGCAGTTTGAATTTGTTATACTCATTTAAAATATACATTCGGCTAGGGAAAACCCCTGGCTTTGTGAGTGCCTTTCGTCATGATGAAGCTTCATTAGGCTCATTTGACTCAACCTATAACGAGATACCTTTTAATAGGGATACGAATTAGGGCTTCTCATTTCCCATAGAAATGAAATCCCGGGATTCCGGGACAAAAATATTCAAAATCCCGGGATCCCGGGAAATCCCGGGATTCGCTAACAAGCAAGAATTTATCCAATTAGATGGAAGAAAAATGTGTAAAATCAAAACAATACAAAAAAAATGCGTTATTGATTTTCAATTACAGTAATCCCCCGCTTTACGGACGGGATGCGTTCTACGGAAACTGTCCGTATATCGAAAATCCGTAAAACGAAACCTATTTTAGTATGAGATTGTACTGGGAATAAATAGATGTGTTCCAATCAATAGAAATGTCCGTAAAAAGAAACCTATTTTAGTATAAGCTCTTATTAAACTATCTATTTTGCGTACCAAAAAAATCCGTAATACGAAACAGATTAGTATAATATATTAAAATAATTATTTAACTTCTAGTGGTATATATAATTATAGAAAAAAAATATTTATACTACTTGAAATGGAGCATAAATCAATTGAATATGTTAAAACCAACAAAATATTATGGAACAAATCATGCCGCGGACAAAAAACGTAGCTGTTTCTACGTAGGTTTCTGCTATTTTCGTCAGAATTCAAATTTCATTGTGGGACAGAAAGCAGATTCTGCTGCTGCTTCTGCTTCTGCCTCTGCTGCTGCCTCTGCCCAATTGGAGTTCTCGCTTAAGAATAGCAAATAGATTTTTTAAAAATACACCGCACTGCAGTTTTTTATTGCCTTTTTTTAATTCTCTTTTGTGTATACACAAAATGTGTCAGAAATTTCGGAGAAATTAAGTATGTACATTTACAATAAATACAACATAATTATGGAGGACTTTTTCTTGATTTTTTTCTGTGATTCAAAAATAAAATTTTTTTTGTCCGTAATAGCGAATTTTTTTATCCGTATAGCGAATTTGTTCCTATATTAGTCATGTCCGTAACTTCGAATTTCCGTAAAACGAGCGTCCGTATAGCGGGGGATTACTGTATTAATATTTTTAATTACAAAAACTTAAATATAAAATAACCACAGGCAACGATACAAACCAAAACTACAAAATATTGGTAACTTGATCTATTTTGATTTTTTCTAATTTTAAAATATTGGTAACTGGAGTACCATCTATATTATATTTTCCTAATTTTGAACAAAATTCGTTACTAGAGGGAAAAAGAAGTAAAAATTACGCAAATTTCGTGTTACAATATTTTTAATATCGTTAAAAAGAGTAAAAAAAATGTTAATAAGAAATAGCGGGATTCCCGGGAAATTTAATTGAAATCCCGGGACAACGGGATGATATTTTACCCCCGGGATCCCGGGAAAACGGGATCCCGGGATCCCGTTTGAGAAGCCCTAATACGAATATCATCTCTCGAAATGACTTTTAATTCACACTTACAGTTTTTCTGACGGACTTTAAATTTATAAAACAAAATTAAGGTGACAATTTTCTATGACATTTTTATCCTTACACTATACCACCTTAAAATGGCGCCAGTTTTTGAAAATTGAAAAGATATGGAGCAATTGGCCACTCTAGAAATATTTCTTTAAAATGGCTATAACAATAGTTACGACTTTTATGACGGCATAAATGCGATTGCTACTTTAAGCCACCTAAATTATTTTAGGTGCACAATTTCACTAACAATATTGACGTTTTTTTGGGCATCGGTAATGATTAGCTAAGGTTCTCGAAGTAGCAATTGTAGACATTGAAAATATACTTTTGCCAATAGGTAGAGATTTTCTGATGAGAAAAAATCTCTACTTTTCCCAAAAGCCGCTTCAAAATCGATTTTTTTAAGGTTCAAGATACTGCTGAAGACGGGGTTAACACTAGATTGCCCAAGGAAGTCAAGCAGTCAAAATGATTGCTTTTGGCAATATAGGTATAACACATATATATATACCGGAAATGAAGGAGGGGGGAGGTAACTACAATTATAAATAAACGCATTTATATGTTGTACAAAAAGTCACAAAATTCTAACAAATTGTGTCATTATATACATAATTGTTTTTCTGATTGAAATTAAAAAGCAGTCAAAATGACTTGCTTGGGCAATCTAGTGTTAAGGACAGGGCAAGGAAAAGGAGTGAAAATATCAAACAGTGAGTAAAGGGTTTTCGTACCTATTAGTGGAATTAGCAACCAACTCGGCTCAATCGTTCCGAAGATAACACAGAGAAGATGACATTTGTTAATGTTTAAAACAAAACTTCCATTTGCTGAAGAATATTTTTTTTTTTGTAAAAAACTGATCATGGAAATTTTTTAATTAATTACAAAGAATTTATGTAAAAGTGATACCAAAATAACTAATCTGTAATATCTCGAAACAAGTGGAAAGATTTGATCATTCATGTTAAACAAAAAGTTACTTTTTTCGATTCAATTGGCCTGGAGTGCATAGAAACATTCCACAAATTAAATTTCACGTTTGTGTGTGATTTTCTTTTTAAATTACATCGCGATATAGTAACCCAATTTTTGTGTTGATAATATAAATTTAAACATCGAAACCAATTTAAAGTGGAATGTAAATTTTTATATGAGCGATATCAATTTAATTCTCCTTGCGCAATATATAAACTCGCTATAAAATTTTTTTCACAACGTTATACACTATATAAAAAACATATTTTTTACGGAACACAAATTGATAAATTTAATTATGCAAATGTAATAAAGTGTTTTTGCCTTTTCTTCTCTATTACTTTGCAAGGGTGTTGTAAGGCATTTCAGCATATAGTCTGTTGAAATTTGACTCAAAACTCAATGATATCTACCTGGCAAGATAGATTTGTAACGCATTTTTCTTCGCAACACATTCAAACAAACACACATGGTGAGTGCCAATGATATGTTCGTATGTTCATTTGGTTTTACGCGCATTAGGTTCTTCTTAGGGGGGTCCTTTCCAGCATTGTATAAATGTAATGTTCTTCTCTTCATATCCTTGTTACCTTAACCTTGCGTTGTGATGGTTTCGCTTTGTCTTAAGAGCATAGTTTTACAACGGAAAGCAGTAGAGTGTGATACAATACAGAAGTATTCCGCGCCTATTACATTTTGTGGCAAATGAATTTTAAATTTTTCCTGACAGGAAGTAAAAACTTTTTCCTTCTGGTTTTAATGGGAGAAAATGCTGTCTGCTACTATTATGCTATGGGAATTTCAGAGGACATGCGCTTTTATTCGTATTATCCTGTACATTAACAGATATAGAAAATTTGTGAATTAGCCATAGAGTGTATATTTTTGAATACGCTTACAAAAAAATAGAAGTGGTTTACCCTGAAAATGCTGTGCTCGTATATACGTTTTTACAAACAAAGGTTAATAGGTATTAATACGAAAAAGAAAAAAAAAACGCAATTTTTCGCCGTGTTCTTATTAATTATTAAAACTTGAGCTTGGCAAATCTAAATCTGGAACAATTGGTACATTTTCGAGGAAATTCAATTTATTTTATTGGTATTGTAGAAGTCCCATTAAGGTCGAATTTTTAATGAATATTTAACGCGCAGAGTGTTTAAAGAATGAAAGATTTTTTTTTATTGCCTTAAAGGTTACATTTTAAGTAAGGGTTTTTATACTCTATATACGAATAGCGTGCTCTTTTTGCTCGAAAAATGATTGATCTGGATTTTAAATTGAATAGAGAATTTCGACAAATTTTTTTCTAGCAAATTTGTTACTGAATAAAGTAGGCACTCTTCAACTCCAGTGATTTGAATTCTCTAATATATGCGTATATATTAAATTTAGTATACCGTTTTTAGCGCATCGAATCAATCGTTGGAAATAAACATAAGAAAACTACAATTGCAGTTCTTCTGCAATTGTAGTTCTTCTTATGTTTATATCCAACGATTGGTTCAATGCGTTAAAAACCAATCATAAAATACTCTACATGATGATAGACAAAATGTTTTTCTTTAAAAATCCATTTTTATAGGAGAGGGGCAAACGAGTGGTCCGATTGGATTTTGATGTATGGAACGATTATGTAAAATCATATTCTAAACAAATTTCGTTTTTTTTTCGATATGATACGTCGATAAAATAGGAAAATAATATTCCATTTGTATGGAAGAGAGGCAAGCCGTGGTCCGATTGGAGTTTGATATCTGGATGATATCAAATCCTATTCTAAACACATTTTACCTACATAAATTTTTCAACATGACTCACTGTTTTCGAGAAAATTGCAAAATACTGTTTCGGTTGTATGGGGGAGAAGGGAAGCAATGGCTCAATTTTGCTCGTTCAAGAACCGAGTCTAGCCATTTACGAGAATCGGTAACTGTACAAAATTTCAAGTCTCTAGCTTAATCCTTTCGAAAATTATGGTGGTCACGGAAAGACAGACAGACGGACAGACATACGGACAGACGGACAGACAAACGGACAGACAGACGGACAGACAGACGGACAGACAGACGGACAGACAGACGGACAGACGGACAGACAGACGGACAGACAGACGGACGGACAGACAGACGGACAAACAGACAGACGGACAGACAGACGGACACACAGACGGATAGACAGACGGACAGACAGACGGACAGACAGACGGACAGACAGACGGACAAACGGACAGACAGACGGATAGACAGACGGACAAACAGACAGACGGACAAACAGACAGACGGACATGCGGAAATCATAATCTTTTGTCATCCCAAACACCCTGCTGTAGTTCATTTTTCTGTCCGATAATTGGTTCGATGCGTTACAAATGGTGTAATAAATCTAATATACTCCTATAATAATTCTTCTAGTTAACAACAAAGAATCGCGAAATTTTTAGTTAAGATATTGCTAAAAAGCACGATCCATTTGAAGAAGCGCAAAGAAAGAAAATTTAGTCAATTGATGCCAATAAAATTCCTTAAATATATTTACCATTACCTCTGTATGTCACCTGAAAAAAAAACACATAACCTGAAAAGAAGAGAAAATTAAAAATATTTGAAATCTCATCCTGTTCATGATAAGAAATTTTCTTATCTCGGTTGATGCTTCGCTGTGCTGTTGCTGCTTTGCCGCGATGCGATTAAATTCGTTTGCGTTAGCACTGATGGTTTTTCATTTCAATGAAATTCGATGTGAAATCTGGAAGTAAAAAAAAGAAGGTTTGTATCAATTGGAAATATTCCATTTGGTATTAGTTATAACTTATCTTGATTTGTCCCATTAAAACTGTAGAATAAAATCTTTACACGGTAAAAACTGGAGTCTATTTTTTTTTTTAACTTTTCTCCTCTATTTTTTAAACTTTTGAAAGTTTAGTGGAATTTTAAACTATTTTCTCTATATTTAAAACTTTTGAAGTTTATGAATATTTTTTAAGCATTCCAGTCTAAATTTAAGACTCAGACATCTTAAACTTAAACCGTAAGGTTTTAATTTGAGAATTTTTAGAAATTTGGAACTAATTTTTAAACTATTTTAGACTAAAATTTAAATTTTAATACCTTAAATTTAGACCGGATAATACTATTTAAAATTTGAAAATAATTTCAAACTTTTAAGTTTGGTTTTTAGGCTCAAAAAGGTGTTGACCTACATGTAGGAAAAAAGTCTAAAAATTAGACTTTATTTTTTAGCGTGTACCGTTATTATTTGCGATTTTCTGAAATAACCGCACGTCCATATAACGGTATTGAGAAGCGGTTTTTCCAGTTCTACAAAAGAACGCATTTTTTTTTAAAGTTTAGCCATCTTATGATATTTTTCCACATTTTTCTTTTGATGCTGAAAACATAAAAAAATATCAGTTGATATCAACACGAAACTCTCTTCTGCAATATTTAGTTTCGGAAAAAATATGTACCCAATAGTATTTAGAGTTCTATTTATGACACATAAAAACCATTAGGGAAGAATTGCAGGAAATTTTATATCCTATCAATTTGGTTATAAGCAGTTTTTCATAAAAGTGCATCGTTTTCGAGATTTTCAAAAAACTTGATTTTTTCAAATATCTTGAGAACCGTTAAAGTAACAAAAACACTGTTAAAGCAAAAAACGTAGAAAATTTTATTGTATGGGAGGTACCCGTTATAGCTACCGTTACTTTCCCAAAAGTGGATAGAAAGCTACGATTTTTGTAAAACTCATTTTCAAAAAATTTCCAGTCGCTAGATCAACGCGGTCTCGAGTTATTTAAGATACGTACAACAGACAGATCGACAAAAAGATGCACGGACATCTTCATAATCTAGCCTGAAACGGATTTCGTATTAATCAGAAAGTTATATATTTAACGGTTCTCGAGATATTTGAAAAAATATTATTTCTTACATGCTTTTTCTGGAACTAAATATTTTAGAAGGAAGTTTTGAGTTGATCACAACTGATATATTTTGATAGTCATTGTAATTAAAGTCAATGTTTAGTTTCTTTTAAAGTGTATTGTAAATAGTTTGTGAAACGTAGACAAAAAAACGTAGATTAATTTTGTTTAAAACATTTTTTTTTTCAATAAAATTTATCAAATTTCAATAAAATTTATATTATAAATGGAAAATGTTTCGCTAAAGGCGTTATTTTCAGGTAGTTGTTGGAGTATGTGTTGTGAATTAGTCCTTATTGTTAGCGATATCAAAGAGAGCATAAATACATTAAATGCTTGAATGCTTGTTGATTTCCGGTTCAATCCCAACCACCTTTCCCGTAAAGTAACTCTTTTTTTTGTCACAATAATTATTAATGTAAGCGTTGATTATTTTTAATGTCAAATCAAGGACCCACTCCATATCCAGCTAGGTCAGTCACAGCAAATACAAGCGTGCCACAATGACGAGCCTCAAACTACAAATAATCTCTATAAGACTTTACCACAATTTGTCGACCGCCATGGTAGTCCCCGGAGCTTATGACTCTCAGGAAGTAAAGTCGTAGGCTCTTAAACAAAGCAAAAAGTACCAGACTGCAGCAGGATTGGGACCCTTATAAAGGGATGTTGAGAACCCTGAAAAAAGAGGTGAGGAAAGCCCAGCGTAAGTCCTGGGAACTCTTCTGTGGTAAGATAGAAGAGTGCTCTGAAGCAGCTAGGTTTCGGAAACTCCTCTCAACCACTCCTAATATGCCCGCCCAGCTATCTGAAAAAAGCTGACGAAACATGAACATGTTCTACCCTGGAAACCCTAGAACTCTTAATGGATACCCATTCGCCGGGATGCTGTAAGGACTCACCAGGAAGGGAGATTCCGATAAATAGAGAGGAGAACAGACTTCATAGCAAACTCCTCGATAAAATAAAAATTACATGGGCAATTAAGAGTTTTAAACCGTTTAAGTCACCCGGACCGGACGGTATAATACCAGCTGAAATTCAGAAAGTTTCAAACTTAGCCCTCCTCTGGCTCGAAACAATTTTCCAAGCCTGCATTAACCTAGTCTACATTCCTTTAAAATGGACAGAGGTCAACGTCGTTTTTATCCCCAAGGCAGGGAAAACACACGTAGCTCACCTAAGGATCTCAGACCGATCAGCCTCTCGTCTTTTCTCCTGAAGACACTAGAAAGATTGTTAGATACTCATATACGTCAAAAAATTGACCCAAATAAGTTATCTACATCTCAACACGCATACTGCAAAGGCAAGTCCGTGGAGACAGCTATGCATACTCTGGTTCACACAATAGAAACATCACTGAACCTCAAGGAATACACAATGATTACCTTTCTAGATATTGAAGGAGCCTTTAACAATGTTGCACCCGGGGCTATCATAGAAGCATTACAGTATCTTGGAAAAGAGGCTCCTTTAAGCGAACTGATAAATCTAATGCTAACAGGCAGGATTATCAATTCAAAGCTGGGGAACTCATCTGCAAGAAGATATGTAAAGAGAGGAACCCCACAAGGGGGAGTACTCTCCCCACTTCTTTGGATACTAGCAATTAACGAATTGCTTCAAATCCTGGAAGCAGAGGGCTGCAAAGTGGTAGCTTACGCGGACGACTTTGCTATAGCTTTTTCATGAAAGTATCCTACAACAGTGAAAGAGCTAAATCAGAACGCTCTCTCTAAACTATCTACCTGGACAAACAGATGCGGTTTAAAGGTTAATCCGCTGAAAACCGAAATAGTCCGTTTTACCAGGAAATATAAAATTCCTCAAATCGACCTACCCTCCAGAAATTGTACCAGCCTAGTCTGGACAGACAGGGCCAAATACCTGGGTATTATTCTAGATAGGAAGCTAGACTGGAAATTGAATACTCAGGAAATGGTTAAAAAAGCCTCAGTGGCCCTCTACTCGTGTAAACGAGCCATTGGATCAAAATGGGGAATGAAACAATACATGGTTCACTGGCTCTACACTTCCGTTATCAGACCCATACTTATGTATGGGGTAATCGTCTGGTGGACAGCTTTAGACAAAGCCGTACACCGAGGTTTGCTAGGAAAAATACAAAGAATGGCGTCAGTGTGCATAAGCGGAGCATTGAGAACGACTCCCACGAAGGCACTGGAAACCCTTCTACATTCGGTTCCCCTAGACCTATACGGCAAGCAGATGGCGGCACGTGCAGCCATAACACTAAAAGCCTCATTAACATGGTATAATAGTGAAAAAGAACATTCCAGTATTCTTAAGAATTTTCAGGAAGTCCCGAGAAATATAGATTACACTATATCCAAACCGTTCTTTGAAAGGAATTTCACCACTATCATCCCTTCCAGGCAACAATGGGAGGATGGTACTATACAAAACTGTAACACAGTACACTTTTACACAGATGAATCCAAATTGGATGGGAGAGTGGGCAGGGGGATCTGTTCTGGTCATTTAAAGATCAGGCATTTAAAGATGCCTCTGGTCATTTAAAGATGCCTCCGCCTACCGGATCACTGTAATGTGTTTCAGGCCGAAATGATGGCAATCAAAGACGAAGAGGAACATTTGCGGCTTTTGCCTCCTTACACGTATCACAAGATAATACGAACTGGCGGACATCTTTGGCCATCTTGGGCCAATTTAAAAATTCCG
Source organism: Chrysopilus asiliformis (assembly GCA_964034945.1). Classification (NCBI taxonomy): domain Eukaryota; kingdom Metazoa; phylum Arthropoda; class Insecta; order Diptera; family Rhagionidae; genus Chrysopilus; species Chrysopilus asiliformis. Next base: position 34,721,934 of record OZ035963.1, read on the forward strand.
CCGTGAGCAGCATCCGGTGGAAGATGATACTTGGAGATTAAGTCGACACGTAATTGTTCTGGTACGTAGAGTCTCCAAAGTGTTTCTTCTTCTTCGGGCGTCCCACTCCTAAATTGCACTCGCTTGTAGATCAAGTCATCTATCACACACAAGTCGACCAAATTCTCGGCATTATCTGAGATTGTCAGCTTCAACTCTTGATATTCGGGCGATTTAAAGTAAGGTGAAGTTAAATCTACCTCGGTCAAACGGCTATCAATTTCATTTATTTCATACGAACGTGAAAGAGCATCTGGTACCACATTTTGAGAACCCTTGCGGTGTAATATGTCGAAGGAATATCTCTGCAGCTTCAAGCTCCATCTCGCTAGACGGCCACTCAAATCCTTCTGCTGCATGAGTCATTTCAAGCTTGAGTGATCCGTAATTATGGTGAAGTGGTATCCTTCAACATAAGGCCGAAATTTCTCAACGCTCTCTACAACCGCAAGACATTCTAGCTCGGTGACGGTATAATTTTGTTGTGCCGAATTGAGTTTTTTCGATATAAACGCTATAGGATGTTCATGGTCATCTTTATCGAGCTGATAAAGGACACCACCAATACCGAATTTGCTGGCATCGCACTGTATAAAAAATGGGCGCTGAAAATCAGGGTTGACTAATACCGGAGCACTTGTCATCCTTTCCTTGAGCTCTTCAAAAGCTAACTGAGCTTCAGGGGTCCACACAAATTTTCGCTGTTTCTTTAACAAATCGGTTATTGGGGCTGAGATGGAAGCATAATTTTCTATGAACCTCCTATACCATCCTGTTAAACCCAGAAAACTACGGACGGATTTCACCTTAGTGGGTACAGGAAATTCTTTTATCGCATTGACCTTATCTGGATCTGTGCGAAGACGACCATAACCAACAATAAATCCTAAATATCTCACTTCCATCATGCAAAACTTGCATTTCTCTATATTTACCGTGAGATCTGCTTCTTTTAACGCTAAAGCCAACGCTTGCAAAGTTCTTAAATGGGTTTCAAAATCGGGTGTTGCTACTAAAAAGTCGTCTAGGTATTTTTTTACGTAACGACGAAGGTTCCAAGGCATCTTATCTACGACTTTATCTGCTAATTTGGACATAGAAGCTGTCGCATTACATGTTCCAAAAGGGGTAACCGTGAATTGATATTGCGGACGCCCAGGGACACTAAAGGCAGTTTTATCCCTTGATTCTTTTTCGAGTGGAATTTGCCAAAAGGCGTCCTTCAAATCAATGCTCGTTATGTAGTGCGCGTCTCCTAACTGACTCAAAAGCCATTCTATGTTGGCCATGGGATATGCGTTCTTTCTGGTGAGTGCATTTACTTTCCGAGAGTCAAGACAAAGTCTGTCCTTTCCGGGTTTTCTTACGAGTACCACTGGTGAATTCCAGGGACTCTGACTCTCTTCAATCACTCCCATTTCCAACATTCTGTCCAGTTCAGCGTACATACGATCGAGAATTGCGGGAGAGCAGGGATAACAACGCTGCTTAACAGGAGCAGAATCACCTACGTCAATTGTGTGAACAACCAACGAAGTTTTTCCCAGTCCTTGTTTCGAAAAGCTCGGAAACAAATCCTTTGTCATCTCTAACTCTTGATGTTGTTGTGGAGACAGTGTATGTTGACCTGGCAGAACATTTTCTACGGCAGTAACGTTCGCTAGCTCACTCACTACAGAAGGAGCAATATTAAACAGGCGCCAGAAATCAATACCCAAATATAGTTGCTGGCTCAGAGAAGGTACAATGTACAAAATAATGGATTTAGTGATATTTTGGAACGTGATATCAACTTTCGCATAACCAATTACAGATTGCTGTTTGCCATCTGCAGTGCTAAGAACTGATCTAATTTTGGACCAATGTAGACCTAATCTTTTTAATAATTCTAAAGCTTGGGCTCCGAGACAACTAATTGTAGCTCCACTATCAAGTAGACCTCTAAGTGAGCAACCAGCAATATCCACATTTGCATATGGTCTTTTATCTTCGGTATCGCTAAAATTGCAAGACTCTAGCTTAGCATATAAACATCTTTTCCGTTTCCAAAATTCACGATAACGTAAAGTTCGTTTCTTAGGGGTTTTTCTTACTTCGAGGGATTCTATAAAAGGCACCGTTTCATTAAATATTCTTTCTCGCGCTTCTTGATACTTTTTTAAACGTTCATTAAAACTTAAATGTAAATTTACGGGAGAACGCTTATTTTCGTTATTGATCTTAGATTCTAAACAAACAGAATTAGACAACTTTGGCAATAAATTAGACGAATATTGTATGGACGGACTAGCACTAATATCTAAGGACGCTGATTTGGAAATCTGTCCGGACGAGGATTCATTCTCGAACGTGTCATTCCGGACGTTGGCACATTCGATTGGGTGTTTCCCGGGGAACATTTCGGACATTTACCCTTGGTTATGCCGGGTGCTCCACATCCAAAATAAAATCTACGCCAATCGGATGACTCACAGTCCATGAAACCATGACCCATTTCCTGGCAATTCCAACACTTCCAATGTTGACGAGAGCCTTGGATTTCCGCTACTTCATCAAGAGGTTCTTGTTGCGTTTGATCATTCCGGATCATCTCTAACTCGTAAACATGAGGATTTGTTCGAACCAAAGGTTTTAGACGACTTTCAAAGACAGAGTTTCGGAAATATTTTTCCGCTTCGAAACAGATATCACGTAATTGTGAGATAGAAGAAACAGGCTGGTATAGAATCATTTGCAGAATACGCGGATCTAGATTTTGTTTTAAGACGCTGACCAATTCAACTTCGCTCATGGCCGTCTGCATCTGGTTGCTCAATGCAATTATGTCTTGCGAGTAATCTGTAAATGATTCACCTCTTCCTTGTTTCCTACGTAGTATGCTAAACCTGATCTCGTTATCCGTTTTCCAATCTTTGAATTCCCCTAACAGTGCATCTTTCAGCTGTTGCCAAGAAAAGTTGGGACACCTACGGAAAAAGTTCCAATACCAGGTATTGGCTTTTCCTGTAAGCAGACGATGGAAATTTCCCTTCAAATACTCTGCGTCAGATGCTCTGGAACCTAATAAAGCTTCGACTCGGAAAATGAATTCACTAGCCGGCACACTTTTCGGACTAGCATCAAAAGTCAAATTAAACCTAGAAAACGGACTTTTCGATCTGGGCAAATAAACTACAGGCTGGTTACCGACACTTGGTACATGATTTGGGGGTGGAAATCTGTAATCAGGTTGAGAAAATTGTAAGGGTGCTTGGGGTGCATTCGGGGGAAAATAAGCAGACACATTCGCCTGCACCTGACGATTTGGCTCGAATTTTCTCTCGCCAAATAGATTTTGAGATATCCTGGCTCGTGAAGGTCGAGTTGACGAAAGAGGATTAGAAACATCACCAAGATTTGAAAATTTTTTCTGATTTTCATCATGCCCATTAACATTAAGGTTTCGCGAAGGATTTGTAGTTTGTGACGCAGATACCGTATCAAATCTTGCATGCATTTGATTCACTTGTTCAGTTATACTCCGCAAGGCAGTTTCCATTAAATTGGCTAAATCTTTCATCTCCTCCCGATTTTTCGCAATTTCGGTCATGCAATTTTCGACGTTACGAGTAATTGCAGAATTCAATTCTTGATTTACGATTGGTTGCTTGCGAATAGCTCCCTGATAATTAACTGGATCAGGTAACTCCAAAGATTTAAAAATTTCAGGTGAAGACGGTGGCAATGCGGAAGAAGCTTCTAAATGCATGTCACCTGCGCCTCCATCCACAGATAATATGTTGTCTAATTCTTCCTGGACTTGTATTTTCAATCGGTCAACAAACGGGATATACTCTACATATTTTTTCCCAAATAACCTAAGTCGTCGACGCATATGTAATAACCTAGAAGCACACTTAGCTAGTGAGTCTTGGTCAATCTCACGTCTACTCTTTGACGAATCTACTATTATTTCTGAGCACCTGCTCTCTAAATAAGTTTTCTCAGCCTTCACTGATTTTACTTCAGGATACTGAAAAATGGAATCTACAAGCTCTTCATCTTCCCGACTCATCCGCTGAATCAAAGCGTCTATAGTGTTTCCACCTTGAGACATTTTCCTAACTACTAATTCAAAATTTAACTCATCCTTTTCCAGATGTTCAGGATTCAATTTAAATTCTTCCGGGCTTACCATTTTTCCGCCGTCTTTAACTAATTTCAACCAAAGCTTTCAACTAATATAAACCAATAAATAGTAAACAATATTCTTCTAATCTAAACGAAAATCTTAATATAAACCAAAACACCAATAATAAATAATGATAAACAATAGTACCTAACTAATAAATAATTGAATAAATATCAAACACCTAAACCGCCTAAATTCTAAAATTCTGAGAATAAGAAAATTTTTTTAAACCTATACAAACAAATTTGGTCTAACTAAACCAAAGTAAACAAAAAAATTTATCGAAAGTAACTTGAAACCACGCCTCTCTCTAAACTCTAAAGTTCCAAAAGGTATGAAAAATACTGTAGTATCAAAAAATCCACAATCACTAGAAGTGATCTAACTCGAAATTTCTATTTTAAACTCAATATCATAAATCAGTTCTCCTTAAAGCATCACCAATGATATTTTCGACGATCGTTTCCTTTTCTTCATTCTATTTCATGAATTTAATCAGATAAATCAAAAGGGCTAAAGTATAAAAATCGACATCAAGATGAAAGTACTGTAACTATTATTCGCAGTCAAAACTTCGTTGATCAAGTTTGTGAAAGCTCAGGATTCGCGACATACCAAACAAATACTCATTTGGATGTATTCAGCGACATCCTGCACCCTGCAAACTACTAACACAACAACGACACCGGAATAAATCATTAATCTAGTGCATTCTCATTGTTATATTTTTTTTTCTTTGACAGTTCGACGATTTTCAAACCAGAACCAATGGAATTTTTCGAAGAAATCTGTTTCCGTAATTGAACATTTTATGCAAATTAAAGTGCGACCAAAATGTCCTTTTTCAGACAAAAGGTAATCTGCACCTTTAATTTGCTGAAATGCAGAGATTCTCATGCTCGCGACAAATGATCGAATCATCGATGCATTGTGTAATTCAGCGAACATGAAAGATCACCTTACTTTGAAATTTCGTTTAATTCTATCTGTTGCACATAGCTCCTCTCTCTCTTCAATGCAACAAACCAACTCCTTCTTCGAAAAACCCCACGGATCTTATATTATTTACTTAAAATTTCAAACAAAAAAAAAAGATAACCAATCAACATGAACAAAATTTAATAAATAAGTAACTACTACACACGAAAATGTTCGATAAATCGTCGCTTTCTTCTTGATGTATGCCTGTCTATTTTTCTCAAGGCAAAAACGCATTCGCTTCCACATGGAAATTCAACTAAAAATAATTTTCCGAGGTTGTCAGGATTTTCGGAAAAATCCCGCGATCAACCCCGTTGGGCGCCATACTGCTACGAGGCTGAATTTGTCCTTGACGGGCAAACGCAGCCCACAGAGAAGGCCCTGGCTGGCACGTCGGTGTCTGACTAGCTCAGTCAGCATGATACAAAAAGGGGGAGGGTTTCGCCAGGTTCCTCTGTGAACAGTAAGTGACGTGCCGGAAGGAGACATAATTATCAACAGGAGGAAACGGACATCTCGAATATCATTGGTTCCGCCCCAAGGAGAAGCAAAACGATCTTAGCACTTCATTGTGTCTGTGCAAACTTCAGGAGTTTCTTTTTCTATTAGAAATTTCATTAAAGGAGGAGTACCGAACAACAAATTCAAAATAATTGAAATACAAAATGTTTCTCTATTTATTTTAAGTTAAAAATCATTATCCAAGACAAAGTTCAAAGCAGAATGAACTGACATCGATTCTTTAGCACTTATTTAATTTAGGTAATACATACGAAATATTTTCACCTTAATATCTTCATGGGAAAAGTATAGAAATAAAAAAAAACTCACCGCTTTCTCCGATGATCCTCGACTGTGCACACTCCAGGATTCGAAGAGCTGTTTTTAAATGTTCGGCATGCAGTAGCTAAAATTTTTGCTTTTTTACGGGAAAACTAAGGTGAAAATTCACACTTTTGAATTACAAGATACTTAAATACAAAAAAACTTCTTTGTGCTGGGTTTGGACTTTGAACTCTTCGGTGTAGATTTCTTCGCTTCTTTCCTCCTCAACCTCCCACTTTGATTTCGAGAAAAAGAAAATCCTGTTCAACTTTATTTCCACTTAATCGTCTAACTTAAAGTTCGTGGAAAATATTAGACTAAATTTGTCTTTCATAATCTTCTCAAAAAAAAAGAACAACCCACATAAGGGAAGCCGGAAAGCCGTCATTCAGCGGTACTCTGGAGAAACCAGTTTCCTTGACAATACACTTTTCAGGAATACCGCGTGGTCCGATAAAAATGGAAGAAACCCTTTTTATAGGCAGGGAAACCCGGAAATCTTATTTTAGACGTAAAATAAGTGGTCCCACAGGAAAATACACTTCTGCTGGGACCTAAAATGCATTTAAAAGGAAATGAAATGAGATGTTGAACAAAATGTGGTCAAGGGCATCAAATCTTACCACTTCCATGTAACGCAGTTTTTTTCAGCCAGTGAGTGAACTTCAAATTGATTTTATTTCTAAAAAAATAAAACTTTAAACGACCCGAAAGAAAACTCAAAAAAAAATTCTTACTTTTTCTCTTCTTGAAAATTATGAAAACTTTTAATTTAAATTTTTTAATATCAAATCGTCTTAGATTTGATTCAAATACTTTAATTTCACTGAGCTGACTGAAAAAGCTTTTTCCTTTATTACATTAACATGGTCTCTCACTTGAAAAATTCCATTACATCGTAATTCAAAAGTGAAATCTATAACTTTGTAATAAGGACCAATTTTCGAATATCTCGTTACACTCGTGACGTCACATGAACCAAGATTTGAGAAGCAAACTTGGTCGGTAAGGTTACAGCTTTTCCTTTCCTTCTTCGTCTGCTGTCTCAATTCTTCCCACCCACGCAATCTGAGCGGAACAAGCAGTCGTGGTAAAAGCTGTTCTTTATCTCATCTACATTAAGTTGTTAAACGAGTTTACCAATACCCTGACACAAACTCCGGCTAAGAGGATCTTTTTCATTTTTTTTTTGGCTGATCTTCTCTTGACCATTATGACGTCAGCGAAGAATTTAATAGCTGGACAATTAATTTCATTACAGCTAAGGACGTTTGATTTTGAAATTAAATTTTTCAGGGTACTCGCTTTCCTAAAAAAATTTGATCGTAACAAAGTTGTGGGGATGTGGACGAAGAGGAGTCGACAACTCATCTTCTCTGTCATTGTCCAGCACTAGCTCAACGCAGAAGAACTCATGTGGGCAGTTTCTTCCTAAACGATCTGGAAGACCTAAGCGCCACAAGCGTCGCAGATCTACTCCCCTTCATCAGGTTCGAGGTATAGGGAAATGGATCGTCAAGATTCGCGTGGTATAACAATGGGTCATTTCTGGCCTAAGTGTGCCTTTTTGGCAGCCACTCCAACCTAACCTACCACAATGTGTAAGACCATTGGCTACATACGGTTTTGTAGCATGTAGTATTGAATTCCGAGCTTGAACTACCCGTTGTATAAATATTGAAAAATATGTACCAGTTATTAAAATCACTGTTAAAATTACTTTTAGGTCATAATTTTTATAATAACTCAATGAATTAATAAATAATAGTGAGTATTTTTTCGAACACACACTTATAAATATTAAGTTTGTGAGTTTGCAATAAACAGCAATATTTTGAAAAATATATGTATGTATATAATATCGATTTACATTGCAAATATATACGAATTATATTTTACATTACAGTAATGTATACGTATATATAACTACACTAATGTATACGTATATATAATATCGACTTATAGTTCCTGATTCTCATATATCAGTCTGGCGAAAAAGGTTAATAGCTGAGTACCGGAATGTTAATAGTCTTCCTTCCTGTTGCCCATTGTTTCGATCAACTTTAAAGGAGCTCTTTCTTTTGTAAGAGTATATCATCCGTGCTGGCGGTCTCTAAACGTTATTGTTTTATATCAAGCTTTGCAAGCACACCTAGATGTGTATTATACGAGGGTTGAATGAAAAGTTTTGGATCTTCTTCAGTGACCACGCCGCCGCCGGTATGTCCCATTTTGAAATGTGATGTGCCAATACGCCATTTTGAAATGTGATGACGCAATCGTATGCAATTTTTCAAAAAATGCAGGAATTAAAAATATTTATTAAATCTTAATTTATATAATTGGTCAAATTTTAATTTAGTTATTTCTTGACAATTCTATCCACTTTTTATACGATTTGAGGCTTTCACGGTTGGACATAATGATTACTTTCGAATTTTTTAACCGTGTTGATATAAAAGTTTTTACCGCTCATAAGGCGTTTTCGCTTGTAGTCGCTTGTAGACCATGGTGGCTTATACACAAATTATGTTATTTTATTTATCTTAAAAACATTTTACGCGATCAATCCAAAAATTCGAAAATAATCACTATCCACTCTTTCTATATAAATTTCTAATTTCTCAATTTCCAAAACATTGTATAAATCAAATCATAATGCAACTCCCCTATATAAAAGATCATTTAACTATTTAAAGATATGAGGCCAGAAACTTTTTCACCCACCTACGTACAATATTATATGTACAATTTCAGTACGAATTTTTGCACTAAAATTTGAGCTACTATTAAAAATGGGTTAAATTTATGACAGAAACTCTGCAGGACAGCACTTTAATGATGAAAAATTCAACGAATTTCTTTGGAATTTTATAAAAATTTCGATTCGGACACAATTAATTAATGATAAAAACAGTAGGTATTATAATATATAAAACACACACACTATATATAAATCTTCAAGCTTTCATCCTCCAATTTTGTGAGAAATGACCTAAAACGAATTCGAATTTTTTTTTATGTCATTTGGATAATTCTAACACCTGTCCACAGCATCTAAAAGTGGTCATTTTTGTGAAAAATCATGGAATTTCGACAAAATATTAAATTTTTTGGAATACGAATAAATTAAACGGCGATTTTTAAATTTCATTTAAAAAAGATACAAATCTGTTACTTTGAAAATGTGGCTGAAATCGGAATAGTACATAGTTTCTAAGTTATGGCAATTTAAAGAATGTAATTTTCATCGAAATTCCCTCCTACAAAAAATTCCAAAAACGAGAATTGGTTTACACAATGTTTTATTATATCTACGCCTCATTCAAATGTTGAATTTTCAATTCACTAAAAAATAAAACGCGGTTATTGTTTTGAGATGTTAAGCATCCACAAAGGCAAATTGGAAAATTTTCTTTCAAAATCAGCAAAGATTAACTAAAATGCCTCCCAATATTAACGCTGTATAGTACTTACAAAAACGTTCGAATTTTGATAGATCGAGAGAGATATGATAGTCGATATGTTCTGAATCTAGTTAGAGTCCAAATGTAGTTGTAATTTCACTTAAATTTATTATTGAATCCTCTTTATAAATTTTAATAAGCTTTTGCACGCTTTTACTATTTATATTATCTACAATTAAATGACCGATTTCAAAACAAACGGTTTCGTTTCTTAGACGCAATGATTTTTCCATACAGTTTTCGACCTTTCTTATGCCCCCGGGCTATATTTTGAAACAGTTGGAGTTTCACATTCAATGTACTTGCGTTGGAAAGATAATTTTTTCTAAAGTGTCTTTCTATCTTGCAGTCTCTTAAGTGAGAACTCCAATTGGGCAGAGGCAGCAGCAGAGGCAGAAGCAGTAGCATTGGCAGAAGCAGAATCTGCTTTCTGTCCCACAATGAATTTTGGATTCTGACGAAAATTTATATCCATGGCATGATTTGTCGTTTAATATTTTGTTGTTTTTCACGTATTCAATTAATTTCTAGTCCATTTCAAGTATTACAAATATTTACTTCCGTCCATATAGGCAACAAATGTCCGCAACGATTTGTGAGGTTAAATTGAAAGCAGAAATTTAGAGATTAGAGCTAAAATGTGTTTCTGCTTCTGCCACTGCCTCTGCTGCTGCTTTATTGGAGCTCATCACATAAGACGCTATGTGTTCTAAAGTTCTGCTTCTGCCTCTGCTGCTGCCTCTGTCCAATTGGAGTTCTCGCTTAAGTCTGTTAGTCTGTTAGTCTGTTAATCTGTTAGTCTGTTAGTCTGTTAGTCTGTTAGTCTGTTAGTCTGTTAGTCTGTTAGTCTGTTAGTCTGTTAGTCTGTTAGTCTGTTAGTCTGTTAGTCTGTTAGTCTGTTAGTCTGTTAGTCTGTTAGTCTGTTAGTCTGTTAGTCTGTTAGTCTGTTAGTCTGTTAGTCTGTTAGTCTGTTAGTCTGTTAGTCTGTTAGTCTGTTAGTCTGTTAGTCTGTTAGTCTGTTAGTCTGTTAGTCTGTTAGTCTGTTAGTCTGTTAGTCTGTTAGTCTGTTAGTCTGTTAGTCTGTTAGTCTGTTAGTCTGTTAGTCTGTTAGTCTGTTAGTCTGTTAGTCTGTTAGTCTGTTAGTCTGTTAGTCTGTTAGTCTGTTAGTCTGTTAGTCTGTTAGTCTGTTAGTCTGTTAGTCTGTTAGTCTGTTAGTCTGTTAGTCTGTTAGACTGTTAGTCTGTTAGTCTGTTAGTCTGTTAGTCTGTTAGTCTGTTAGTCTGTTAGTCTGTTAGTCTGTTAGACTGTTAGTCTGTTAGTCTGTTAGTCTGTTAGTCTGTTAGTTTATATCGCTTTTTACGATGAAGTGAAAAGAAACCAAATTTGGAGTTTCGAGCTATTGTCAAAAAAGTTTTTCCAAAATGTTCACATTTAAACAGTTGCGAAATTTCTTTTCGATAATGAAACGATATTCATCAAATCGCTTTTCAAAATAATCTTTCGACCAAAAAATGAAGATTTTTTTAATGACGAGTGTACCATCTCTTAAAAATTCGCTCTGAATGCATCCTAGTTTATATATATCATTAATATAACTTATGATTTATCTATTTTGTTTCAATTATTTATCGTCTAAATGTCACTATATTGAAAATCATAAAATATTATTAAAACGATATGTTGTAAAGGGTTTTTCAATAAGGACGCTCGAAGTTTGTTTGGTTATAGCGGCCATGTTGTTAAAGCAACATCTGTCAAATTTGTTGTGAATTGTTCAGTAGTGTATAGCAAATCACAATGGAAGGTTATAGCGTTGAACAACGTGTGCAAATCATCAAATTTTATTTTCTACGAAATTTTCTATAAAATTTAATTTTATTTTCTAAATTTTACGAGGCACATTTTTGGATGAATGGAGATGTGAACAAGCAAAATTGTCAGATTTTGGGCGATACCAATCCACACGAGATACACCAGAATCAAATGCATCCCGAAAAAATCACTGTTTGGTGCGGATTTTGGTCTGGCGGAATCATCGGTCCGTATTTCTTCCAAAATGAAACTGGCATTGCCATAACCGTGAACGGCGAGCGCTACAGATCGACGATAAGTAACTTCTTGTGGCCTAAACTGAATGATATGGATACCGATAACATGAGGTCCCAACAGGACGGCGCTATATGCCACACAGCGCATGCCACGATGAACAATCTGTAAGAGCGATTTCAGGGCATGGTTATTTCGCGCGGCAGCGACGTGAACTGGCCGCCGAGATCGTGCGATTTGACGCCTTTGGACTTCTATGCGAATAAACCGCAAACAATTGATGCCCTCAAAGCCGACATAACGAACATCCACCAAATTCAGCCAAATTTATGCGACAAAGTCATCGAAAATTGGACCTCCCGAATACGTGCCACCAGGCAAAGCCACGGCGGATATTTGAACGACGTTATATTCCATACTTAACACAATGCCATAACATATTCTTTCAAACAAAAAAAAATGAGTGGATATCTCACACACAACTTGTTTTATTTACATTTAAAAATCGAGCGTCCATATTAAAAGGTCCTGAAGATGAAAACAACCAGATCGTCGAAATATTGACATTTTGTTGAATAATAAATATTCGGTGATATATCCAACAAAATTATTCTAAATTTCGATTTTTTTAAAGAAAGGTAAAATTATGTTTGTGTTCTTTTTTTATTTTAACCATTGTTTTTCATTTATATATTTGTAGTTCACCGTCCAAGTGGACAGGATCACAATTGAAGACCTCGGTGTAAAAACCGGTCATCTCCACGTTTTGAAAATTTTCAGGAAAGACAAGAAACATATTAGCATGAGATTTTTGGTCTACGATAAAGTTTACAAATCTCAATTTAATTCAAGCATGTGTTCTTACATTATTTTAATTTGAAATAAAGATTTTTTTAATTTTTTAACATGGCTGTTTCTTGCACCCAAGAGTAAAAAAGCGGTTTTTAAAATTCATTATTGACTATAAAATACAGTCCAAAATATGTTCAATAGCCTTTAAAAATAAACAAATAAAAATATATTCAATTTAACAAACCAAAGCTCCCAGAAAAAAAATCAAATGTAAAAAAATCTACGTCAAATTATATGAAACAATGACTTCAGTCGTCTTCTTTTCTTTAATAACTTTTTACACAGACCTCCAATAAGTATGGTGTTTGCTGCCAACTGTGCGCATTCATTTATTCGTGCATTTGGTATCAATAGGGCAATTCACTCTTGATCGTAGATAGTAAAATCGTAGATTGTACTGTACATCTACGATGGAAAAGTACAACGAAGCGTGAGCAGCGCTTAATTAGAGGTTGTGGGTTTTGTCGTAAATTTTTGACTCTTTTATTTATTTTCTTTACCTAAATTGTTTAAAGCATTTTTTAACTCTTAATTTATACTAAATCATATAAATACTTTAATTTACTTGCTTTTCCAATGTCAATTTTAGAGTTGGCACCAAGTTGACATGTCACAAAACATGTCTTAACCTCACTTTATTAGAAGTACGACAAAAACTACGATTTTACCATACCTTCGGGTGTAGTAGATTGTAGTTTTCGTCGTAAAAAAATTTGTATGGAGAACTGTCAAAAAACTACGATTTTATTTACGATTCTACGATTCTGCGAGTTTACGATCAACTACGATAAAGAGTGAATAGCCCTAATAACTCATTTTCGTCAAAAAGTGGAGATGACCGGTTTTTGCACCGAGATTTTCAATTCGAGTTTAATTTTTTTAAATGTCACTTCTAAATACTTCCTGTCAACTCAAGATACATGTAAAAAAAAGATAAATATTTATTAGATAATTTATTTTACTTAGAAATTTTTATTCGTTTTCTTAACAAAATCCTATTTGGTTTGGTACAATATCTACGTAATAACATTGTATATTTCCTCGGCTGAAAATGAAAATTTTGTATCAAAGTTTAGGGTAAAAAATTTACTACTTTCAGCATTTGCATAAAAACTACATCAGTAGACGATGACAGAGAAAAGAAAACATACATTGTCTGTACCCCAAATGTCAGTAAAATAAAAATACCAATACAATATCAATTGTAAATGACTTGAATCTTAACTTACCACATTGTCAACTATAGTCTATCACTAAACTGAACGGGAGAAACAGGCTCGTTTTCCTAAACACAAATAGCAAAAGAAAAAAAAAATCACTTCTGAAATCAACGAAAATAGTCATGAGAGCAAAAATAAAATATTCAGAGTTCACCATATCAAATTCCCCCCAGTTACTTTTATTTCATATACGTAGTTGCGGTACGTATTCATATGAAATACCCAGACAAAAAAAAATCTTAAAAGTACCTTTAACAGATAGCTAGAGTCATCCAACCTCTTGACATAAGAGATTTAAATCACATATACACCACTGAGTACTTTTTTGGCGGCATATACTTAAAATACGAGTTTATGAGATAGTAGAGATTCCCAAAGTCGTAACCCGCTCTTTATAGGATTTAGTAGGACGGGCTGGCAGACCTGAAGTGACATAGATTTTTCTTTTTTTGGGGGAAACTTATAAAAATTTCCACGCATGTTGTCAGTTTATTGCTATATGACTGGTACCATGAATATATCAAGGCAGAGACTACTGAATTTTCTTTTACCCTTAACCCAGCAAGCTATGTTGTTAAGGTCTTTGCCGTGGCCTTCCGTTATTTTATCGAATTCCTTTTTTTTCATTTTAAAGGCTCTTTGTATGTAGCGTAGCGTATGCTGTGCCAGAATCGCAATCTTTATCCATAGAAGTACAGTGGTTGCTAAGCTCGTGTAAATGCAAGAGGAAAGCTATGTTTTTATATACTCGTACTTTTCCGGATTTTCCAGTAGCTGGTTTTTTTCATTCATATCTGCCTTTGTTGTTGGCGGTGTTACACCCACCCAATTTTTAGTAGACTCCATTTCCAAGTTTATGTGTTTATTTCAGATAGCGGTATGGCATAAACAGGCAGTTTTCATATGAATTATGAGAGATCTCTTGATTTTGCAATGTATATGTGACTATTTTTTTTTTATTTTTTTCGGAAAGACCAGTAGGTATTGAGTTAATTCTAAAAACAGAACGTGAGTCAATTCCTAAATTATTTCCAGCAAAAACAGAATGAGATGGGATTAAAGATAGCTTGTTGTATGTGATAAGAGGATAATGATTTTTACCTTTCTATGACTTTAGTACTTCCATTCTAATTGGCTTAGTCTAGGATCAAATGCATGTTATTCATCATATTGCTCATATATACGAAGTGAACGTTTTTCTTCAAAAGTGATATTTAGTTTTGCGTAGGTATTTATTAATGCAGAAATTTTTTTTGATAAGCTTTTGAAAAAGTTTTCAAACTTTCAAAAAACACAGGTGGATTAACCTAACGGTGAGGTGATACCTTTCTTACATAATTAAACTACATGAGCCTATTCACATTGGTTGAAATAGTCCGCCTAATTCTGACAGAAACTGGCAACATTAAGGCAAGGGGCTCAGTCCCACTTCCTCACCTTGCCTAAATGTTGCTAGTTTCTGTCAGAATTAAGCGGACTATTTCAACCAATGTGAACAGGCTCCATGAGATGAAAAATTCGGTATTACAGTAGAACACGCTTTAGTCCATAATCGTATTGGAAAGTTTGACTTCAAAGTGGAATTTTGGTACAACTGTTCGAATTTTGATACGAATATCACCATACGGGCATCAATCTTGTATTTCGTAATGAAATCGACGCGACTCAATATTGCAATCCTATATCTCGACGCCATGTGTGTCAGTTTGTGTATGGCATGCAAATAGTTCAGTTTGTGAATGGCATAAAGCACACATTCCATTATTTTATCTTGATTGTCAACATATCTGACATTACTGGGACAAAATGTTCACGAACTGTCAAAATGATAAGTGCAATCGAAATGTATATTCTCGGTTTGGATAATTCGAATCAAGAAAAAACTATCATTTTACGCCTAATTAGAAGTGCACTGAAATCACTGAAAGCATTTAAATCATCGGTGAAAGTTTCCCATAAAATCCTTTTTTGGTTTTCTTGGTTTTCCCCATCGCATTTTTTTCGAGTGAACCTGTGGCAAGTGACGGATTTTCGCCCATAAATTTGACAAGAGCCGCCAACTGAAGCTTGTTTGTCTGTTCTCTATAATTTAATTGTATATTTAATTTGGTGTTAGTTTGGTTTTGGCATTGTTTTACACCACTTCTTACGAAATTAATTGCAACGAAGTAAACGTCTTTATCGACGCTAGTCAATGCGTCGTAAGGTTTATGTCCCAGTTTGTTCGACGCGTCGAGCTACATGATGGACTTTTGTGTTGTGAGACCCGTTTATGCAGACGCATCGCAATACAAAATTGGTGCCCGGGTTTTCAATAATTGCCAGATTGGCAATTATAGCTTTTGTTATGTTTTTTCACATGTATTTTCCGAAACTAAATATTGCTGAGGAAAGTTTTGTAACTGATATTTTTAAACGATTTAGTGTTTATAAAACTTGTATATTTGTATGGGGGAGTGGGCGAAAGAGTAACCTGATTGGATTTTGATATCTGAGAAAATTTGGTAAAATTATATTATGAGTAGGGGAGACCGGGTATGGTTGTCACACGGGTTGGTTGTCACAGCGGCCATAACAGAAAACTGAACGAACGAATGAGTTTATTAATCGGCGTCGAATGAGTGCTATAGCAACACTTCTGTACCTACTTCACTTCAGCCTGCTCTAAAATGCAGTGACGTAGATATATGCAATTGTTTTTTTTGGACAGCGAAAGTAATTTTTTGTGCATCTGTGTCGAGTCTCGTAAGCATAATTAAATAATACATAGTAATATACCTTTTCGTGTATTTATGATATGTGTTTCATGATATTGTTATATGATTTTTCAAATAAACATTGATTGAACTTTATTTTGGGAGGTTATGTACAAAAATGTGTTTTGGGGCAGGTTGTCTCAGGTTGACTGGGGTTGGTAGTCTCATATAATTCCATTAAGTTAGGTATTTTGAATTAAAAAATATTACGTCCAAAGAAATTATAGACTTACTATGATTATATTTTTGTTATGTTCGTTACCAGAATTTTAGTTATTGTTTTTTATTATGAATTATGCATTTTTACTTTCTTCTACGGAGTATAATAAAGTATTGTATTCATGAAAAATTTCGACCTCTTAATTTTGCCTAAAAAACATTTCCCGATCACTCCTGAGTCGATTGGAGTCATTAATTACATACAACATTTTACCTTTAATAAAGATACTCATTGGATTTAAATAAGTATTTATTTTTATATTCCCCCTTTAATTTGCTATGTGACTACCTACCCCAGACACTGTGACAACCATCCCTGACACGGGGTTAAAAGTCACACTTTTATTTTTTCAAAAAAAATTATAATTGTTCCTCAATAGATAATGCTAGACAAAAAGTCTTTATTTATTTTTAAACTAGAATAAGTATATTATCTACTGATATATAAAAATCCAGCTAAACTAAGAACATGGCCACTAAAAATACAAAAGAACAAAAAATGTGACAACCATACCCGGTCTCCCCTACTTTGGTCTTAAGAGTTTTTTTCATTACGACGTATCATTTCGAGAAACACGGTTCCGTGTGTATGCGGGAGGAGGGAAGGAGTGGTCCGATTTTGTTCGTTAACGAACTCGACCTCCCATTTTAAACAGCAATAAAAACAGCAATGTGAAATTTCAAGTCTATAGATTAATTCGTTCTCAAGTTATCGTGTCCACGGATAAAAGAACAGACAGACGGCAAAAATTAAGTAGATTCTAAACATACTGTTGTGATTCTTCTTTTTTGTGCGTTAAAAATGGTGGAGTAATCCTATTCTACCCCATTTATGGTTTCACCATATATAGGGTGTAAAAAGCGAGTTAAGCCGAAAATTTCTTAATCCCTCTGAAAAAATGTAGAAAATTCTTATAACTAGCAAGTTCACACATTTCAATGTTCCGTTGCTTCTCTCGACACTACTACCTTGAACCCCATTCTCGAAATTACCAATTGATAAAATATTATGCAAATTAATAAAATACTGAAGAAACATATAGAAATTTTAATTTTCAAAACTTAATGTTATTTTGCTTTCAAATCAAACATTGGCCAATTTTGCTTTGCAATCGACTGACTGAATACTCCCCTAACTTATGTAACTGGATAACTGCCAATAAGTCTAAGTATTGTTGGTATATGCCAGGGGGTGTTCTAGTATGAATGGTGATGTGCTCTAGTACTCTGACATTAAGGCATTTAAAGATCCTGACCCAAAGATAAAAGATTTATGCGCATTCAAACAAATAAAAACACTGAATTTTATAAAACAATTTTTTGTTTTGGAATTCAAATACGATCATACAAAAACATTGAAAAATCCTTTGTAAAGAAAAAATCTTTGAGGAGTATATTATTTAGTTTTTCCAATCACACGTTCCACTTCTAATCTCTTGTAACACATAAATGAATCTCTCTTGTCATCGCCAAGTAAACAACATAGGAATGCGAAAGAAAACGAAACCTCAAAGCAATTTGTTCTGGAAAATCCTTGGAGGGAAACCCTACAACACATAAGAAAGCGAACAAGTAGCGTTCCAAAACTAATAATGTTCTCGTCTTGTAACCATCCTTGTATAATTCTTACCAAAACATGAACATACATATTGCACTTCGTATATCTCAGATTCACAATCATAGATAAGAATTATTTAACCGTCCAAAATCTGACTATACTACATTTGCTAATATTATATACATATGAATACATATTATGCCATAATGTAGAATAGCAACATTTATATAGCTACAAGTAATTTTAATGTTATTCTTATATGTATAAAAATTAATATACACATACCTACATACCTATATAATAACTGTATTAGAAGTAACTATAGTTATGTTTATATTTTCGTATATTTAGTACATCGCAGCATCATCCCTAATGCCGAAATCGAGCATGAGATGAATTACAATTAGAAGTAGACACACAGAAGATGAATCTGAATTGCTAAGAAAATTAACCAGCATGACTGTTACGAGTTCATTGAATTTAAACGTTTGGATGATAGTGGACAACTATAGTCAAGTGTATCTTAAAGCCAACTCTTAGAAAGTAAATTGAGTTTTAGGTTAAAATGTCATCATGTCAATACTTAAATAAATTAAAATATGGGGAATAAACTCTACTAATAAAATCAGCATTTGTTAAGCCAGTGCGATCTACATGCCAAAAGTTCAGGATTATCTTAAAATGAACCTGTTGACGACGATATTAAAATTATTTAGAAAAAAAAAGATAATATTATGTAAAGTTGGATTACGAAACAAAAATTAACTAAAAAAAAGAATTAAAACATGTCATATGGCGGGTGACTGCAATTTTGGTAGGAATTCCGTAAGGTCACGGCGACTGTCGATTCGACCACTTTTTAAGTTTATTACTTCAAGTAAGGTGATCAACCGGACAAGTCGTCGAATCGACAGTCGTCTGTGACCTTACGGATTTCCTACCAAGATTGCAGTGACCCGTCATATGACGGGCTTTAATCCTGGTCTAAGTTAATGGCGAAACTGGCTACCAACGGTTAAGAATCTAGCAAGCGAAGGGTTCACAAGCAAGAGGAACTTACAGTGAGCAAAAAATTTCCTTGGCGACAATTAAAACCCTACACAATTGCGCAAACCATGCCAAAATTGCTTTAACCCTTTGACAACAACAGGCAAGTATGCTTGCCCAAGAGCTTTCAGTACTTAAAATCGTCCAGTTAAGAGATAAAGCAAAGGTATTAAAAGGTTTTTTGTAGAGGATAGATGGGGCAATATAAATGTATATGTGGCGGGAATTCTATGCCGGTTCCCCTGTGCCCCTATGATCCTAAATGAAAATTAAAATGATTTAACAAGGTTTTTTATTGCTCTTCCAGAAATTTTGGTATAATGGACTTAGAACGATTTCACTCTTAGCCGACGATATCTGTACTTGCGATTGCTTCGACGTCTACCACATGCACAACTAATTAAATTCAGTTTGTTCAAATTCAAAAATATTTACGTACATGAATTATAAAGAATGTTGTCTTTCAATTTTAATTTTCGAGATAAAAAAATGAGGGGAAGGAGGGGGTCTAGGGCCACCATTTTTTGTGGCATAACTATTATCCGGTCACAGATCATGAAAATGAAAAAAAATCAAAATCCCTTCGGCCGAAAATGTATGGTCGTCAAAGGGTTAACGGTCCAGGAAATAGCGAGAGCGGGGTTTACAGTTAGGGTGGGTGGGGTTAATCTGGGTAAAAAGTATTTCTTGGGGAACAGAGGAAAACCTATATAATGGTGCATACCGCGTCAAGATTGCTCTAACGGTTCAGGAGATAACAGGAAAGGGGCTTACTGAGAAAGGGGGATGGTTTTATTTGAGTGGGTCAAAGTTAACCCTGGGGGACAATTTACCCAGTCAATAAACCGCGTCAAAATCAGTTAGCTAGGACGGGATCTACAGTCGAAAATAGAGCGTTACGAATATATGTATATATATACCAAATTGTGTTTTTATACGATAGACACGTTCCCGAGCAGTACGTGCAAAAAAAAATTGTGTAAAAAATATATTCAGGGTATTCACAGTCGTCTTTTAAATTGCGGGTAAATTTACCGCTCGGTAATTCAGTCAAATTTAACAGAATTTTACCGAGACGGTAACTTGGTTCATGTAAAAATGAATGACCGGATTCGGTAATTGTATACACGCCTTGAGTCGTGTTTTCCGGCCCGGTTATTCGGTATCAAGAATCAACCGCGAGTGGCGCTAGTAATGTTTTTAGTTGTCAAATTTTTTCGCTGGTTTTTTGTTAATCTCATCGGATTGATGCAAATTTTTTTATATTTTGATAGCCGTTGCCACAATAGAAATTCAAAAGAATACATCAGTGACATATTTTACAATCAAATTCGCAGTTCATGATTTGGTCACGTATCAAATAAAAGCGCTGTTCTCAAATCTGTGCTGTGGGATGTTCACAGCAGAATATTTTGAGTCTTTTAATATTACCGAAAATACCGAATACCGAAAATTAAAAGATTGTGAATACCCTCATTGTATAAAAAGGAGACATTTTTCGGATGTTTAAACATCCACAAAAATAATACAGTAAAAGTCCTTGAGTTCATATTTATAAGTGGGGTTTACATATAAACGGGGTTTAACTTTACTGGAGCAGAATCGCCTAAGGTAGCTAATCCTGATTATCGACTGTCGATTTTTCAGACCTCGTCAGTGAGAAAGGTTTTCAAATTTCGACCACAAAGCAATCACAATGTAAATGATACTCTGGTAGGTCCCGCTTTTAGTTTGAAATACTGAACTACAAATTGTATAGTTGTCATCTTACCAAAGCCCAAAAAATCCACCGATAGTCATTTCCATCAACTATGACTGTAAGCGATTCCATCTCAGCAACTCAATATAACCTAAAGCCTTTTTTGTGGTTAATGTTTTTGATGTTCATATAATCCAGCTGTTCATATAACGCGATGTTCATATAAACGCGTGTCTGCAAAATTGTTATGTCCTTATTGAAAGACCCGATATATATTTAGTATAGGCTAAACAAAGATTTTTTTGTAAAAATATGGTAATTGTGTTCGGCCCAAATTCTGAGAAAATGTTTTTTTTAATTTTTAAGACGTTTTTTTTCTATTTAAAATTGTTAAAAGTTTTTTATACTTTTTTCACAACATTGTCGGATGCGTTACTACAACATATATATTTTTTTTAAATCGGACAAAAGCGGTTCTCGAGAAAATAACTTTTAAGATTTTGCTTCCTCCGCCCCTTCCGGCCGTTATAAGGGGTTTACAGGGTTAAAAATTTCGTCGAACGGTACTTGCATCAATACCAATGTCTGGTAAAAATTTCAGATCAATTGCTTCCAGGGCAATTTTCGGTACCTTGTTCGGCTACGGTCTTTCAAGTTTTTAGCTCCCTCCGTTCGAAGTAAATAGCTTCGAATATATGTAGGTGAGGGATACACACACCTATATCTCCTAGACGGGAAAGATTAAGGCTTTTTCCTTCAAGTCAGATTTTTGATTATCTACCAAATAATATTGGTTTCAATCGAAACTGGGAGTGCCATCCCGAACAGTTCCATCGGCAGTACATACATATAATGTGCACGCATAATGAGAGGAATCAAGAAAACGCAAATTTAGCAAGCATCATAATATCGCAAATGGTTTGTATACGTTTGTATATGGATATGTATTTATCGTCAAATCTACATAACTAAATCGATTGCTACAAATCTTAGGGTACAAATTTATTGGTGTATATGCGTAAGCTAACTAGTGTTATAGTTAAATCATATACGTGCGTTGAATAGCAACTAAAATATAGGCAGTGAGAAATGTGATAAATATAACTTTCACCTTTAATCGTATTTTCACGAATTTAAACATAGAGGTGTCGATTTGTAAGCAATTTATAGGCGATTAATTTCATATACAGATAAGATATTTGATTAGTAAATAAAAGTTTGGTTGTATTTTTAAATAGGAACTTAACTATCGACTTATAGAGGATCATGCAGAAATCCAAATGCAAATGGACATACAAAGCAGGGTGTAGTGAAAAAATGATTTTTTGCACATAGTGTTAAAATGTAGAGCAAAAACCTATGCAATTACCAGCTAATTACCTGCTAGAACAGTAAGCTTTTGTTTCTGCTATATTTTTTCAGTTTTCGTATAATAAATAGTATTCAAGCGAAGACGGAAGCTGAGACACGCACCGAGGGAAATTTTCTATTTCTCAATAACTCAGAAACCAAATCACATAATGATTTCGATAAAACTTGGATTACGAATTTGTATGAGAATTGATCTGGATCTCTGATCTGATCAAAAAATTTCAGTGTACCTTACTTGATATTTTTTTTACAGAGCACACGCTTGTATCAAACAAACAAACAATTGTATGCATATCTGCTCTAGAAGCTAAATAAGAGTTTTTCTAGTTTTTAAGTGGTGACTTTCATCAGAAGCAGCATATCCAACTACCCACTGTATTTCAGGATTTTATTGTTCGTGCAGAGATTAGACCTGAATGTTACATACGCCGAAATTTGTGTTTGCGTACGAATTTTACCGGGAAAATTGTTATTAATAGTGGTTGATAGATAGAATACCATATTCAAGAAAAAGGTGTTTCCAATCCCGCCCCGTAAAAAACACGGAAATTTAAAATTCGGAACTTTAAGGATAACGCCAATCACCCCTGTTCTGGAACCCGGCGTTGCGTTAGTTTATTCGATATTCACTCGCTTGGTTCTCGATATTTCATTTTTGGTGTTCTGGAAAACGCGACGTTTCGTTTCAGTTCAACGCGGAGGAACGCATTCGATTCTATTCGATTTTCGTTGTTCTGAAATTCGCCGGGAGCTGATATTTGAGGTTAAATTGCTCACTTGAGTTTTCTCGCATTTGGTGTTGGCTGTGATTGACGAAATGCAAGTTGGGCAAATATTTTTTCAATTTTATGAATCATGAGTAAATAATAAAGTGTTTTATTCAAATAGGAGGGGAACTCAAAGTTCAACTAATACTTCACAATTCAACCTATTAATCGAAAAAATGAAAGTATAGTTACGAGTCTTCACTTGACTTCATTTCGTTCGAAGAATCTCTCAATAACCTTCTTTGGCTTTTCAGTGAATTTACCTCGTCGTGCCTCATTAACAAATATAATGGGAGTGTTAAATCCATTTTCAAACTTCAATCAAACGTTTTCACTTGCATAACCAAGAAATAAATACAACCAGCTGAGTTTTGACACTGCGTTTGCATGCGATGTTTGCCGTATTTTTAAACAGCAAACGCCGTTTTTCAGAACACCGATCGCGTAGCGAATCGAATCGAATGCGTTACGTTTAGCGGGCTAACGCCGT
The DNA here is from genome assembly GCA_964034945.1 of Chrysopilus asiliformis. Taxonomy (NCBI): domain Eukaryota; kingdom Metazoa; phylum Arthropoda; class Insecta; order Diptera; family Rhagionidae; genus Chrysopilus; species Chrysopilus asiliformis. The sequence continues at coordinate 34,745,442 of OZ035963.1, forward strand.
ATCTCAGAACAAGGGTGAATATCTTTTGAGTCATTTTGAGCCAGAAAAATCAAGGCAGGAGTTTTTGTAGCGGGAATTTCAAAGCTCAAAATAAGCCCTGCAAGGATAGCCCAAATACACATTTTTCTGCGCAGAATCAGCATTTTAAGATTGCCGCGCTTGGCTCGGTTTTCCAGATAAGTGTTTTTTTTTTAAATTCTACTACGAAATTTTCTGAAAATAGTTAATTAACCGCAATGTCTCTCGCTAGAGGTCCCGGTCACGTACCAATGTCCTTCAGTTTTGCATCCCAATTCTCTTCGCGTCATGGTCAAAGCCGTCTTACCATCTGAGGATGGGACTTCCTCGTCACCTTGTTGTTAATAACCTACCGCAGACAACTTTCCGAGCCGGTTAACTTTCACTTATTCGAATGACATGACCAGCCCACCGGAGTCTGTTGAGGTAGAGTATTCCATAAATGATGGCACCGGGATTTGTTAAACCAGCAATGAGGACAGAAGCGCCGCATGCGAAATTTTTTGAAATACATACGCCTTTTGTGAAAATCGTTATTATAACACTATTATAATATTATTTAAGAAATTCGGGGCAAAAGTCTTGTTCCCGGGACGCTGAGACAACGTGCCTGATTCTGGCACTGTCCCGGCCAACCTGGGACGTATGATGAAAAAAAGAGTATTTCTTTGGTTAAAAACAAAAACGAAATCAAGGACGAGAAAAAATAGCTATGGATTTACCCGTAAGAATTTCGTTGTTTCTTCAATTTTAATGTGTTTCTGTAAATAAATTTAATGTCAGTAAATTTTTCAATATAGTATTGTTAATATATGCATGTGATAGAAGGAAATACGACAAAAACAAATATGAAATGGCCAAAAACAAACTTCCCGCAAAATATGTATTGGTTTCACATTCCGCTTGTGCTTCACCGAATTCCAACTCGTAACCGCAAATGTGAAATAGTATGTAGGGAGCTCGTGAAACGACCAGAAAATATAATTTACAAACACATAAACTTTAAAACGCAACTTCAATATTAATGAAATGGAATGCCTATATATTTTCACTTATCCCATGCGTTCATACTATGCCAGTTTTAAGCAATCATGCAGGAAATGTCCATAAATACTTTGAACTCTCGTATTCACGATTTTACTGTGTCATCCGAATGACATTTTTAATTTATGAATTGCGGATGAAAGCGATGATTTGTTAAAGCTCCTCTTCATTTACATTGTTAAAATGAAGTTGAAAGAGTGATGGTGTTGTGGAGCAAAAGCCCACTTAAACAAAATTCCATTCTTGATATTTAACAAAGTAAAATTCTATGAAATATCAATTCCACATTTGTATAAACAATGATTTCCGGCCAAGTGTTCATCGTATCAAATGACACATTGAGCCACACAAAAAGCGTTTCAATCAATTTCGCCAATTCGGCAATCCGGGACCACCGCGGATGATCGATAAGAAATGATCGATCAGCGCGTGGGTGTTAAAAGAAGAACCAGCCACTGAAGCATGCGTGGAGTAATTAGTAAGTCTGATTTCACGGCTCCAACGGATAGGAGTCAAGTCTGAATCCACGGCTCCTACCGATAGCAAGTTTTTCTATCGACAGAAAATCACTCGTTTGGCTTTATTTTGAATTTCGAAAAGTGTTCGTGTCTTTTTAACGAAAAGTACTCGATCTTCGAAACATTTTCTTATTCAGCGCGCACGGCACTTTCCAGTAAAAGAAAGTTAGATTAAAGTATAAAAAACAAGAAAACGGTTTAATAAAAAGCAAGGAAACGGAAATCATTGTGGAAGGATTTGTATCTAAGTGAAAGTTTAAATAATTTTGTGTAAATCTTTGCTGTTAGTTTTCTCGACTAAGTTTCAATTAATTCAGTCTCATGTAATTTAGAGCAATAAAGCAAATGTAATTAAGATCAAGTGAGTTTTCCTAGTGTTTGCCTCATTAACAGTTACAACCATAAATTTTGGAATTAGTTGGAAAAGTTTCTCCCGAGGAATATTCGAGCCAGGGAAACTTCTGTAGGTAAGCACTAATTAAAAATTATATAACAATTTAAACAATACAAAATTGAAATATAAGGTGTTTGTAATAAAGAACTTATAATTTATAATATAACATTTTGGCGCAGCCGGTAGGATCCGGTAAAAACATTTAGTGGATCCTGCGTGAAGAAGTGAAAAAAAAAACAAGTGATCGGTATTTTGAATAAAACTTTGGGTGCTATTTGAAAAAGTTATAAAAGTGTTAAACGCTTTCCCCCATATAAATGAATTGCGAACTGTACTAAATCAATTTAATCAATTTAATAAGTAAACTAAATAGTGAAGTTATACAAAAAAAAAAAAGAGACATTTAAAAAAAAAAAATTGTGCAAGCCAGTGTGGAATTGTTTCAGTCAAGGTCAAGTTCGCCTGAAAATATGCAACGGAAAAACTTCCACTGGCTTGAAAACAGTGACTAACAAAAAGAAGCTAAAAAGTTTTTAATTAAATAAAAGAAAAATAATGGAAAATAATTAAATTCATACTAAATCCAAAATTCAAATGGAATAAAAATTTAAAAAAAAAAAAATTTTTTTTTTTTAATTAAATAAAAGATTTGTCAGTAATGGACTTAATTAATTTTGATATCGAAGTGAGACTTGAAGTTTGAAATGACCGGTTGACTAGAAAGTTTGTGACGAACCAATTTATCCTCATCCTGTTTGATGTACTAAAATTACAACACTTACCACGAATACGAATAATCGCTGGACTACAAGGAGTAGTGATTCGAAGTGAATAGTATCGCTAAAACCCTTCGAGCTCCACGAAAGGAAGAGCAATTCTCACCTTCCTTTGTGTATACGTGTGTGTTGAACGAGAAAAACGCCGACGAAACTCTCCAAACCCGGCGTTTACTCAACGATCATCCAGAAAAATTTTCCACAAAGCCTATATAGGCCCACGTTGGACAAAGCCTATCAAGGCCAACAATTGAAAAAGTCCACCGGGGCCAACGCTGGAGAAAGTCCTTGGGACCAACGGGGGAAAGATCGTCAATGAGCCACGACACCCCCAACGAGGACATAAGCAGAGAATTCATCACATCCATCCTGGAGCAAACTATAAAAAATATTGAGCCATCCAGTACTTCAACACCGAAGCCAGGACATCTACGATCGGGACGCGAATACCAGCGGAAACTACAAGACAGCGATAGCAGTGTCAACAGCAACAGCGAAACCATCAAGGAAGCTTCCGCACACCTAGACGACAGCATAAACACCCCAGACGGGGACAACAACACCTCAAATCTAGAACAAGGTAAGACCGAAATGGATCAATATATAGAGATAAGTAATTTAGTCTGTAATACGGTGCCAATGTTGTTTGGGGAACCGGGTCCCCAACTTGAAAGTGAAGTTAAGAATTTTGTACGGTGCTGTGAAAGTGTCAAAGAATGTATAGAAGACACTAAGGAAACAGCACTGTGCAAGGTTCTGTCTCTGCGCATTCGCGGAAGAGCGGCGGAGCTGCTTGGGGGTCAAACAATAACCACAGTCGAAGAGTTCACAGCGTTGGTAAAGAATAAATTATTGCCAACAAAACCGTATTACCTTTTAGTGAACGAACTGAGGTCCCTCCACCAGCTCCCCGGTGAGTCGATTGGTTCATACGTTTCACGAGTACGAAAAATTTATTATCAGTGCCGGGAAATTCTAACCGCAAAACATGGAAACAACGCGGATCTTGTTTCTGGCGAACTGGAGGAAACAGCGGTACACATTTTGAAATATGGGCTTTCAAACCCAAACGCACGCTTTTATATGCTCCAAGACTTGAGCAATAAATTCAATGATGTTGTAATCAAATTAATTCGATTAGAGGAGACGGAGGTTAGTTGGGCATCTCCGCCTCCGATGACGCAATTGATCCAACCTGCTAATGCAGAGTCTAGTTTAAGTAAAAGTGTTCCCAGAAACCTTGGCCATAATGAAAACGTCACAATTCCACCACGAGTTAACCAGACAAATTTCGTGAACGAAAAGCAATTTTTCAGAAAAACGAATGTCCAATGCGGTTTTTGCAGTAACCTTGGTCACACTTACGCGGAGTGTCGGAAGCGTAAGAATACCCCTTTCTGCCCTGAATGCCGCAGTTACGGACATTACCAAGACACCTGTCCCCGCCGAACACGTAATCAACCGGGTCCTAGCAACTTCAATCGTTATGAACAAGGAGCAAGCAATTTTGGACGGTTCCAACAAAACCAGTCCAATGCTAATCGCCCTACAAATAATGTAAATCCCGGACCTCTGCGAAACCCACAAAACAATTTCAACACAACTCGTTCACCGAATACCGGAAACGGTAGAAATCCAACTCAAAACACATTTAATCAAAATAGGCAGAACACTATAAATACAATCCAAAGTACTGGACCAATTAGCCCAGGTCCGATGAATATGCGGCCTAAATGTACGTTCTGCCAACGTATCGGACATATAGAGTCTCAATGTCGAGCCAAAACTAATTGGCAAAATCAAAACGTATCGTCCCACCCACCCTCCCCGCAACCGGAAAACTAACGGGGGGCTGCCATCCACACCCTCCGTTAAACAATGGATGTCAGCCCAAAAAGAACGATCTAGTTCTACCCATTGAACAAAAGTGCGTCGCCACAATCCCTTTAAATTTGACAAAGAACAATCGAGCTACATTATTAATTGATACCGGGTCGGAACTGAGCCTAATCAAGCAGGACGCTTTATCTCATCGCGCAAAAGTAAACAAATCCGAAACGATAAAGCTCACAACTGCTTACGGCACAGGTGACACCCTCGGATCATGCACAGGGCAAATCCCAATGGAAAACCCAATTACGTGCAAATTCCATATAATTGAAAAAAATAACACCATCCCGGGAGACGGCATATTGGGTTACGATATCCTTAAAGACAACTGCACAATAGACTGCATTAAAAGTCAATTAACAATTCATGAAAACAAGTTAAAGCAAAATGAAATCGCTCACCAACCACCAATTCCCCAAAATGAAAATTCGAGTCGTAGGGCGTTAACCAAGGTTAAACCCTTCAGAAAACAAACGGGAGTGGTGCCAGAACAAGGAAATTGCAGTTACTTTACCCTACCACCACGAACAAATAGAATTTGCGAGTTACCATGCAGACAAACCGGTGATCATCTCTGTCAATCTGAAGAGATTGGCCCGGGAGTGTTCATTGGAAATTGTCTCGTGAGACCGCAGAATGGCAAAGTCGCCGTCAGCATCATTAATACGAACACACACGAGTTCAAGGTACATAATTATCAGGCCAAACTTAGGCCGCTAAAAGAATACAGAATTTCCCCAATCGGGTGCAAACAATCAACAGATGGAACCACACTATCCGAAAAAAGTGTGAACCATCTGGTTTCGAATAACACAAATCCTCGCGCAACACGGGTGATTGAACACTTTGAGTTTGATCGCTATCTAAATACCGAGGAACATAAAGAAATTACTAATTTGTGTGCGGAATATAGTGACATATTTCATTTACCTGGTGAAAATTTAACCCAGACGACAAAGTGTTCTCACACAATTCCTACATTACCTAATTTACCAGCTATACATCGGAAGATGTATAGATTGCCTGAACGGCAACGCGGTATCATACAAGAAGAGGTCGAAAAAATGCTCAACGAAAACATAATTGCTCCAAGCGGAAGTCCCTATAACTCCCCACTTTTGGTCGTACCTAAAAAGGAAGGTGCCGACGGAATCGAACAGTGGCGGGTAGAGGTGGATTTCCGCGAGTTAAATAAAGTAACAATCGGCGATGCATACCCTCTTCCCCGAATAGAAGACATACTGGATCAGCTGGGTCACTCCAGATATTTTTCGACAATAGACCTGGCATCCGGCTATCACCAAGTCCCCATTTCCGAAGAAGATCGGTACAAAACTGCCTTCAGCACACCTTACGGACACTACGAATTCAATAGAATGGTTTTTGGCCTCAAGGGGGCGCCTGCCACATTCCAACGTCTCATGAACACCGTTTTGATTGGACTTCAGGGATTCCATTGCTTTGTGTACATAGATGACATAGTAGTTTATGGAAGAAACCTGGAGGACCATCTAACCAAACTAACGAAAGTGTTCCAAAGATTACGACAGAGCAATTTAAAAATAAAACCATCCAAATGCCAATTTCTTAGAAAGGAAATTGTCTATTTGGGCCACAAATGCTCTAGAGAAGGCGCATTACCAGATCCCCAAAAGACTAAGTGTGTCCAGGACTTCCCCGTCCCCAGAACAGTCCGTCAAGTACAGTCTTTCCTAGGTCTGGTAAACTATTTTCGTAAATTCATCCCGAATTTTTCCAAAGAAGCAGAAGCAATAAATAAGCTTTTGCGCAAAAATACTAAATTCAAATGGGATGAAAAATGTCAGACAGCGTTCACAAAACTAAAAAACGTTTTAGTATCCCCTCCATTGCTCGCCTATCCCGATTTCGAGCAACCCTTCCAGGTAACGACAGATCCCAGTGGAGAAGCAATTGGTGCAGTATTAACGCAAGGCGAAAAGGGCGAGGAACGACCTATTGCATTCGCAAGTCGATCTTTAAACCCTGCTGAGCGACGATATGGCACAATAGAACGGGAACTCCTGGCAATAGTAGGAGCAATAAAAATTCAGGGACAATACAATTTCAACTGCTCTATGATGTCTGGGCAAAATTCGTTGTTCCCGCCTTTCATCAAAAATCTAAACAGGCCAAAATACGGAAACAACTTTACAAAACCCAAAAACCAATTCACTCCCCCTCGCCATCGTTTTCGAAAAAAAAAAAAAAAGAAAAAAAAAAAAAAAAAAAAAAACTCAATATATATATATATATATATATATATATATATAAGCCTATATTAGACTACAAAATTAGATTACAGAAACTCCGGACACTATATATGGGTCTCACTGTTTCAAAACAACAAATGCACAAACTAAACCCGCCAATTGTCCAGCAAAAGCAAAATTACATACTTTTAGGCAATTACCTAAATCACGTTTCGTTCCCATCAAGGTCATGACAGTCAAACCCCGATGGAATCGAAATTGAATAAAAAAAAAAAAAAAAAAAATTTTAGCACAATCCGAAAATGAACCAGTCGATTCAAACAATACCGTTTATCCAAATTTACCGGTAAAAATTTATTAAAAAAAAAAAAAAAAAAAAATTTTTCATTTATATATATGTATATGTACATTAAAAAAAAAATCAGTAATTTTAAATATATTTTGATTAAATTAAAATTTTCCGCTATAAACGGCACAATTAAGTATTCAAAAACCAAATATGTAACCTAAGATCAGTAACTCTAAGTACATTCGGATTCAATAAGACAGAAACATCAACAGACAGAAAAAATTAATTTTTAAGAAAATACGGAAAATAAACATGTAAGCCTAGAATTTAAGATTAAAAAAAAAAAATGTTTTACCAATACTAGTTTTGTCACCAAACATTGTCGTGTAAATTATTTTACCAATTGTTACTTCATTATCAATTAAAATTTTTGTTTTTAAATCAAACCAAACGTTAAGAAAATTGAAATGAAATAAAACTTTACCAAAAATGTAAAAGAAAAAAAAAACCAAAATAAGGTTTCCCCAAACAACAAATTTTTGATTAAATTGCAATTGTCCGCCTTATGCGGCACATTAGCATTTAAAAAAAAAAAAAAAATTTTTCTAAATTTTGAAGACAAAATCAGTAATTGTAAGTTTATACTGATTCAATTAGAATTTTCCGCTCTATGCATCACATTACTATAAAAAATAAATGTTGATCATGAGACCAGTAATTTTAAGTATAACCAACCATAAAAAAAAAAAAAAAAAAAAAATTTAAAAATATAGAGTAAAAAAAAAAAAAGAGAGAAAACCAAAGTATTATCGACAGCTAAACTCATTTCAAAGCATAATTTCAATTAACCCCATAAAAAAAAAAAAAAAAAAAAATGCTTCACATTTTTTTTTTTTTTTTTTTTGTCCACGGGGGAAGGAATGTTGTGGAGCAAAAGCCCACTTAAACAAAATTCCATTCTTGATATTTAACAAAGTAAAATTCTATGAAATATCAATTCCACATTTGTATAAACAATGATTTCCGGCCAAGTGTTCATCGTATCAAATGACACATTGAGCCACACAAAAAGCGTTTCAATCAATTTCGCCAATTCGGCAATCCGGGACCACCGCGGATGATCGATAAGAAATGATCGATCAGCGCGTGGGTGTTAAAAGAAGAACCAGCCACTGAAGCATGCGTGGAGTAATTAGTAAGTCTGATTTCACGGCTCCAACGGATAGGAGTCAAGTCTGAATCCACGGCTCCTACCGATAGCAAGTTTTTCTATCGACAGAAAATCACTCGTTTGGCTTTATTTTGAATTTCGAAAAGTGTTCGTGTCTTTTTAACGAAAAGTACTCGATCTTCGAAACATTTTCTTATTCAGCGCGCACGGCACTTTCCAGTAAAAGAAAGTTAGATTAAAGTATAAAAAACAAGAAAACGGTTTAATAAAAAGCAAGGAAACGGAAATCATTGTGGAAGGATTTGTATCTAAGTGAAAGTTTAAATAATTTTGTGTAAATCTTTGCTGTTAGTTTTCTCGACTAAGTTTCAATTAATTCAGTCTCATGTAATTTAGAGCAATAAAGCAAATGTAATTAAGATCAAGTGAGTTTTCCTAGTGTTTGCCTCATTAACAGTTACAACCATAAATTTTGGAATTAGTTGGAAAAGTTTCTCCCGAGGAATATTCGAGCCAGGGAAACTTCTGTAGGTAAGCACTAATTAAAAATTATATAACAATTTAAACAATACAAAATTGAAATATAAGGTGTTTGTAATAAAGAACTTATAATTTATAACATAACAATGGTATGACTGACTATTACTGTATATGATGGCAATAACTTTCCAAAATGTTTTTCAGATTTTAAGTGTATTTCGTTATTTTTAAAAAAGCTTAAGCAAAACAACATTTTTTCTTGCAATAAAATTTATTTTGCTAGACACAAAGTCCCTGAGTGTCAAATCGCCGAAATATATTTTAAGTATGTTATCTTTGCTTCAAAATTAGGATAAGACGTTCTCTTAATTTTGGCAAAAAAGAACATTTCCCGAATTTTGTCACCCTACGACGATCTCCCAATAAGTTATCAATTAATATCAAAATGTGAAGAAAAACTACTAAATCCTATAATATAATACGAGGAATGTCTGTCTGTCTGCACTAACGATCTCGAAAACCCGCCTAACGATTTGCACGAAACTTGGGGTTAGAGATTTTCGGGTACAAGAAATCGATCTAGATAGGTCTCACCCCTGAGAAAATTCCCCTTCGATACCCCTCGCCAGTTATCTTCGAATTGGGTGGTCCGATATTAATGAAACTTTACAGAATTACTGAGGGGGCTGAGGGCTTTTGACTTTTCCACTACAAACCTGATTTTTCCCTCCCCTCGATACCCTTCGCCTGGCATCTTCGAATTGGGTGGTCCGATCTTAATGAAACTTTACAGTATTACTAAGGGGCTTAGGGCTTTCGATTTTTCCACTACAAACCTGACTTTTCCCTCCCCTCGATACCCCTCGCCTGGTATCTTCGAATTGGGTGGTCCGATCTTAATGAAACTTTACAGTATTACTAAGGGGCTTAGGGCTTTCGATTTTTCCACTACAAACCTGACTTTTCCCTCCCCTCGATACCCCTCGCCTGGTATCTTCGAATTGGGTGGTCCGATCTTAATGAAACTTTACAGTATTACTAAGGGGGCTAAGGGCTTACGATTGTCCCTCTACAAACCTCTCTTTTCCCTCCCCTCGATAACCCTCACCTGGTGTCTCAAAACAACGTTTCAAAAATCGATGACAGCGATTACTCAATAACCACTCAACCGATTTCTATGAAATTTTGTTATCGCGCGTTAGTTTTAGTTCTAGCTTTCTAGGCCGGGAATTTAAAAACTGTGGAAAAGCTCTGTAAAGATAATGTGAATTTAGTTTTTCCCCAAAAATCAGCAAAAGTAAGATTTTGAGCTCGCCGAGCATAGCTCGGTCTTCCTGGTACTTAAGAGTACAAACGGAAAACCGCGATTTTTTCAAAATTTGAGGCATTTTTATGGAAAAATGATTACGTATTTATTCAACTTTTGGTCTCTCCGTAAGAACGGAAGTGCTGCTCAGCCGGGCCATGCGTCATCGATCTGAACAAGTGGTAGTCGGAAGGGGGATGTCTAGAAAATATAGGGGGTGGGGTAGGACGGCCAAAGTCAGTGTTTTCAGGTAGATTTTAACGACATTAGCAACATATGGCCGAACGTTGTCGTGCTGCAAAATCACTTTGTCATGTCTTTGCTAGAATTGCTAGAATTTGTACTGTAATTCTCGGCGCAAGCGCATTAGTTGTGTTTGGTAGCGAGTTCTTGTTGCATTTGACATGGATCTGCATCCAGCATTGCCTCGAATTCTGTGTCTTCAAACTTTCACGTAAAAATTACCACTTCACAATTACCACTTCAAAATTACCACTTCTGAAGCATTAAAATCATTTGCGACACGTTTTTTCACTAATAGAAGCCTCACCATAAGTTTCTACAATCATTCTACGCGCCTCATCCGCAGATTCTTTCGAATTGAAGGCCAAAAGCAAAACAGTTTCTCAATGAAATCCGCGTTATGAAACATAATTTTTTCTTTCTGCAGATTTGTTCACTTTTCCAATGGGGTCCCACATTGGAAAAGTTTTTAGCGCCCTTATGTTAAACCACTAACGAAAAAAATGTCTAACAATAAATTCCATTATCCTCGGGACACTTTTTTTTAAATAGATAAGCACTTAATAGATATATACATTCTTCATCAGTATAATTAAATTTTAAAAGCACTTCATACACCTCATCTATTTAAAGAGGGGAGTTTCACCTTGGTTCTACACTGGATTTCTTGTAATTCAAAAGTCTTAATGGTTTAAATACATTTTTAGGTAGCTTAGCTCTCACTAAGAAATTAAGTTAGACAAGACATGCTTTTTGCTTGCCATTCTTTCTGTTTATTTCCTGGCTAATTTTATTCAACATTTAATCAAGATGTAAAATTAAGAAAAGACTTTCATAAAATTTACTACGCTTTTCTACATAAGATTGGAAAAATGTATCAATTTCAGTTAACAAATTCTATTATTAGTACAGGAAAAATTGTTCAAAAAAGGTAATTAAAAAAAAATTATGTTGAAAAACATGTAAGACTTTACCTTAGCAGAACCCGAATTTCGAGTTCAAGTAAATATTTTTGAGTGCACTGCGATGAATCCTGAAATACTGTAAAGCCGTTTCTGACGGAAATATACCATTACAAAATGGCAGCCAAAGTTGGAAAAATCGCTCTTTTTAAATCACTGTATATTCCAAACAAGTCATCCGATTGCAACAAAATGTTGTGTGGTTGACTTTTTTAGTAGCAGAATACATGATTAAAATATCAGTATACTAGAGTTTAAAAATTAATGGGTTGCCAAACAATTTTTTTATTTTTCCAAATTTTTATTGAATTCATAATTTTTTTGTTATGAAGTTCTTATCGAACGGTAATTTCTTTTAAAACAGAGTATTATGCATTTCGCGTTAAGGGTCCTGACGTGTCTGAGAAAAGGTACAGCAAAGCTGGAATCACTCCCACTAACGTCCGCAAGTGCAGCTCAACATTCCTATATCGTACTCACTATCAAGTACAACTTTGGATGGGAAGCAAGTTGAATCCGGAGAACTGGGGTTGGACTCGACAAAATGGTTTTTTGCAGGCCATCAGGATTACACTTAAACCTTATTAAGAAGCTGTACTTAAGTTGATAGTTTGCTTTTGCAAAGGAACTTGTTCGACTTCTCAATGTACTTGCATAAAAAGTGGTGTCAAGTGAAAGTTTGTGAGGGAGGAGATAGTATCAACATGAAAACGGAAAACAACACTCCAACTACCCATCCCGCAGATGAAATATTTACTGCATTAGTATGTTTATTAAGACATGATTAATTAAAAACAGTATTATTTTAGCACTTTTTTCTGTAATTTGCTTTAATCGAATAAAAACCACCAGTCCACTTTTTATGGATCCTTATATTCTTAACCTTAGAGGCACAGAAAAATAGCAAATATTTTTACCCGTGAGGCGCACGAAAAAAAATTTCTTTTGATTTTTTTTGTGGCGCCATTTCAAAATTTTAGGCAGCAATGGAAAACAATTTAATCGTTGGTACAATTTTGGTGCCATCGTCCAGCAATTTTACGAAAAAAGTGGTAAATCGCGTGTACCAACAAGCTTACAGACAGTTAAATTCTAGGCCAAATGTGACCTATAACCAAAATTTCATGTGGGGAGGATTTCTTTGAAAACACACTAGTTTTTATACCCGTCGGTAACGGCTTAAAGTTTCTTGCATATGTTTTTTGCACCAAACAACCGACAAATAACTTAAAAAGTTTCGAAAAAAATTGTTATTTTCAGAGAATTTTCCGATTCAAATTTTGAAATTTTAACACCAGATTCATGATCAGCGCCGGAAAAACCCCCCTAAAGCCTGTATTTCTTAGAAAAAAATGGAAAAAAGCATAGTTGCGCTATATTTACAGCACCTTCAGTTTCGAGTTTTATAAAAACGTTTCTTATATGAGATTATGCAAAGTTGGCAAATGGTTTAGTGGTTCGGGGGATACTATGATGAGTAAGTGTGCGAGTGGTATTTGGCTTTTATTTATATATCGACGCCTCCATGCAAGGCTATCGTAATTCGACTTACTACATTTTATCAAATTTTCATCGTAAGTCTAGTTACGATGTTTTTGCTTGGAGTTTTAATTTAAACCCAATGTTGTAAGTCAAATTAAGATATAATAAAATTGAACAAAATCAAATATGGTAAGACGAGTTTCAACATATCTCTTTGGAGTTTTTTCGATATCGTAAGATATTGTAAATTTCAAATGTTGTAATTCGACTTAAGATACAACGACAAAAAATGCCCCCTATTAATGGCGTAACTAGACTTACGACATAAGTTGAAAAATCTCATGAAATGAAAAACATCATCTAGTAAATTTAATAATATCTACTTGGTTTATTTCCCCCACCTTGTTTGTGGACTTTTTATTTATTTCACTTTATAGAATAAAGCCTTACCCCTGGATCCCAATGAGCGCAACGCGAACGCATAAACTGTCAGTTAAAGTTTGTTCCATAGAAATCATTTGAAGTGAGCACAGTGAACGCAGAGAACGCACCTACAATGCAAAAGTTTGCATAATTCTAACTTTGGCGCAGGAATTCTGCGTTGACAGTTCCTAAAGTGAGGTTGGGGAAATGTCGTTCGAAGAAAAATTGATAGCCTTAGTACAAATAACAAAGATAAAGACCAACAAAGGAAATTATCGCTTCAAAATTATCCATTTTTGTAATTTTGCCAACTTTATATTAGCTGTTTTTTTTAATGATCCGATCAGAGATCCGGATTAACTCTCATACAAATCCGTAACCCAAGTCTTATCGGGATCATGATCTGATTTGCTTTCTGAGTTAATGGGAACTTAAAAATTTCCCTTGGTGCGTGTCTCAGCTGGCGTCTTGCGGTTTCATAGGTGTATGGATATTTGAGTACTATTTCCATCGCATGAAGGCTATTACCCGAAAACGGGGAAAAAAAACCTGGTGGCGAGGAAAATAACTATACCTATTCTAGCTGGTAATTACATGAGTTTTGAGGGGTTTTGCGATTTTAAAAGTTATTGCCACAACATATGGGGTACTATGATACCACGGCTTGTTTCAACATAGCACAAAAACCAATTTAAACCCACAATAAACTCGCTTACGTTTTTTTAATGATCCATATGGATCTGTTATCCGGATCATTAAAAAAAGCAGCTATTATGTCACTTGTACTACTTCACGAGATGCCATTGGGCTCTGCCGCTGAAATGTTACGCTGCGTGACAGCGTTGCAGTTGCGTTCGCGTTGCGTTCATTGGGCTCCAGGTGTTAAAATCCAATATTTTTTGAGTATTTACATACATTAAGGAAAAATAACTAAAATCGATTTTCTGCAAAATCCGTTTTTTTCGACTTACAATAGTCTTGCACGGAGGCGTCGATATAGATTATAGATGAATGTTTTTATACTCTATATGATATATCATATAGGAGTGTATTAGATTTAGTATACAGTTTTTAACGCATCGAACCAATCATCGGATACATGAGGATGACAAAAGATTTTGATTTACGCATGTCCCTCCATCTGTCCATCCGTGAACACGATAACTTTCGAAAGGATTGAGTTAGAGACTTGAAATGTTGTATAGTCGTTCCTCGTAAATGACTAGCGGTGCATCATATCAAAAAATTTATAACGCCGAAAAGTGTTCAAAAAAATATTTTACATAGCCGTTCCATACATCAAAATCCAATCGGATTCTTGCTCCGCATATATAGAGTGTTTGACAATTGGGTAGAAAATCATACAGTGAAACCTATATAATCCGGACCCTATATAGGACAGAAACCTGCCTATTCTGAACATCCGTGATTTTGATGACAGTTTTCATATAAATTGACCCTGGATAACCCGAAACTTTACTGGAGTCAAAAAGTCTGTAAGGATATCTCAAAGGCAAAGATTTGACCTAAAAGCCCCATAAAAAATAATATATAATATTTTATAGGGCTTATAGGTCAAATTTAACAAATGTTTTTAATAGTCCATAAATATTTTCTTTTTTAAAAAAAATAAAATAAAATAAAATGTTTGTGTTTGATTAGTATAACTAAAAATAAAGTAAACAAAAAAAATCGAAAAAAAATTTGAAAAAAAGTTCGAAAAAAAAACTTTTTATTACTAAAAAGCGCTGTTTCAGATAAAAGCATTAAAAATAAAATGAAATAAATATTTATAACACTTTTATCTCTGTTACACAGCGCCCAAAAAATTATGTTTTCCTTTTAGTATATTTTTTTAAAAATAAAAGCTTTTCATTTACTATATTATATAGAAAGGCCTTTAACGTTTACCGATTTTCTACTAGTTTATAGATGTTTTATTCACTTATGACGTTTTCGACTGGCAGATTCAGGGCAGATTCAGAGCACGCTCTACCCCAGTTTAGAGCAAGGTATTTCGAGCAGATCTCGAGTAGATTTCGAGCACCTCTGCTTGGGAGTCGAGCATTTCTCAAAGAACAAGAAGAAGCATAAAACAAATTAAAATTAATTTTGATATATTCCCCTTAAGTTGACACTGCACTAATATATTTCTGACCAAATGAAATTCTTCTTCACTAGATGAAGAAGAATCCAAGAAATCAAAATCATAAATATCTTCCATTTACGATTCCACACGATTTTGTTAGCCTTAACCTCAAAAGAGCAACTCAAATCTGACTACATTAGGCAGATCACAAAATTGCTCGAAAAATGCTCTTTTAGTGCTCGCATACGGAGTACTTGCGTCACTCGAACACGTAACTCTTTTTCGAGCGATCAAAAAATCTCAGTCGAACACAAGATCTCAGAGTGAGCAAATTTAGAGCAACTTCAGAGCAAAAAGAGCATGCCAGTCGAAAACGCCATTAACTAAAACTACTTGACTCACCTTCCGTTTATTTAGCAAAGAATTGACCGGGTAAGAATGTGACAAAAACATTAAATCACACTTGTAGAAATCCGTATTTCGTGTGTTTTACTGAATGAGGAATGAAATTTGCACAGAAACCCTGTTTTAGGGTATACGTATGTATGTTTATGCTAGCTAGATACGCTTTTAAAATATTATGTTATAGTGGATGTACAATTCAACTTTGGCATGCATAAAGTCAGAAAGTTCAAAGATGTTCAATGCGATAAACATTTTGGGTACAGTAGACGGGTAAATCGTGAAGGGATGAAAAAAAAATTCGGGTAGCTTTGAATATTTTTAGCCACTTGCTAAGCATCTTGTGATATACCTAGCTTTAAGGCTGTATTAACTTCCATTACATATTATTTATATAGCTATGTGTGTAGTGGTCGTTATATTTACGCACGTCTGAAAAACTTGTGTCTAAAATAAAAGGAAACAAATTCCTGATTCGGGTTTTGAAATATTTTAAAGAGGCTTTTCAATTTCCTTCCGTATCAAAACATATTTATGTATGTACGAATACACACAAACACATACGAAACATTCATATCCATCCACCCTAGTGTTTATGCTCTTTTTAGATACAACTTAGAATTCACTGACTCATGTAATTCTCCATTGAAGTGCAATGATCTAGAAAATTCCAACAACTTTATCTTCAAGACGGATGTACAATCAAATAGTGACAACAATAGCACAACATGAGAACTTGGAAAAGATACATATGTACTACACGTTCACGCATAAACCATCTAAATACACCGGTTTTTTGCATAAACATTATTGATTATATTACAATGTCGGTATAATAATATTCATGTGCAACAGAGTTATAAACACAAGATGTGTTTATAATTCTATTGTGTTTATAATTCTCATAGCTTTTTAAAACGAACACTTATCTAGTTGTGTTAATAATAAAAATTCAAAAGCAAGCCATTATTGTTCTTTGTTTTCTTCTCTAATTAAAATGTTTATTTTTCTTCTTATGGATCGAGACTGGACCTTCTTAACCGATTTTTTCTTGCCCGCACCTAGCAGTTTTCATGGATTGTAAACCAGGCGGCCTTTTCCCAGTAAATTTTCCAAAGAAATTTTACTGGCACTTTACTGGGAAAAACAGTAGAAATTATTTTTTTACTATTTTCCCAGTAAAATTTACTGAGGCACAGTAAAATTTACTGTAAAAACAGTAAAAATTACTGAAAATAAGGCTATTGCTGGTGAATTACTGATTTCGTTTGCGCATGCATGTATGACAAAATCAAAAGTTTTTCAAAGCCGCCATGCCGAATGATCATACCGCATACATGCATTCTCGTGGATGGCGATGTTTGCGCATACATGGTGTGGTTAGTACGTTGCTGACTGCCGACAAGATGACAAGCTCAATCGGAAGTAATGTATTTTGGCACGAGTTTTTGGAATTATATAGAGATTTGCCGGAATTATGGAAAGTGAAAAGCGAAGCATATAAAAATAATCATTTAAAAATGCTGCATACGAAAAATTAGTGGAAAAATTCAAGGAAATTGAATCGAATGTAGATCGGGATATGGTTCGCAGAAAAATAAATAGCATTCGCTGCATTTACAGGCGGGAGCTGAAAAAAGTGGGAACATGCGAAAAATCCGGAGCAGGTGTTGATGACATTTACACGCCTTCCCTATGGTATTACGATCTTCTCGAGTTTTTGCGTTTCTCATATTTTTTGAGCAATGTGAAAATCGCTGTCGTTTTGCCAAGCAAATTTTTTACCCAGTTTTCGCATAGCAAACCTATTATGTTAACCAAAAACTTCCTCAGTTTTGATATGTTTAGAAAAAACAGTTTTGGAAAAATGAAAAATCCGTTTTTTGTGTCGAGGACCATTGAATTTTTGGACCAATCAAAAAATTATCACAATTTTTGGATGAGTGGAGGTGAAAAAACGTCAAACTTGTTGACACCATCAATAGAAAACCGACCATGAATAAACTTGATTACTAAAATCGACTATCCAGTTTTCTTGGGCACAACTTCATCGGATTTCTTTTTGTAATATTATAATTATTTTTTGAAACCACTGTGCATTAAACTTGTATTTATTTGAGATTAGTTTTATGTCTTCAAAATTAGGTTAAAGACGGTGTTTAGATTAAGTTGATCCAGGCGCCGGCCATGAACGAAACATATTGCTCGTGTTTACATTGAGATTGGAACTGAAAGCTGAACGCCAAACTGTCAGTTTCAATGTGAAACGTGGAAACGGACAAATTGGCAATCGGTATAAAATACAATTCTGTGACAATATTAAATAATTCTTTTGATTTCACACAATATTCTATTTTAATTTACGATTTAACCCTTAATCTATGAGGTGAAAATCATATGCGTAAATGATGAGGTGGTTTCCAATGGACTTGTTATAATCACATACCAAATCCGTGCTTTTAACTCGGCATACAACACCATACTGTATGAAGGTACTGAAGATTTCAGAGTCACTGTACTGAAAACATGAGAAATAGCAAAGAAAGAAAAGTCAATGTGGGTCGACTGGACCCACCTCATCAATTAAAGGTTAATGTTTTCTTTTAAATTTCCCGCAATATGGTTGCTTTCTTAATTGGAATACAAATCACGGTGGAACACAAGTAATTTGACAGCTAGCCAATCAGAGCACGACAGGCGGAACTTTGAAAATGGAGATTTTAGTTTTGTGGTGCAATTTCCTATCGACACCCCCACTTCCTCGTCTTGCCTGTATTTTGACAGTTTCGTTCAATGCCTGGGGCCTGGATCGGCTGATCTAAACAGGGTCAAACGGTTGTAATCTTTCAGAACCCAAGTCGTTCTCAATGTTTTGAAAAGTAAGGCTATGTTCTTGAATGGGTAAAATTGGACCCATTCCCCAAGAAAAAGAGTTTTTTTTTTTCGATGTTCTCGAATACGGTGCATATTATCAAATAAATTAAGAGTATTTAAATAATTTTTTTACAAAACGTTTCTATACTTTTGATCGCAATTGTAAGTATCTATCACCATTTGAAGTTCTTATGAAGAGTATTTAACGATCACCGTTGGCAGTGGAAGCTTATCTTATGTTTTCAAACATAAGTCCAAAAACAATGCATAATTTGGTTTACAAGTGAAAATTTGCATTGTAATGAAATTAAGTTTTCATAAAAAAAAATCAATTGTAAAAGTTCGCCTTTTTTTACAAATCGTGAAATAGCGCCTCATGTTTAATCTTGTTTTTCAAACACAAAAAAATTGTTGTTTTAAATTTTATTTCGAGCTTAATATTACCAAATATAATTTCAAATTCAGGTATCAAATAAAATTTGCTATAATATGAATTAATTAATCATTTCAATTTCACTTTAGATCACACAGAGAACGGAAGCAAAAAGCGGAAAAAATTATTGCATCAAAATAATTTAAAAAAAAATCTACAGGCATATCTAAAATACCTTACCGCGTTAGGTATGGTACATACATAAAATACGAATTGTAGGTACTCCTATAATATACGTGAATACAAAAAGAGGAAGCGAAATTGTTTTGCGAGTTCGCAATTCCCATTTAGACCCATCAAAAGCACCGACTAAGAGTCGACTAAATGTGAGGGATATTAATTAAACCTGCCGCAATACGGGCATCAGGATGGAACCGCTGGCTCTGCTGGGAAAATCCTATGTCGACCGTGGGCAACCGGATTCTGGTATATAGCTTTCTGACTGGAGTTTGGTTTGAGTCTTTCAAACGAATACCTGCCTTACCTAC
Source organism: Chrysopilus asiliformis (assembly GCA_964034945.1). Taxonomy (NCBI): domain Eukaryota; kingdom Metazoa; phylum Arthropoda; class Insecta; order Diptera; family Rhagionidae; genus Chrysopilus; species Chrysopilus asiliformis. The sequence continues at coordinate 34,764,955 of OZ035963.1, forward strand.
CCATATATTCCGACTTGTATATCCTGTCCCGCGGTATAAATTTCATGGGAGTAATGGGGATTTAGATTGAACCGTATAGCTGGTGTGGTAACGCTGAGAAGTGGAGTGCATTAAATTAGGCACGCGAAATAAATATTTGAGACTGACAGTGGAGTGATTTAAGCTTTATTTTTTATCGTGTAAATTAAATAAATTCCTCTCACGACATTTACCGTAAATATGTTATTTTATAACAATAACCTTCAAACGCAGAAATTTACCTTTTCTGTTAAATGCAAATCTGAAAGACCGTTGATTCAAAAATACTAGAATGTATGGTACCAAATTTAAAAAAGTCTTGATTAAAATTTACACAAAAATATGAACGAATTTTATAAATCCATAAACAAGCATTTCTTTTTCAACGTTTTTGGGCCGGTAAAATTTCGTGATTTTGCGTCACAACTATATTGAACGACATTTATCTCGATAATGATTTTTTTAAATGATTTTTCACGTATGTACATTATCGAAATAATAGAGCTGCAAATTCTGAATAATAGTTCAATTTAGAAATAAAAAAAATTCGAAATTTTAAAAATAAATTTAGCATTCTGTAATCGAATTTTTGCTGTCGTATATCTAGATCGGGAACCAAACACTAAGCGTTGTATTCTGATATGGAGGCAGGTTTTTTATTCCCAAAAACCCAGAACCCAATTTTGATCGTTTTTTTCTTTACTTTCTTATACGTAGCACAGAGCTTCTATAGAACAGAGGTTAAAATCACACTGAGCGACAAAAATATGGCGTGAAATATGGGATTTTATCATTAGCTCGAAAGCTTTACGAAAGCTTTTTTCTGCTTGTGCTAATGATAAAGTCCCATATTTCACGCCATATTTTTTGTCGCTCAGTGTGATTTTAACCTCTGTTCTATAGAAGCTCTGTGTACGTAGTATAATAAAGTATTATATTCATGAAAAATTTCGACCTCTCAATTTTGCCTAAAGTGTACAAAATGTCTCAAAAACTAATAGAGCTAGAGCCATGAAATTTTACAGGCATATATGGTCCTGGAATGGGACGATCCTATCAACTTTTGGTGGAATTCCGTAAAATGGCGGCTTTTTAAAAATCGCAATTTCGTTTTTTGTTATTTACTACGCATTTTTCAGTAGTCTTAAGGTAGAAATACACGACGAGAGACTTTGGTCTCTGGTCTCCAGGGTATAAAAGGCAAAAATCTCCAAAGTGTATACACGATCACAGATATTTAAGTCTGGAGATCAAAAAATAGATCTCCGGAGACGTTTACTAAAAAGTCTCTAAAAGCAAAGTCTCTGGATAGCATACACGACGCAGGTATCTCGTCTCCAAGCATAACAACAATATCACTAATTTAAAATATAAAATAAGTAAAAACACTTTTTTTTCTTTATAAAAACTGACCTTTAATCTCAAAACAACGAAACAAATTCTCGTTCCCACAAAACAATTTCCTAAAATGTCAAAAGTCGTCTCCGGATACCAAGAGATAGATATCAATACGTTTTGAAGACCGGAGACGCATTGAAGAGACTCTCTCATTAGTAGCTACACGGCAAGAAACTTAAGTCTCCCAGAGACCCTAGAGACTTGATACTTGGAGACAAATCTCCGGTCTCCGTAGTGTATACACAGGTGTCTTTGTATGTAGAGGCGAAATTTTTGGTCTAAGAGACCGAAGTCTATCGTCGTGTATTTCTACCTTTATGAATAACAAAGGTTGGAGACAATAAGGTTTCTATATTTTTGTATTTTACTAGAACTCCGAGATATACCGTTATTTTAAAAAAAAAAAAACAGGTTTTTGCGATTATCTCGAAAAATAAAGGGTTTTTGGTGGTTTAATGTGGGAAATTTACCATTATGCGCTATCTTTTACCGTAATCGAGATATTATCATTAAAATTAAAAAATATATACTTTCCTTGTATAAAACCAATTGAATTTTGATGTTACGTAAAATCCTATTCTAAACACATTTTACCTTTATAATCAATAGGACTCACCGTTTTCGAGAAAATTCTGTTTGTATGAGGAGGGGGATAGAATGGTTCAATTTTGACCGTACAAGCACTTAGCCTAGCCACACAAAATTTCAAGTCTCTAGCTCCATTCTTCCGAAAGTTATGGTGTTCACGGACGCACAGACGGACGGAACTTGCGAAAATCAAAATCTCTTGTCATCCCTAATACCCTGGTGTAGTTCATTTTTATGTCCGATAATTGGTTCGATGCGTTACAAACTGTATACAGGTATCCCTCGAGTTACGCGGTACTTGAGTTACGCGAATTACGAGTTACGCGGGAAAAAATTGCGGCAGTGCTCGAGTGACGCGGTACGGTTTTGGAGCAATTTTTATTTAAAAAGAAAATATTGTAATTATAGATGAATGTTTTTATATAAAAATATAAACTGTATTGTTTTCTTACGCGGTTTCGACTTACACGGAACCAATTAACCGCGTAACTCGAGGGATACCTGTACTAAATCTTATATAATCCTTTATGATATATAATATAGAGTATAAATATGATATATCATATAGAGTATAAAAACATGTCCGATTTTTCTCAGTCTTTAAGGCAAATAAATTTTTCCATTTTTCATATAATTACCAAATTTATTTTATTTATATCATTGTTTATCACTTCTCTGACCTCAATATGACTAAACATTTTTTATTGGACGGTCACCTTTTCGCAAAAGAGTTTCACCTTTTACAGAAATTTGTAATAATTTTTCCTTGGGGACTTGTTTGTTCTTCGACGATAGATTTTGTCTGAGAGAGAAAAACAACTTTGAAATTTGGAGCCCTAGATACTGTCGTCAGAAATTAAACATTAATCTCACACCTTTTAGCATTATTATTTCATGGCTTGTTGCTGGGAGTCAAACGAAAAATATGATACCTCTCTGCGTAACAAGAAAACCGTTTTTCTCAGTTTAATAGACATTAAGACATCAATTATTGTGTATTATGAGATTCGCACATATATGTAGATTTATGAGTCAGCATAATTAAATTAAAACGACTCAATTATGATTATATTCTTACATATCTATATATACTTATCATTTTCCGTACGTTGCACTTATTGTCACACAAATAATATGTTTATAAATTATATGTAAATGTGAACATGAATGCTAAATTTACGTAATTGAACTGGGGGGAAATAAAAGCTACTTTCTGCTTTGATTATATCTGAGCAAGCATATTTAATGAACGTCTCTGTCACATCTTTGACAAATGTGAGAGCTATTATTTTTGAAGCTGGCTTTTTAAACAAAAAGAAGCAATATTTGATTGTAATACATCAATGTAATTGGGGATTTTATCAAAGCTGACACATATAATAGAAGGTGCTTATAAATTCACCCGAATATTAGCGTTGGCCACTTTGTAAATATTATATGTACATAAATATTATCGCTTCCATTGATTAAGCGATCCATTTCTAATTTTGTGAGAGACCATACACAAGATTTTTTTTACAAAAAGATCAAATAGTTCTGAATTGTTATAAAATCTATAGGGATAAACCATATATTTTACATTCGGTGAACCAATTTATGAATCACTAGCTTGCATACGTAATACGTATCTCTTCCGGGTTAAAGTTTTTCTCGCATTAGTTTTAAGCCTAAACCCCAATTACGCGTTCGTGCGTGCGGCACCCACGCGGTGAAGGTAAAAACTACGCATTAATATGAGTAAATGTATAATTGCGCGTTGCTCAGACGCGTTGCCGCGTCCGTGCCGCGTAGAGTAGGCTCAGTTTCTACTTTTAGACGCGGTGACAACTACTAGATGCCAGAACAAAATCATGCCGCACGCACGAACGCGTAATTGGGGTTTAGGCTTTAGACTCGGTTTATACTTGCCTTGAAGTTCTCCGTGATTTTTTTCATGATTTCTTCCCCGAATTTTATTCATCTATCGCAGACCAAATTGACTTGGCAAAAGTGGTCAAAAATTTAAAGAACCATGCAGGATTTGGCGTTTTTTATGCCCCCGGGTTAACTTTTGAACCAGTTGGGGTTTCACTTTCGTATTACCCCCATTGGAAAGGTAATTTGCTCTAGTTTCATGGACATAAGCTGTTTTTTTGGCGGGGAACTGCAGGGGGATGGTCAGCTGCCATCTTAGACGCACTGATTTTTTCATGCATTTTTCGACGATTTTTATGCCCCCAGGCTAACTTTTGAACCAGTTCGGGTTTCACTTTCGTAGTACATCCATTGGAAAGGTAATTTGCTCTAGTTTCATGGACATATGCTCTTTTTCGGCGGGGAACTGCAGGGGGATGGTCAGCTGCCATCTTAGGCGTTTTTCCATCAAAAAATCATTGCATTAAAAAATTCAGTACCCCTAAGATGGCAGCTGACCATCCCCCTGCAGTTCCCCGCCAAAAAACAGCTTATGTCCATGAAACTACAGCAAATTATTTTTCCAATGGATGTACTACGAAAGTGAAACCCGAACTGGTTCAAAAGTTAGCCTGGGGGCATAAAAATCGTCGAAAAATGCATGAAAAAAGCAGTGCGCCTAAGATGGCAGCTGACCATCCCCCTGCAGTTCCCCGCCAAAAAACAGCTTATGTCCATGAAACTAGAGCAAATTACCTTTCCAATGGGGGTAATATGAAAGTGAAACCCCAACTGTTTCAAACGTTAGCCCGGGGGCATAAAAATCGTCGAAAAATGCATGAAAAAAGCAGTGCGTCTAAGATGGCAGCTGACCATCCCCCTGCAGTTCCCCGCCGAAAAACAGCTTATGTCCATGAAACTACAGCAAATTATTTTTCCAATGGATGTACTACGAAAGTGAAACCCGAACTGGTTCAAAAGTTAGCCTGGGGGCATAAAAATCGTCGAAAAATGCATGAAAAAAGCAGTGCGCCTAAGCTGGCAGCTGACCATCCCCCTGCAGTTCCCCGCCAAAAAACAGCTTATGTCCATGAAACTAGAGCAAATTACCTTTCCAATGGGGGTAATACGAAAGTGAAACCCCAACTGTTTCAAACGTTAGCCCGGGGGCATAAAAATCGTCGAAAAATGCATGAAAAAAGCAGTGCGTCTAAGATGGCAGCTGACCATCCCCCTGCAGTTCCCCGCCAAAAAACAGCTTATGTCCATGAAACTACAGCAAATTATTTTTCCAATGGATGTACTACGAAAGTGAAACCCGAACTGGTTCAAAAGTTAGCCTGGGGGCATAAAAATCGTCGAAAAATGCATGAAAAAAGCAGTAGCCCTAAGATGGCAGCTGACCATCCCCCTGCAGTTCCACGCCAAAAAAGAGCTTACGTCCATGAAACTAGAGCAAATTACCTTTCCAATGGATGTACTACGAAAGTGAAACCCGAACTGGTTCAAATATTAGCCTGGAGGTATAAAAATCGTCGAAAAATGCATGAAAAAATCAGTAGCCCTAAGATGGCAGCTGACCATCCTCCTGCAGTTCCCCGCCAAAAAAGAGCTTACGTCCATGAAACTAGAGCAAATTACCTTTCCAATGGATGTACTACGAAAGTGAAACCCGAACTGGTTCAAATATTAGCCTGGAGGTATAAAAATCGTCGAAAAATGCATGAAAAAATCAGTAGCCCTAAGATGGCAGCTGACCATCCCCCTGCAGTTCCACGCCAAAAAAGAGCTTACGTCCATGAAACTAGAGCAAATTACCTTTCCAATGGATGTACTACGAAAGTGAAACCCGAACTGGTTCAAAAGTTAGCCCGGGCATAAAAATCGTCGAAAAATGCATGAAAAAATCAGTAGCCCTAAGATGGCAGCTGACCATCCCCCTGCAGTTCCCCGCCAAAAAAGAGCTTATGTCCATGAAACCAGAGCAAAATACCTTTCTAATGCAGGTAGAACGAAAGTGAAACCCAAAAGTTAGTCAAGGGGCATTTTCGTGCATCGTTCTTTATTCCGGTGATTTAAAAGAATTCCGCTTCTTCAAATTTTTAAATTTTAGGAATAAATTTTCAGAATTGTGTGTCGTAATGTAAACGGTTGTGCAACATGAATTTATTGTCGCAGAATAACATTCGCGGAATAGCGTATCAGATGTAAACGGGGCCTTAGAAATAACCTAAAAACTTTTGAGAGAAAAAAAAAATTTAACCTTTCATGACCATTTATTTTGAATTTTGAAATTATAACACCAGATTCGCGATCTGCGACCCCGAAATACCCCGTGTGACATTTTTCACCATCTCACTGTCAGGACTTGTGATAAAATCAATGGTTTAAAAATCCAAACCCTCTATCCACCTCCGTTTACTTCCTTAGAGGTGGTATTTTGGAAAACCCCTCCTGAGGGAACATACTGTGAAAATTTCAGGTTTATAGCTTTTGAAGCTTTCGCTAGCCATGGATGAGACAGTTTAAAAATTTTAAGATTTCATATTCTTCTTGGGTTTCCCGAGCATAGTCAGCATCGGCACTACCTTAAGTCCGCTATACACGTTATGGTTTAACCACATGTTTTTCTACTTCGTAACCCTTTTGAAGAATGCCTGAAGAATTTTATTACATATATTCACCGCTTTACCTGAAAAGAGTTACCAAATGATCAAATAATTCTGGTATACCAAAACGCGTGTTGTGACGATTACAGAATTTTGTCGACCGTATATTAACCAGCGCCCTTTATACGAACAAAAATTTTTCCTTGGCTCAGCTAGAGCATTTATTGAAATATAATTACTTTTTTGAGTAATTAGGAAAATTCTAGAAAACAGATTGAGATCTACTTGTTAATTGGCGTTAAGAGAAATCTAAAAGAATTTACTATTCTGGGTAGAAACGTCAAAAAGTTAACGTCTCTTTACATGTTCACGGCCAACTACGAGTATACACTTATTTTTAACAAATATTAAAGTCGATTTGGCAGTGAACGTGTTAACTCTCGTGATAAACTTTTTCTGCTACTCTGAAGACAAAGTTAGCACACTACGAAAAAATCCCGAAACAAATTAACATAGCCTCAAAAAAAGCTAAAAGTAAGCACCTCGGAGCGTATTTTTGTAAAAATTTGCTTTAACACCGTTTTGGCCTGAAATTTGATTTAACTCCAAAAAATAGTCAGAAATTCAGTTGAATTCCTTTTAGAAGTTCTTTCCATTGCAAAAGCTATTAACGTTTAGGAAAGGCAAATGGCTTACAAATCGAGATGTCCCATGTTCGAGTCCGCGTAGACAGACATGCAAGAAAAATTTCAACCTTTTTAGGAACCAATATTAACTTTGAAATCACGAAAAAAAATAAAACTCAAATGCTTGCATAACACATTTGTAATTCATATTTGTGAGGTAAACTTTTTTTCACCTCTTAGCCCTGAGTTCGATTTTCTCCGAAAGACGGCGAACTTCCTCAAACTTCTTTTCGGTGTGTGATCGACTTCTTTTTTCCAGAATGCAGACGATCGTAACCTCAAACCTCTTAACTTAAAAGATCCTCCCGATGACATTTTACGATATTTTAACTTATGTGTCGTGTTTGAGACGTACGAAATTTGCTTCGGGGAGAGTCCTAAAAAAATTGATTTTTAGGAAAGTTGTGTAAATTTGTATTCTGACCATTAGGGGGGGCACCCCCCATACGAACGAAAACGGTTTTTGCGAATATCTCAAAAACGGTGAATTTTATCAAAAAAGTCCAATAACAAAAGTTATTTAGGATATGATTCTACATAAAACTCCCATACATCAAAATCCGATTGGAATAAATTTTAAAAAATCTTATTGGAAAGTTTGACTCAAAGTGGAATTTTGGTACCACTGTTCGAATTTTGATACGAATATCACCATACGGGTCTCCAATGATTGCCAGATTGGCAATTATAGCTTTTGTTATGTTTAATTGAGCGGAATGACTTTCAAATTACCTTAGATTTATAAAATTTAAAAGAAAATTTTTTATAATAAAAAAACATAAAAGCTATAATTGCCTATCTGGCAATCATTGGGGTATGGTGATATTCGTATCAAATTGGAACAGTTATACCAAAATTCCACTTTGAAGTCAAACTTTCCAATAAGATTTTTTAAAATTTGTTCCAATTGGATTTAGATGTATGCGAGTTTTATGTAGAATCATATTCTAAATAACTTTTGTTCTTGGACTTTTTTGATAAGATGCACCGTTTTCGAGATATTCACAAAAACCGTTTTCGTTCGTATGGGGGGTACCCCCCTAATGGTCCATTTTTGCCCATTAACGAACTTAGCCTCGCATTTTATGAAAAACGGATCTGTGCAAACTTTCAAGTCTCTAGCTCAATCCGTGCGCCCGCAATCCGCGCCACAGACAGACGGACAGACAGACAGACGGACAGACAGACAGACGGACGGACATGCAGAAATTAAATATTTTTATCATTCTAAACACACTGGTGTAATTCATTTTTGTGTGTGATGACGGGATCTTGGCGTTACAAACGGTAAGGCAAAGTTAGTATACCCTTTGGTTTCACCATACGGGTATAAAAACTGCTTCCAATGATTGCGTCTGAAATTAATTCTTCACAGATACAAAACTCCAAAATCCACAATGTTTTCCAAAATCCACAATGTCTTTTTTACACAATATTTTGTATAATTTCCATAGTTTGGGAAAATTTTCATAATTTTAGCAAAGTCAAATTAAGCAGGGTTTATACACGGCAAGTAACTCGCGGCAAGTGAAGAGAGGCGAGTAGTTTTGCTTCGGTTACATGTTTCAAGTATATCATTTCAAGTAGAATGACAGCCGAAGGAAAACATAACCTAAACTTTTCTGAGAAAAAATATTACGACTCTTTATTGTAGAAAAATTTGCGAATTTTGACCTAAAACTGTTTGTTGCCGACGAGTTTGTTATACCCGTATCGTTTTTTCCTTAAAATGTTACGGCGTTCTCTGGCAAAGCAGCAAATATAAAATGAACCGAAACACACACACATAAAACCACCTCTTGTGTACACGGTTCCATGTTCTTGTATTGTTATACCCGTATGGTGAAACCAAAGGGTATATTAACTTTGCCTTACCGTTTGTAACGCCAAGATCCCGTCATCGCACAAAAAAATGAATTACACCAGTGTGTTTAGAATGATAAAAAAAGTTGAATTTAGCATGTCCGTCCGTCTGTCTGTCTGTCCGTCCGTCTGTCTGTCTGTCCGTCCGTCTGTCTGTCTGTCTGTCTGTCCGTCTGTCTGTGGCGCGGATTGCGGGCGCACGGATTGAGCTAGAGACTTGAAATTTTGCGCAGATCCGTTTTTCGTAAAATGCGAGGCTAAGTTCGTTAATGGGCAAAAATGGACCATTAGGGGGGGTACCCCCCATACAAACGAAATCGTTTTTTGTGAATATCTCAAACACGGTGCATCTTATCGAAAAAGTCCAAGAACAAAAGGTATTTAGGATATGATTCTACATAAAACTTCCATACATAAAAATCCGATTGGAATAAATTTTAAAAAATCTTATTGGAAAGTTCGACTTCAAAGTGGAATTTTGGTATAACTGTTCGAATTTTGATACGGATATCACCATACGGGTCTCCAATGATTGCCAGATTGGCAATTATAGCTTTTGTTATGTTTTTTACTTGCCACAAAAATAGAATGGCTTTCTATTATTTTCGAGAGAGCGGCAAGTATTCTCACACATATGCGAGCGTCGCACACTAGCTCAAATCGAGTGTATTTACGCCTACTTGCCGCGAGTTACTTGCTTCGTCTAAACCGCACTTTACGGAAAACAGCCAAATTTGACGTTTATGAGTAAATTTTGCCAAGTGAAGACATCGTATGGAATCTCCTAAGTTGTTAAAATCGAAATTTACCAAAACCTTTTATCGAGAACACCAATTTATATTATTATAAGGCTCTGTTTTACACCTGCGATTTTTTCTTCAATATTTCCACGAATTTGATTCTGAATCTACTCAGCAAAAGTTCACAAAATTTGAATTTATTGTGGGAATTTTCTATGAAAAATGTCTAGTTACATTTAAAAAAAGTTCACGAAATTCCAGAATAAATTCGTCAAGTTGTCAAAATTTATATTAAATGAATCGCTTTTTGCACAAGTATTGGCGAATAAATTCAAGGCCAAAATTTCACTTTTCAATTTATTTAATTTAGTTTTTTCCGTGGTTGTCAACTTGTGGCAATATAATTATTTTTTTTCGTAAGGTGCAATAGTTGCGTTTTTTTAATGTTCTAGAACACGGAACATTAAAAAACGATCCAGAGTAAGTGGGAAATTTCATTGAGTTCGAATGGCAACTAACTTCAGGTTGGTTTCATCAGTAGGCCGTTACTGCTATATTTTCTTGATATACATGCTTATTCACAAATTTATTGTTAGTTAACAATATTGTTAAGTAACAATAAATTTCATAGCAATCCATAAAGAAAATGGTAATCACAATTTTGCTTATTAAAAAGTTTCGTTTAAAATGTTCGTTGTGTTGTTATGGCAACAGTTTTGTGAATTATTTTAATAGTTGCAGTTGTATTGCATTCGGGGATTGTGTATTATTGGATTCGCGGATTGTTGTATTGCATTGCGGGGAGACGATAAATATTTTTTAAAACTGTTTTCTTCTATGGAAAACGGATCGCTGGTATCGCGAAGAAGTTGACTTGGTAATCCACGTGGTAATCCAACATAATGTCTTTAAAAAAGCAACACAGTAGAACACGCTTAAATGCACATCGAACTTCGCAGAATTTAATGTGCATTTATCCGTGTTTTGCATTTATCCGTAGCACGGAAGCACGGAGTAATACACATTAATGTGCAATTATGCGAGTCAAATATAAACATGCAACTTTAATATTCCTGGAATAAACATTTAAATTCAATTAGGCTACACAAAAACAAAGAATCTAATTAAGAATTCATTTTATCACATAAAAATAACAAAAATCACTTTTTTTTTGGTGTAATTACATTTTATTTTTGCACATGTGCATTTAAGCGTGCAAAATTTCATGTAATTTATACTTTTGCAGTATGAAAATGGTTGCATTTAAGCAAGTATATATTCAGCGTGTGTATATATTCATATGAAAAATGCTTTAAAATCCTCCAGGCACAAATTTTGCGTGCAATTACACAAGCTTTGCATTTAAACGTGTTGCATTTAAGTGTGTTTTACTGTATCAATGGATAATTCATGGCTTTAAATCACATCCTTTTATCTTACCGTTCTTCTTCCGCCACAATGTCCATAATTGGAATTATAAAATCAATTTTTTTGATTGAAAAAAAAATATATTTCTTCCCAAACAACTAAAATTTATTTTTGTTATCGTAACAACACTTTTAACCATTTCTAACAAGCAATAGTGCACTCTGAATACGATTTTATTTGACAATTTTTAGCTGAACAATATTATCGAAAGTTCATAGCAAGCAAAGTGAAATGTGAATACCGATTTCTATTTAAACAATTGTTATGGGTATTAACAAGCAATAATAGCTTTTGTGAATAAGCATGATTATCACGATTCGCTATCACCCATGAATAAAACTATTTCGCTGTCGAACAGAACCAACAAACCACCAACACAAAATCCTCAATTGAGAACAAAAAGTGTCAGATTTATTATGTTGAAGTTAGCAGCATTTCATTACCGTACATTACCGTATAAAATTTCCCTTTGTTCCAAGCGCTGTTTGAGATGAAAAGGTGGTGCAGGATTTTGTATGGAAAGCTTGTTCTAAACTGCTTCAGAACATTAAAAAAACGCAACTAATGTTACTTTTGAAAGTGTGAACGAGTTTTTTTTTATTAATTTATTATTGAAATTTATTCCAAAAATTCGATTCCTTATGAAAACCCGTATGAATTTTATTGTGGTGATTGATTCTCGAGACTTGTTTTGGGAATAAACTTCTGGAATTTTGTGTCGTAAGTGTCAGATGTAAATGGTGCCTTATCTATAATTAAGGGCCACATTTCAGTTTTATCGTGTTATTACACTGATGGACAAACGGACAGTCAATTTACTAGTTTTTTTTTTATTTTTATGTTCAATTGTATTTTCATAGTTTTTGAAATACAAAAATTTTTATACCACTATTTAACTTATTCTTTACTCAACAAGCAAAATAAATTTATTATGTTTATTACAACCTGTAGGTACACACAATTACAAGCACATAATACAATTGGCTTACAAATTTCTTCAAGTCTGTTAGGTAGTAATAATAAATATAACATAATATCTAGACATTAATCCGATTTGAAGTACATGTCAAGTATTAACCACCTAATCAAAATAATCCCATGTCAACATAACCCCTAATCTCAAGATATGTATCCACCATTTCTTTATTTCATATATGAACGTGTATGTTATACACAGTGTGTGTGTTCATGTAGCTTGATATACAGCTTGATTCAGTCAAAATAAAGTTCTTACACGTAATTAATTACAGGGTGAGTGACAACAACAAGTTCCTTACATGTGTAACCACAGGTTTACATATTTATCTCTTTACATATCTGTACAATTTGTACATATTTAAGAATATTGAAGTAATTATGTCTCATAATTATGATGAGGTGTTTATTAGGAACCCTAATAGTATGAATATTAATCAACACACTCGAGTTTATTCCTTAAATTATATTTGCTTGGTATTATAGGTAAAGTGTAAAAAAGAAATAAAAACAAAGTCACATATATTTATTCTACTGTTATGACAAATATACATAGATTAGATAGGTACATACAAATCTTTAAAAGAATAATAGCCTTAGGGTTATGAGAGTTGAAACCACTTGTCAGACAATTGCTTTGAAATCGTTTTCATTTGCTATACATGACATGATGATGTTTGCTATTAGTTATTATGATTGTGTACGAATAAAAAATAATATAATTTTTTAAACACATAAAGATAACGTATTATATTTACTTGGTTGTTTTTTTTTGCCAACAATAAAATCGAAAAAATAAAAACATTTTTAAATGGGGGTTTTAAAATGTATAAAAAAATACTCCATGTCCACGTCAGCCTACGGCCTTCCTCCATTCCTCGGACTTCGGCCTCGATTAATACGCGCGTTATATATTTACTAGTAAAAATCGAAGAAAATTTCAAAATAAATTTTGAATCACTAAAATTATTACACAATGAAATTTCAAATTGTACAATAATAGTGGTTGCGCCTCCAACCCCTACATATGTAGGGTTTCGACCTTCCTGTCCATATCTTCCTTTGCCTTCGCCCTCGAGTCTAGGGATGCAACATCGTTCATAAAACCTCGATATATCGAAAATCGATGTTTTTTTAAGGCTACATCGATGTCAAAAAACATCGTCCTGAAAACATCGATACCTCGATGTTTTTCCGATGTTTTGAAAAAATTAAATTTAATAAATAATTTAGCCACCTGGCGGATGCTCTACTGTGGGTGGAGTGCACCCAAGTAGAATTAACACGGTTTTAATTCTTCTTATACATTGAACCACCAAAAACCCGTTAGTTTTCGAGATATTCGCAAAAAACTTATTTTTTGGAAATACCGGCACATCTTCATAACGGAGTTCTAGTAAAAGACATAAATGTAGCAAATTTTATTGTTTCCAAATTTTATAATTGATATGACTACTGAAAAATGGTTAGTTTCGGAATAAATCGCAAAAAACGAAATCGTAGTTTTTAAAAAGCCGCCGTTATGGTTACTTCCGGTTAACGGATTTCCACATCAGGACCAAGCTTCTCTGTAAAATTTCATGACTAACTCTGCTATTTTTTCCGAAATCTTGTAGAAAGATGAAACCGAAAATTGATACTAAAGAAAATTTAAACAAATCTTTGAGTGGCTATATTAAATCTATCTAAAAACTAGTCCCTCTAGTCCTTAAATTAGTTTCTCTACTAATTTTATGAAGAGTAAGGCTAGAACCTGAATCGTACGTCGATGCGTCCGTCCGGTAGACAGTTTTATGCGGTGACAGTTGGGTACGGCAACGAATCTGGAGTTAACTCATTGTTTTGCACTTCTTCTATTAGTTTATCGTCGAAAAAATTACTTTCAATTTGTTCCATACTTAAATTGCTTAAATCGTAAACAAACTTTTTTGCGAAATGACATTTCCGTGCGTTGTCGCATGTAAAAGTAGAAAGTCGACCTATTCTATGCGGTTGCCGCATCGGACAAACGCATTATTAGGGGAGTACTCATAGCAGCCCGTTGATTTTACTCGAACTGTCAACGTGACGGACGCATGACGGACGCATCGACGTACGATTCAGGTTCTAGCTTAATGTTCTAACATCGTGGATAACAACATCGATACCTCAATATATCGGCCTGTTCAACATCGAGGTTAAAACTCAATATTTTTCAACGATACCTCGATGTTTTGCAAACATCGAGGTATCGTTGGCATCCCTACTCGAGTCTGACTTTTCAAATGTGCATCCCTTGCAGGGATGAGGGTGGAGTAAAGTAAGGGTGAAAACCGAATTTAGAACTATTCAGTGGTTCAATATATATCAGGAGAGGAGGTAAGACGGAAGGGGAAATTTGGAAAACAGTAAAACCTACCCAAGGAGCATTTTTCGGTTGGGAAGTAGTCCTATGGCACACGAACCGACTGAAAGTCATGACTCACGACCGTCCTTATGTCTGAAATTGTGGTACTGAAGAAGTGCTGGCGACCCAAATACGACTGAGTGGCGAATAGCGGCTACCGCCTGAAGACGTCGAATATCCCGCGGTAGAACTTTGATAAGTCTGCCGAAACCCTACGTAAGTCGGTTGCAAGGACCATTTTCACGACCGGGAGAGAAAAAATTAGCGAAGATGCCACACAACGACAAAAAATTCTCACCGTAAAATGCTGACACGAATTAATTCACACTAATATTGGTTAAGCGAAAACATAAACATGAAGAGAAAACAACTTAGAAATTAAATGACACGAGAAGACGATGATTTTTATAAACGATATGGAAAACACGCACTTTTAATATCGAATTTATGGAGCTTTTCTAGCTTAAATTGACAAACCCTTGCAATTTTTGGACGAATATCATGATGATGCTTCGTAAAATTTCACGCGCCCTGCAGAAAATCCTTTTTACTCCATTTTTTGCACTAAATAATTTTTTTCCCACGACAATATTTGAGTATTTTTTTACTCGAATAGTCTAAAAATGTCACTTAAATATCTTGAAAACACAATACTAGCCACTTAAACGTTTTTTCAGCACACATTCCGATTAAAATTTCGATTTTTATTTGATTTCGTTTCAATTTATATTTTGCCTCCATTATTAGTTGCTTATGTCAAATAACTGGGTTGCCGTTTCTATATTTTGCTCGATTTAAAATACTTTCATAATTGTTTTTAGTTGCCTTTATTAAAAATGTATCAAATTGATCAACTCGTTTGATATTTCATATAATATGGACAAAATATTATGCAGCGCGTGATTCTAGTAGAAGTTCTAATGAAAACGATAATAAAAGTCGAAATCCTAAATATTTTTTCTGAATTTTATTTAGAAAAGTTTATTAACGAGAACACTGGTTTAGAGGGAAAATGATAATTATCATTTTGACATTTCTCTGTTCCTCGATTTGGGAATTTGAGCCGTTTGTAGGGCCCATACAGCATTTAATTAAATTTTATTCATATAAATGTCAAAGTTGGAAAGAGAGAAAATGTTTTCAGTGAGCGGTACGACTTTTCAGGTCCCCAGAATGGTTTTTAGGACCACCTCACGACCATAATAATTTACCGGGTCGGTATCAAGTTCCATCGGTGGTTGTTACGTGGTTCTAAAGACCTTTGTTACGACCGTCGTAAGGTTGACCCATAATTACGTATGGAGGTCGGATTGACGACCTCCTGGCCTGAAAACGTAACAACCAGTTGTTTTGTAGTCCACCATACAGTTTTAAGACCGGAGAAAGTCGTTCCAACTGAAAAGTAATACTGACGACGTCTTCAAGCGGTCGTGAGAATTTTCTTAGGACTTTGTGCTCCTTGGGTATAACCATCTCATTGATGCTCTGAACAGTAAAGTTTCATTAAAATCGGTTCAGTAATTTTTGAGAAATCTTGTCACAAAAATAATATTAATGTAATAGTATCATAAAGTAATTATTATAAATACAATAGAACTTTGATAAATTCATAGCCCGAAAATTCGTATACATTGGTTGGTTTCCTGAAAAGTCCGAAAAATTTGTAATTAACAATGAATTTCGATCTCGATAATTCGCATTTGTTTTTACCTTCGTGACCGACAAAATGTCTTATCATTTGTATTTTCAGATGCAAACTTCCTTTAATTCGTATGGCTTTTTCTCTTCCAATTTTGGTTTGTTTGCCACGGTTTTCTTCCAATTTTAGTTTGTGTAGACTTTTCTCGTCTCTACACGTTCGCCCAATTACTCTGGATTCGTCGAACAGCGTTGTGAAAACAACAAACGACATTAACAAATTAAAGTGTGGATGGTAAAGCCGTATTTTTTGCCGGTGCAAAAATTAAGGTAAAGAAAAATTAAAAGAACATGTAAATATACTTTTTTAAAAACAAAAATTATTAAGCAAAATTTTTTTTTGGGTTCTGTATATCAGAAATAAAAGCGAAATGAATATTTATTACATTTATTTTTCTTTTATTTCGAATACATAGTGCCAAAAAAAATATTTTTTCTTATTATTATTTTATCCCTTTTAGTCAGTTTATATCTGATTGGTAAGAGTAAAAAACCGCGGCAAAATTGCTCCAATGGTTCAACAGATAACAGGAGAGGGGTTGACAGGAGGGCTACTCACACACATATTACGTACATGAGGAAAGTTTCCGCCAATCGGATGATTGGGTCAAAATGGTAGAAGTGGGTCAAAATCAAATTATAAGATTTGATCCTGACAAACTAACAAACAAACAAACAAACAAACAAGCAAACAAAAAATAAAAATAAATGAAAAAAAAGGTTTTGTTAAAAACATGTATTCAAAGTTTCTATATTTATTTTTAATGCTTTTATCTAGCTTTTATTTCTGTCACAGTGCCCAAAATTTTTTTTTCTTTTTTAGTACATCTTTTTAATAAAAGCTTTTTGTAATTTTTAATTCAATTAAGTAATACTTTTTAGTCCTCAGATATAATATAAGCGACCCCATATGACATTTTTTTCTGAAAATATTGTCTTTACGGTATGGGTGCAAAATTTCACGTATTTGTGTAAAATTTCTAATACAGCGCATGAGTGGAAGTAAGTCAGGATTAAATTACAAAATTAGACCCTGACAGACCGACAAATAGACGACAGACAAAAAGCAAGCGACATATTTAAAAGCTTTAAAACAGGAAGCTAAATAAAAGCTTTCAATAATAAATAACGATATACTTGGAGGTAGTTACGTCTTAAAATGAAAAAAGCTTCATCCAAATAAAACAAATAGGTTTACTTTTGATTATTAGGAAAACGAATCCACTTTTTAAGTTTTTTTTTTTATTAAAATATACCAGGTTACTTTTTATACTAAAATCGCCATATTGTCTACGAATTTATTGAAGAGTTCTTGAAACTTTTTCCAACAGTCATAAAACGAGTAAAAATGAATATTCGGTAAACTCAGATCCTTTGAGTATCTTTGACCTTGATATCTGGACTTGAAAGTAAAACAAAGGCAAATATTCACATGTACACTAAGAGAAATTATTTGTTTGACTGCTGGTTGTGGCAATAATATTTAATTTGCGGCAACTGGCAGTTTTTTTATCACATGTTTACCGAAAAAAACTTAAAACAAAAACAATTTCAACGAAAAGTGAGGTTTTGTAAATCATAAAGCCGGCCATACACAATATGATTTACGAGAATGGTTTTTCTATCTAGAATAATAAAACAGTCGCTAAATCTGATGAGATGGCAAAAGGACCCTATTCAGGGTTGTGGAAAACCCATCATTTTTTTTTTTGTGTTTTTGATTTTTTTATGGTTTTTAAAATAACAAAACCAAAATTCAGAAAAAATCAATAAAAACAGAAATTGTGAAAAATGTACATCTTATAGTAGATAAAAATAAATATAACTTGTAAAATTGAAAAAACGCAAAGCCATTTGGAATAATCCAAAGCATTTATTGAGCGAGATAAACTAGAACTGCAAATTGAAACCGAAAATACAGCGACTGAATACATAAATTATGGTGACACTTAAAATGACAAAAAATAAAATGTTTTTTTTTAAATTGGAGAACTCTACAGTCTAAATCTTCAACAATTACAACATATTATCACAAATTTTCAATACATTTGTTTGGAGCAAAATTCGAAATCGGCTGGAAACTGAAAAAGTATTCAAATTATGCAAGTTTGAAACTTTCGGTTTATTGATCAGTGATTTTAAGAATGTTTCCTTTTCTCAAAATCTGTTCAAGAATACTTTGCTCTACTCTACGACAGAGCTTGCTCTAAATTTGCCAATCGAAAATGCCAAAGGGAAAGAATTTTTATATGGAAGCAATTTTCCAATACTTAAGCGGCCCCTACACGTTCAATCTTGCAGTCATCATGCTGTCACAGCAAAAAGCTTATTTGCACTAGACGCTCAATCATGCACGCAAGCATCAGTTAATTCGAAACAGCCAAACCGACAGCACACAGCACAAATATGAATTTAAACAATTTTTGTCCTTATATTTTTCGCTTTTCGTCATCCACAAATCACTTGTTTGTCGTTCAAGCATGTTGTCATTCACAAAGCTCCCTTGAAAAATATTAAAATGATTTTGATATTGGCCAGCATGCTGGCAATCATGGAATTTTGCATGACAGCACGTTCAAAATGCTGTCACAGTATGCGATGATTGACTGCAAGATTGAACGTGTAGGGGCCGCTTAAATCTTGTACGAATCATGCTTGATAGTAAACGGATATCAACTGAACTTTTAGTATTCCGGTTCAGCAGCTGGCATTGTACTGGCCTAATTTTTCTCAGTGTAGATATACATATACTCTTTTATTAACTGTTGTCTTTCCTAGACTCACATTTTTGAATAGATGCCTAGGGATTTGATATCCAAATATGAATATGTAATGAATATGCGTAGCGTAGAATTTTAATCTTTTAATCTCCAGTTTGTTTGTGAGGATAAAACGTTGATTGCCGCTGTTTCTTTTTGGTCAACATCACTTAATACCCTGTTTCGAGGCTAATAGCCCTTTTCCCACTTTTGTATGTCGTCCTGACTTTTAATTGCTGTCAGAAAAAATGAAAGAGAATAATTAAAAAAATTTCTTTGCATGGGTTAACTTATCAGTAGACTTTGAAATCACGATTACAAAAACGGTTTTTTCCGAATATTGGATTTTTATGTTTCTTCTTTTTCGTCGCACTAATAAGTAGGCAGTATTGTCGCAGTTGAGGTTCCGTAACACTTTTTTATACAATTTTACACGGATTGCGCTCCGCGCATGAATTGTATCATATATAGGACGGTTTCAAAAACAGAGGTCCTGATAGCAGTCTTACGGCCAATTTATTCACTAGGAGTTAAATCGCCTTAACTCCCTTAACTGACCTTTTACATGGAAAATAACACTAGCTAACTCCCTTAACTCACTAACTCGGCTTAACTCCTAGTGAATAAATTAGGGGTAAGAGTTATGATATCGACAACATACATAAAAGGTTGAAAAGTGTTTTGCATAAGTTGTCCATTTATTAAAAGTGTGGAAACTACACATTTTTATAAAAAAAAAATTCCACTGAAGGTTTTGCTCAAAATCAAGATTTGGAGATTTTAGGGGTTGCTGCTGACGAATCTGATATCAGATTTTCGAAATTGAAAATGGCGGATCTTAGAATTTTTATTCAACTAGCTATAATTGTACTCTTGTTAGTTTTTGAGGTCCTTGATTACAAATCTGAGGTCCAAATTCCAAAATTAATTTGGGAATTCGTAATCAGCGACCTCAAAAACTAACCAGAGTACAATTTTAGCTAAAAATCCAACAATCCGTCATCTTCATTCCGCCATCTTGAATTTCGAAAATATAATAGCGGATTCCGCATCAGCGACGTATATAAATTTTCATGTGTTTCGAACCTCAAAGGGTGAATAAAACATTAAGTATAGGTATATGTAGAATAAATGTTCTAACCATGGGGAATTCTTTATATAGCGATATTTTAAGTGCAATTTTTATACCCGTATGGTGAAACCAAAGGGTATATTAACTTTGCTTTACCGTTTGTAACGCCAAGATCCCGTCATCACACACAAAAATGAATTACATCAGTGTGTTTAGAATGATAAAAAAAATTGAATTTTCCATGTCCGTCCGTCTGTCCGTCCGTCCGTCCGTCTGTCCGTCTGTCCGTCTGTCCGTCTGTCTGTCTGTCTGTGGCGCGGATTGCGGGCGCACGGATTGAGCTAGAGACTTG
Source organism: Chrysopilus asiliformis (assembly GCA_964034945.1). Taxonomy (NCBI): domain Eukaryota; kingdom Metazoa; phylum Arthropoda; class Insecta; order Diptera; family Rhagionidae; genus Chrysopilus; species Chrysopilus asiliformis. The sequence continues at coordinate 34,785,420 of OZ035963.1, forward strand.
AAATTTTGTGTGGATCCGTTTTTCGTAAAATGCGAGGCTAAGTTCGTTAATGGGCAAAAATGGACCATTAGGGGGGGTACCCCCCATACGAACGAAATCGTTTTTTGCGAATATCTCAAAAACGGTAAATGTTATCAAAAAAGTTCAAGAACAAAAGTTATTTAGGATATGATTCTACATAAAACTCCCATACATCAAAATCCGATTGGAATAAGTTTTAAAAAATCTTATTGGAAAGTTTGCCTTCAAAGTGGAATTTTGATACAACTGTTCGAATTTTGATACGAATATCACCATACGGGTCTTGAATAATTGCCAGATTGGCAATTATAGCTTTTGTTATGTTTTATAATCGCATCTGTGTTTTTGTGTGTAGTTTTTATATCCTGATGTAAGTAAACTCATTGTTCAGGTCTTTTTTATTGCAGGGAAATTGTCAGGAATTTCGTTCAGCATTATGAAAAAATGTTGATTATAAATAAACTAAAAAACTGAACCCTACACATTTATTTTTTTAGATAATCTAAGAGTTAGGTAAATTCGGGAATTTTTTTGTCTTTCTACATTACTTCAAATTAATTGGACCTACACATGGAATGTTTGCAAACATTGAGGTGATATATGTATGTAAATGTACAATATATATTCGTTTGAAATTCAAAACAATTTATTTTCTGTACTTTCTATATTGCGGCAAATGATTCACATTTAACTGTAGAATAAACATGCGGTTCTACGTGGATTGTAGCAAAAGTTTTTTAAGCTACTTTTCTTTCCAATTTCGCTAATATTTTAATGTGGTATTCATTTTATTTACTGTTTTCTTAACTGAAATACATGGTTCTAACCTGGGTTCATGAACGCTTCATGAGGTTCTAACCTGGGTTCATGAAGGCTTCGGTTTGTGGATGCTCTTCAGCAACGGATCAAGTTCACGAATCGAGATTCGACTACTAAATTACAAAAATGAGTACTTTATTAAAATACTGGCTTAATAGAGTGACAAATCTTACCCTAACCAAGAACATATGTAAACAACCGCAGACGAACATATCGACAACAGTGTTATTCGAAATGTGTGAAAACTTCCATATACTTGTTATCGCATCAGTTGTTTTTATACATGCACCAACCTATTAGGCACTTAGTAATAAATTTTTCTATTGTAACGACAGGAAAACTTAACTACTAGAAAATTTAACCCTTAGAAAGGTTGAATAATAGTTAAGAATATATATATGAATAAACACGATGTGGTGCCTGATGGTACTGATTGGTACAATGCAAAAAAATTCGGTCGATTGTGTGCATAAAATAATAAACAACAAAGCGCATTTTACACTTTACGTAAACATGCTACCGTGTCTATAACCAAGAACACTTATTCAAGAGATCTTATAGTATTTAGTTTGTTTATTAAAGTACACGTCCAATGTTAAATGTAAAACGCTCAATTTGTAAGCCTAATTTTTCAGAGTGTGTAAAATGTTAATTCGTAGTGGTCATACAGGATTCTCTAAGTATATGTCGAAACGCTGGTCGTCAGTTTTTTTACAAATCTGTTTGGATATTACAGATTACAGATCTACTTGGATATTAGCTGTTTTTTAAAGGTCCTGGCTGAAAGGGTTACAATGTTTTGTGAGGATGAACGGGTCATCCCGGACGAGCAGTTTGGCTTCAGGAAGAAGCACTCCACGGAACATGCACTATTGAAACTTCAAAACGATATAATTCTGGGTTTAAGGAGGAAATGTGTGACTACGACCTGCTTTCTGGACATTAGGAAGGCTTTTGATTCGGTGTGGGTGGATGGTCTGCTTTACAAGCTTATCCGGCTAAAGCTGCCAGGCTATATCCTTAAGTTGATCTTCAGTTTTTTGAGGGATAGATCTTTGTTTGTCTCGATTGGTGAGGCTGTGTCTGGTAGTGTGTTGGTATCAAGGGGAGTGCCTCAGGGTTCTATATTGGGTCCAATCTTGTACACAATTTTTCTGCATGATTTCCCTCATCACCTATCAGCGGATCCTTATGATGTTCTGGTTTCTGATGCCATATTATATGCTGATGACACATTGGTGAAGTCAACCCATAAAAATCCATCTATGAGTACAAGTTTGGTAAACCTTCACTTGCAGGAGATACTCGAGTACTACAATTCATGGGGTATAGAAATCAACACGGACAAGTCTGCATTGATACACTTCAGGAACTCCTCAGGTAGGGGTCCGAGGGGAATAGCAAGGTCATGTTCCAGTTTGGAAGTTACTCTCGATGGCACAAAAATACCTGTTAAGAAAAGTATCAGATACCTGCACTCTCGAAAAAATCCGGGGACGAATTAACTCCGCCTGAAAACATAGCTAAAAGTTTAACACCGTAGCGCGGAGTTATTTTTACATTTGTATTTTACGGAGCTAAATATTCAATTTAACACCGTTTTGACCTAAATTTTAAATGAACTCCGAAAAGGAGTCAAAAATTCACTACAACTCCTTTTAGGAGTTATTTAATTGTAAATTGTGTTCACGTTTAGAAGAGGCTTGCCAATCGGCTTCAACAGCCTATTGGGAAGGCAAATGGTTTACAATTCGAGAGGTCCCGTGTTCGAGTCCCGGCAGAGACATGCAAGAAAAGTTTTTAACAAGTCAATATTAACTTTGGAAACACGAAAAAAAACTCAAAACATATCAAATGCTTGCAAAAAAAGAAAATTTGCGAGGTTTTTTTTGCCATCTAATAAGTTGGTTTAACACCGAAAAATTGTTAAAAATTAACACCCATAAGGAATTGTTGTGAACTCCCTAGCCCGGTGCTCGATTTTCTCCAATAGGTGATGGACTCCCTCAAACTCCCTTTCGGTGCGTAATCGACTCCATTTTTTCGAGAGTGTGGGTGTCAATTTCGACAATCTGCTTAAATTCAATAATCATATCAGGTTAACCCTAAACAGAGCAAATGGTATCTACCAAAGTTTAGCATCCTTAATCCACCACAATAGCAAATTGTACCCTAAAACCAAGCTGCTTCTTTATAAACAAATAATCAGGCATATAGTATCATATAGTTTCCCCTGTTGGTTCTCGGTTTCCACAACCTGGGCAAATAAGTTAGAGGTTTTTGAAAGAAGGATACTTAGAAACTGCGTCTCTATGAAATTCAAATCGAGAAATAGGTACTATTCTAATCAGGAAATCTATAGAAAGGCTGGGGTTGTTCCTCTTCTACAATTCTGCACAATGCTGTGGAAAAAATCTTCATCACGTCTAGAGACACATGATAACAGTATTATGAAAGATATTTATTCCTCTCAGCTGGAAAATGCTCAGGATCCTCAATTTTCGCATGATTTTTATCTGTCCCCTTTTGACCTGATAAATTGCAATGTTTTTCTACAAAATACAAATCCTAATGGAATTCCAAATTTCTATTATCGTAGAGATAGCATTCATCACAGAGGGTGAACCTCTAATTTTATTTTGTTTATATTATTTTTTTTTTCTATCCTTTTTATTTCTTATTTTATTTTTTTTATTTTTATTTTATTTTGTTTGGTCCTTGTTATCTGGCTACGCCAGAATTTTATGTTTAAGTTCAAGCTAAAGTGTAGACTCTCAAGGTACATATACCAATTTGCAGCTGGTGTATGTGTAAAAATATTCAGATGTAAAATTTCCAACTGTCATATTAATCTATTTTTGTAACAAACTTTCAAAGTTAAACGTAGGCATTGTTTGCCATAAGTTAAGATAAATATTGTTCGGATTTTTGTAATTAGAACTGTTGCAATAAAATAAATTGAATTGAATTGAATTAGCTGTTTTTTAATTATCCCTACAGAGTTTCAGATCAATTTTCATACAAATTGATTTCCCTCGGTGCGTATCTCAGCTTCTGCGTTCGAATTCATAGGTGTGTGGATATTGAATACTATTCCCATCACATTAACGCTAATCCGCGCACTCGGTGACTTTGATTCACTGTTTCAGTTTCGAGAGTCATTGTTACGAATGTTAAAAAAGTTATATTTTGGTATCACTTTGCTTCTGTTTCGCAAAATATCGGAGCGTAGTAGGGGATAATAACTGTAGCACTTCCCAAAAGAGAAAACGTTGCTTCCTGTGTCCCCATTGCTAAGGTCGCGCTTCGAAGCAAATATGTGCAAATGCAAAAAAAATGTTTGTAACGAACATTCTTAAAAATCAATTTTATACTGCAATTGTAAATAGTCCGAGTGATGTATATATATATAAATAAATATTATTAACTGAATTAAAAACTGCAAACTTACAAAACTTTTTTTTATTAAATTATTCTATTTTTCCGGCATGGTGACTGTGAGTCACCGCCTGCGTGGATTAAGGACAAAATTAGCCTGAGCTGATTAGGGTTAAAGCTTTTATCCGAAAACTCTAGCGGCGAAAAATGGAAACTTACTATTCTAGCTGGTAATTAGCTGGCAATTGCATGGGTTTATGCGATCTTAAACATTTTTGCCGCAACATACGTTGAGCCGCAAAAAAGTGTAGGCGTAAAATTAGTGTAAAAATACGCCAACACAAAAAAAATGTCGATAACGGTATCCCAATTAAGTTATTCAAAATACGCCAACACAAAAAAAATGTCGATAACGGTATCCCAATTAAGTTATTATTATTTTTGACAAAATTCATATCTCTCCAAGCAAAAATATCGTAATTAGAACTTTTAATCAAAATTTTCATATGTTTTAAGTCTAGTTATGATGTTTTTATTTCGAGTTTTTATTCAAGTCGAATCTTGCAAGTCAAGATAGATATCGTAAGTAGTAGTTCCGATGTTTGTAATGTGGAGTTTTAAATTTCAAATGGTGTAACTCGACTTTACCCAAAATTATAGGGTGTCTAACTCCAGGTCTTGATCAACGCTTTTGAATCCTACGAAATGTTTGTCCAAAATAAGATTTTTTTCACAAGTGGACAGAGATATTTCATGGAATTTTATCTCTTCACATGTCTTGAAAACAACTCGTAATAGCTATTGTAATCCATGCAAAATATGAAATTTGAGACGCAAAAAAGAGCAGGCGATCTAAATATTATGCAAATTCCCTTCCAAAGCTTTTATAATCGTATTGTTTGTAAAAATTACTTCTTGTTTAGCGAGTTTAGATTCCGCCATCTTGAATTGGGAAATGTAAAAAAGTTCAATGAAATTTCAATAGTGAAATCTAGAGTCTGCCCTATTAATCGGCTTTGGCTTCGGTCAAAACTCACAATTGCGGCTTCGGCCAAAATCAATCCGGAGGTTTGACCGAAGCTGAAGGTGCAAGTGTCAACGCAATGAAAACAAAATACAAAACAAAAGCAAACCGCTGCATGACTTGGCGTCATTTTTTTTTAACCCCAAGATTTCCAAAAGTTTATGTTTATTGAATGATGGCTTATCATAGGAAATGATTTATTTGCCAGTGAAATTTCCTCATTAATTCAAAATATTTAGTCCGGAAATTTTCCACGGTACGGTTTCGTCTCGATTAAAATAACACAACTAATGAAATTTTTTTTACACATGATTTTTTTTTTGTTAGATGTTGAAAGTTGAATTGTAATTCAATTTCTGATGATTTTTTCCCAAGGCATCTGTTTAGAGCACAAGTTAGAGAACACCATTAGAGCACAAGTTTTCGTCATCAGTTTACTGATTATGACAAATTTTAAAGGCGCCTCCACACGTTCATTGTTACTTGACACTTTTACTTGAATGACTCATGTTTCAAGTAACATTGATCGTTTGGATGCCCTTCAATGTTACGTTTGCACGCAATTTCCATCATTGTTACTTGACGAAAATTTTCATCAATAATACTTGTCAAGTAACATTGAACGTGTGGAGGCTCCTTAAGATATTAACAAAACTTTGTCTCAATGTTATAAAAATATCCTTTATTTATTGATACACTCTCGAAAAAATGGAGTCGATTACGCACCGAAAGGGAGTCCATCACCTATCGAAGAAAATCGAGCTCCGGGCTAGGGAGTTCACAACAACTCCTTATTAATTTTTCGGTGTTAAACCAACTTATTAGATGGGCAAAAAAAACCTCGCAAATTCTCTTTTTTTGCAAGCATTTGAGATGTTTTGAGTTTTTTTCGTGTTTTCAAAGTTAATATTGACTTGTTAACAACTTTTATTGCATGTCTCTGCCCCGACTCGAACACGGGACCTCTCGAATTGTAAACCATTTGCCTTCCCAATAGGCTGTTGAAGCCAATTGGTAAGCTTCGTCTAAACGTGAACACCCTTTACAATGAAAATAACTCCTAAAAGGAGTTGGAGTGAATTTTTGACTCCTTTTCGGAGTTCATTTAAAATTTAGGTCAAAACGGTATTAAAATGAATATTTAACTCCGTAAAATAAAAATGTAAAAATAACTCCGCGCTACGGTGTTAAATTTTTTCTGAATAGCACTGCGAGGTGCTTACTTTTAGCTATATTTTGAGGCGGAGTTAATTCGTCCCCGGATTTTTTCGAGAGTGTAATGCCCTAAACACATGTGCAGATTTTCTGCATGCATATCTGCAGCTAAGACACATGAGCAGATTTTTTTGACATTCAATCGCATCGGCTGCTGTCAACAATGGAAGAAGAATTGGCCAATTTTTATATTGGAAATGGATGGATCACCTTTGGAAATGGATGGATCATCTCATGTTCCTGAAAGAGGTAGATAACGTCAATACAAAGTATTGAATATTTTCTACTGGACTTTCCTTTTCCTTTTCTTTCCTTTTGCACTGTGTACGAATTTAGTCCATAGTCTCTTTGATAACAGTCGATTTTGCCAAACACCAAAAAAGAATCCTCGGTTGACATCACTAATCCTGCGTAGAGAAAGTTGAATTTGAGATACCATGCAGCTCTGCGCTGCATGCAGAATTTACATGTGTTCCACTTCATATAAACGAGTGTATTTAAATTCCGCTGCATGCAGAATTCTGCACATGTGTTTAGGGCATAAGAATAGTTTGTGCTTTGGTTTTGTAAATTTTCAAATGTTTCATTTCTTTTTAACGGCAAAAAAATTGTTTTAATAGAACCGTAATCACCTATTGGAATTTCTTTGTGTTACAAAACATTACACTAAAAACAGCAATAATGGACAAAACAAACTTTGTGAAATCCTGTTGAATCTCGCGGGCCACAAAATTATATACATATGGCGGGCCGCATTCGAGTTAGCCATAAATAAGGTATAATTGATTTGCTCTATTATTTGTAACGCATAGAACTATTCGTCGGACAGGAAAATGAATTACAACGGTGTGTCTAGAACAGGGGCCTTATTCTAGAACTCGTACCGAGTCAAATCTCTACCGAGTGGTACAAAAAGCGATTCTTGAACTCGGAAACGAGCGATCTCTCTCAAAAGATAGTTTCAGATTCATATTAACCTCACTCGGCAGGCTAACGTCACCGCGTATTTACTCGCAAGAAATCGCTCGTTTCCGAGTTCAAGAATCGCTTTTTGTACCACTCGGTAGAGATTTGACTCGGTACGAGTTCTAGAATATGGCCCCTGTTCTAGACACACCGTTGTAATTCATTTTCCTGTCCGACGAATAGTTCTATGCGTTACAAATAATAGAGCAAATCAATTATACCTTATTTATGGTTTTATCAAAGGGTATAAAAAACTGATATTGGTATCACGTAAAATTCACAAAATTGTATAAATATGATACTCATACTGAAAAATTACGCAATATAAACTACATCAATCTGTTATTAATTTTTTATTACACGTAATTTTTAAGATAGTAAAAATAAAGAAAGAGCTCTATCACGTCTTTTCATCTTAAGTACACATTTTGCCAATATTCTACTTAAAAGAACTTTAAAATGTAGAAGCCAAATAACGGGATGAGAAAAGTGGATGCCAACACTAACATTTGGATATATCAAAATGTATGTATAAGGAGTTTGTGGCAAAGTTAACAAAAATGCGGGGACAAGCATCAACGAAGACTGTACTTCGTCCATAGAGTGGAATATGTCAGTATGGAAACCAGCGGAAAATTTCAATATGGCTTATCAGCTTAAAAGGCACTGCAAACATTTACTCCATCATAATACGATGTTGGCGAGAAATGCCGCCAACTCGACTGTGGAAACTTATATAACACATTTTTTTTATATATTTTTTATATCTTCGTAGAGGGTTGCAGAAGATATTATAAAAGAAAGAAAATAAAATGAAAGAATTTTTTAACATGGTGTGAACATCATTTTATCAAGTATGCTTATATTGCTTAAAGTGCTGTTTCCCGGCATGAAAGTAGAAAACATTTTAAAATAACTTGTGCCTTTTTTTATTTATAAAGTTCATAATAGGTTTTAATCGTCTTGGAATTTATAAACTGAAATATCTCTACGTAATCCAAAATATTGAAGATTTTTTCAACAATCTTGGTGTTTAAATTGGATTAAAAATCTCAAGAAAATTTTTTCCAAGCCCATTGAATGGATTGACTTGATCTTGTGTGAGATAAAATTATATTCATTTTATAACTTTTTAATCAGGTAAAAACAAAAACTTTTATTTCAGGAAAATTATAAATTGGTGTAACTAGAGCACAAGTAGATCACAGGCGTAACTACCTATAGAAGAAAGGAAGCAAATGCTCAGGGCGAAAGATGTTAAAGGGCGCACAAAAAAAATTGTATTTTACTAGAAATTTGAAAAAAGACTTGCTTAAAGAGACTAATATGTGTTCTATTACAATTTTTGCTACATTTAACTTTATAAACAGACTGTACTGTATGCTACATTTTTAACTACAGTTCGAATCAAATTTCAAACGTCAAATTTATTGAATTTCGTTTCTAGCACAGTTCACTTTGAGTTGTTGTAGCTAACATTTTTATCTAGGTAGCTTTTTTGTAATTGTAATTCAGAAATCTCACCATTAATTAAATTGTTTTTTTAAAGGCCTATGACTTCTAAACCAAGTGGAGCTTTTTATAGGAAAAAAAGAAAATTCCAGAGAGAAGAGATTTTAAAAACTCATGAACAAATATCAAGTTTTTTCACCATAAAAACGCAAACTGTTTGCGAACTAAAGCTAGCATCAAACGAGCACACAAAACCTTAACACGTGTGATGACTGACGTCACGAAAAAAACTCAACACACATTTCACACACATCTGACACGACACGTCCTGATACCTGAAAAGTGTTGCTATCAGACGGTGTGAAATTTTTTTCCACACAATCGGATTTTTGTCCCAAAACGTGTTAACGACGCTAGTCTTCACACGAAATTTTGTCACACAGTTACACACTGTGTGACGCAGATTGAGTAGTTATCAGACGGAGTGAAAAGCCTCAAACGGTGTAATGATGAAAGACGTGTGACATCAGTCGAAATCGTCTGACGCACTGATTTGCTATCAGACCATAGCTGACATTTTGTGTATTTTCCTCGGTCATTTTGACAAGCAATTGTGCGCTATTTTAAATTTGTGAAGAAAAATAAAATTAAATTAAAATGTCAAAAAGGAAATATGAGGAGATGATGGATATGGCGATTTTGGCAGTCTATATTTTGGAAAGCAGTGACAACGACGACGACGACGAGTCAATGGGTCGAAAGCGCAGTTGTTGGACAAAGGATTGGGAGTCGCGTCGCGAGAAGGAGGGTTTCTTTGCCAAATTGATGGTGGAATTGCGCTCTGAAGAACTCGAATTGTATCGGAATTTCTTACGGATGTCGGTCGGTCAATTCGATAATTTGCTAACAATTGGTGAAGTCGCAGATAGAAACATAACAAAAGCTGTAATTGAAAACCCGTTTGGTGATATGGCATTATTTGAAGTTTAATTGAACAGCGAACAGTTGTATCAAAATTCCACTTTGAAGTCAAACTTTTCAATAAGATTTTTTTAAAATTCTCCGAATCGGATTTTGATGTATGGGAGTTTTATGTAGAATCATATCCTAAACAACTTTTGTTCTTGCACTTTTTTGATAAGATGCACCGTTTTTAAGATATTCTCTATAACACAGTGCGTGTGAAATGGCACGAATTCATGCCAGTTTACACATTGGGACATTTTCCCACACTCTTTACACAAACCGAAAAATGCCATCACAAATACCACGTTTTACACAGGGTTATCAGACGGAGGCAAAATTCGTTTAACACACGTCAAAAAAATTGTCGTAACACAGGTTATCACCAGTGTTGGGGTTATCTAGATAATAATTATCTAGATAATCATCTAGATAAAAAAAATGTTATCTTTATCTTATCTAGATAACACCCCAAAAAAGTTATCTTTATCTTATCTAGATAAAGGAAAATCCCATTTATCTAGAGATAATCGTTACCACCGAAAATCAAAAAATTAAATCTGAAAAAATGCTGAAACGAAATTGTTTTCTGCATACTTTTGAAAACCTAAAAACTTTTTTTAGGAACAGTTTTATACTTGGCAACAATTTTTGTTTACGGACAAGGAAGCGAAGTGTCACTCTTTCCCTCGCCTCTCTTCTCTTGTCCATAAAAAAAAAGTTCTGCCAGTAACTGTTGCCAAGTGTAAACCGGGCTATGAACGAAATAAAAAATCATAACGTTATAAATTTCCTTACGTAGCAAAATTAAACTTATATTTCGTGACGTTATTTCGTTTTGTATCGATAAAAAACTTAATTTCGTTACGTTATAATGTTATTATTCCGTTACACATTGTATTGAAACTGAAAACAAAAAAACGCACTGTAATAATAGTTTATCACAAAGTAATTCAGTTCAGTTTCCATAAAAATAAATTGTATAACAAATAATAAAACTCAGCAAAAAGAAAATACAAATAAAAACGGAAAAAAATGTGATTATTAAGTTAAAAAATCAATAAAAAATACAAAAGACAAAAAATCACACAAAAGTTTTGTTCATTAAAAAAACTGTCTCCACCAAAGCGTGATTTTGATATCAAAGATATAGAATTTTTTTATAGAATTTCGCTCTACTTCTGGAGTTACTAAAAAGAAAATCTTTTCGCTACCAAAAAACTTGCTTAGAAGATTTCCATTTTTGTATCTCCAGAAATAGAGTGAATCTGGCCAAAACAAAATCCGATTTAGAATCAAAATACGATTAAAAACAATACTCCAATATTTTTGATTATATTTTATGTCTGTGGGGTTATACTTGATGAACTTTTGTGGGAAATTTCACAAAAATATAATACTCAACAAAACAAGGAAATACTAATAAACAACGAAAAAACGTAATATTTTTTCGTTTTTCGTTATGGTAACGGAATTGAATTTCTATAACGTTCATTATAACGTAATTTTGAAGAAAAAGCCCGAAAATCATTTCGTTATTTCGTTACGTTACGATAACGTTTCTTATCCGTTTTCTTTTATTATTATTTCGTTTCTTATTATATTTAAATTGGAAATCAAGAAAAGCAAAAAATGTTGTGCTATTTTTTTAGTACGTAATTTTGAATTTTGTGCAATGTCAAAATAAATATTTATCTAAAAATTATCTAGATAATTTGGCTTTTTATCTTATCTTATCTATTATCTTTCATATTTTCATTATCTATTATCTTATCTAGATAAACATTACGAGCATTTATCTTTATCTTTATCTAGATAAAAAAATAATTATCTGGCCCCAACACTGGTTATCACACAGTATGTAAACAAAAATTCTGTCACAATTTAAGTTATCAGACGGTGTAAACCGGTGTGACAATTTTGTGACGTCAAAATTACGTCAGTCATCACACGTGTGACGGTTTTGTGTACTCGTCTGATGCTAGCTTAACTATCAACAATAACAAAACAACACCTGCATCTCGATTGATTGATCAAAAAGAAAATATAGAATCCATCCAAGACATTCCAAATAGACAACCACAGTAACAAGATGAATAGAAAAAATATTCCTTTTTTCGTGAAATGGTGACTATTACTTTTTTTAGGATATCTGGTCCTTAATTAAGATCGACTTTAACTCATTTCGGCTAAGTGGCTTAACGACCACCACTTTGAACAACTTTGAGCCTTATTGTTATCAAACTTGTTATTATGAGGTCAAACTTGTTATTAAAAAGTCAAACTTGGTACTATGAAAATACAAGGCTGGGCCACAGTGGGTTAATGTTTAGTAATAACTTTCTGTTAGGTCTTCCTTTCTTTATTGCAACAATCTCTATCAGTATAAAAAATCGCGAAAAACTTCAAAGTCTCCTAACATGGGCCACCTTGAAATTTCCAATTTGGACTTGGGCTACAGTTAAGAAATTTTACAAGCATAGTTGACCATACGCCCGGAATAGCCGGGACATTCTCGGATTTAGGCATGTTGTACGAGCGTCCTGGAAATTAAACTTTTGTCCCGGAATTATGCAATCTAGTACTGTAATTTCATATTTCCGAAAAAAAATTGACCGCGTTAGTAAAGATATGATCACAAATAAAAATTCAAAAAACCTTCTTCTCTCTTTCAAAAATGTTCACGATTAATTTCGAAGCACTAAAAATTTCCTCACAAATTACCCCCAAAATTGCTGCCGGTCTATCACACAAAAATCACCGTCGGGCCACTCGGGCCATTTGGGCCTTTATCACTATAAATTAATAACTTTTTGGCATCGAAGTTGGAGAAATGGATTAATCTAAAATCGGACTTTCTACTTGAAACCATTCGCTACCGTCATTTAAAGTTTTTCTAACTATTTTAAGGTATCAGTAGCCTAATCGCAATGAGTTGTTACTTTGACAATTCCATATTTTTAAATGAAAAAAAAAATATGACAAAATCGACCCAGCCAACTTTTTCACCAAACATTTTATACATATCCGACATATCCCTAATCGAGGCACGCTTTAACAACACCATTTTGCTTTACAAGCTAAAAATGTTGTAACAGCAAAAGGTCTAAAACGTACCTCGAAAAACGTATGACCAGGTGTACGAACCTGGATACGAGCTCTCGCCCAAAATGTTAACATCAAATCAAGATCGTCCAATCTTTCCCAATTGTGATGAAGAAAATAAACCAATTGCTATGCTGGAAAGAAGCCAAATTTGCCCTGACTTAACCCAAACCCATCAAAGATTTAGCCAGTAACCCTGCGTCAACGCCATATGGAATATGCCGAACCTCAAGCTCTGATATTAAGGACCTCCGAAACTCCAAAAGCTACAAAATAACGCGAGTGTGCCGCACGTATCAAAAATTGGTTCTATTGTAACCGTTTATGGATAGCTCCAAAATCACAGTTAAATATCATCCAATTATTGGAATTCTGGATTCCGGGGCTGATGTAAGTTGTTTGGGGAGTGATTCTCTAGATCCCATAAAACAATTAAACCTTGACGTGCATAAGATCAATTCTGTAACTCACCCGTTACACTCGTCATGATACCAGGCCAAGTTCGACTTTGTCTGGATCCCAGGAAAGTCAACGGGATGATAGCGAAAGACCCCTTCCAGACAATTGATTTTTAAGCCATCTAGAAGACCCACGCTACATCTCGAGTCTAGACCTCACAGACGCGTTCTGGCAAATTTCCCTCGAGATGAAATCTCACGAGTTGTCCGCGTTTACAGTGCTAAATCGACATCTGCACAAGTTTACAAGTTTATGCCGTTCGGGCTGTGCGACGCACCGCAAAGGATATGCCACATCATGAACAAAGTGGAACTTCGTCGTTATGTGTCTCTTTATCTTGACGATCTCTTAATCATTTCCCCAATTTTGAGCTCCATATTCGTATACTTGGTAAGATAGCGAAATGTTTGAGATGTGCTAACTTAACAATAAGCATAAAAAAGAGCAGTTTCTGTAATGAGCAGTTTCTGTAAACAGCAGTTTCTGTAAAAAGCAGTTAAAGTACCTGGCGTAGATCATGGTTTCAAGCTCTATCCGTCCAAAGTCCAAGCCGTCGCCGAATTTTCTGTACCGAAAACCGCCAAACAGGTATATCGCTTCCTAGGAATGACCGGATGGTACAGGAAATTCGTGCCTAACTACTCAAGCCTGGCTGCACAGATAACGGATTGCCTAAAGAAGTCAACTTCCAAATTCAAATGGAATCCAGCAGCTCAGTCTGAGCTCGAAAAGCTAAAGCAAATCTTGATCACAGCTCCAGTCCTTACAGCACCGAACTTTTGTTGGAGTTTTGTACTAAGTCAGTGAGGACGTTGGGGAAAGGCCCATCGCATATATATCAGAGAAACTTAATACGGCTCAACAAAATTACGTTTTGTATATTAAGAAATTTGAACCATGCGTTAAACGTCCATAAACGGTGATTATCGATCATACAAGCTTAGGTTGGGCCGATGGTCCTTCAAGCTCCAGGCTTTTGATTTCCAAATACAACATCGAAAAGGAAGCCAAAACATTTTGCCTGATATCGTGTCGAGGATGTATATGGACGAGATTGGCATTTCGATCGAACCTCCTCTTGTTGATTTTGATTCTCCGCATTTCCAAACCTAAGAATACAAAGAACTTGTAACAGAGTTGATAACAATCACCGTAAACTACCGGACATTTGCATTTCAGATGCGAACAGATGTACCGAGGCGATCTGGTTGCAGAAGGTAAGGCCTGGAATATGTGGGTATCGTCGTTCGTGATCTCCGCTTTGATCTCGGCGGCTCATGATGTCCCGCAAGCTTGGAATGGCGGGATAAACAAAACCATGCAAAGACTTCAAGAACTGTTCTATTGACCAAACATAATGGGCCAAGTGAGCGAATATATAAAGAACTGCGACGTATGTAAGCAATGGAAGGCCCCAAACAAGACCTTGTGTCCAAGGATGAGGAATCCCAGGTAAACCGAAGGGAATACTATGTTTCCCGTAATTCTCGATCAATTAAGTAAATTCATGATCCTCTAACCGATGAGATATGCTACGGCAAATTAAGTATACGATTTTTGAGAAATCAGGTTTTCTAACACTTGGGGTCCCCGAATCCTTGATTTCCGATAATGGCCCCCAATTCAAATCAAAAGATTTTAAATCCTTTTTGACACACCATGGCGTAAAATACATGTTAACTGCTATATACTCCGCTCAGGTGAAGCCCTCAGAAAGGGTAACTAGATCGGTTTTGGCAGCGAAAAGGTCATATTTCAAAAGCGACCATAGGCATCGGGACGGTTAGTTAGCGGATATACTTTGTATCTTACTTACGTCAGACCATTCATCAACGGGATTTTCGCTCAGCACTTAAAAAAAATGACTTAAGATTTAAGTTCAATAAATAAAAATAAATTATTATTGTCTTTTATTGGTTATTGTTGGCAATAATCAATAACGTATTTTGATGTATGGAAAAATTATGCAAAATAATTTTTAGATGCGTTTTTTATACAAACTTTTCAATTCAACTCACTGATTTTGAGGAAATGAATAGGGGGATGAATAGTCCATTTTTGAAGGGAATACTATACTATTTGAAGGGATTACTAAGAGTTCACTTTCCGTCGAGTAAATTTTCAGCCATATCGAGTCAGCACTTTAGCTTTGCTGTCGTCAAATAGTACAAAAATAGAGAAATGTTGAAACAGAAAGTTTCGGGTGGTGAAAAGGAATGAGGGGAACAAAATCGCAAACAGCCTATAACTTTCCCAGATGTCCAAGCTTAATTTAGGAAAACCGCACCAAAATCTGTTGAATGGTTTTCGAGCTAAGTCAAGTCACAAACTTTTTTTGGTCTGAGGATGGTTCGACATTGAATTCTCGTAACCGAAACTTTATGCCTCCTATCAAAATTTTTTCAAATTCCTGCTGCTTCTATTAAAACTTAATTTCATTGTATTTAATAGTTCACCGAGAGCAATCCGGTACTTGGATTGAACTAGTTTCGAGAGAAACAAATATTCCAGATGACCAATAAGTCCAAGAAATTGTTCATAATAAAAATAAATGTCATCCGTAGTTTGGTTTTGAAACACAATACGACAGATAGCTTTTTCTAAATCATATTTTCTGTTGGCGAAAATTATCAAAAAATTAATTTTTTTTAAAATTAGCAATTCAACCAAAATGTGAGAAAGTTAAATAACAAAAAAAAACAACCCCTATTCAATTTTTTCATCTTTTTTTTTATTCTTGTTTTCTTGAAACCTACAGCAGAAGATAACATGACGTATATCTTTTTATTGAATATAGGGTAGCTCGTGTTAGTCTCCCCTTCCCAACATTACTTTTTTTTTGCTTTTCACGTTATAATTTCGTAAACCCAAGGAGTATGGCAATGTTTGCTCTATTTGTTTTCTGTTTGTTTAAGCTTACAAACAAGTAAACAGAACATTCCTATATGAACCGGGGTAAGCCACTCGAAACGAAGAAATGTAGCAGTCAGAAGAAAATTTACTTAAGGTCAACTACATATTAGATACGTGCTATATCACAAATTTTGATATTCTACTTTGTTGCTTGGGTATAAAAAAGAAGGTGAAGTGATTGGGTGCAGGAGTGATGATGCCATATCTTCCAGTATACCATCATTTTTAAAGGGGCGTTTTATCAGAAAACAAATTTCTCAAGAAATTTGTCTTTTAGGGTCGACCTGAACAGCAAGTCAGGTGTAAACTTCAAATTGCGAATTTCACGTATGAAATTGTAAACTTCAATAAAGCAGTTTCTTAACTTTGATATTAACAATACCTGTTTTCCTATAGTCGGCGTAGAAATTGTGTAATACGAAAATGTTGATTTTCTTGAGCTAATTTTAATTTATGGTTACCGTTTTTTTTCCTTTCTCAGATATATGTCGGGTTGCCATAACAAATTTTTGAAAACTAGGACTCATGGGCAAAAAACCCAGGACACGCTCAAAATATTAAAAAAAATGAGTTTAGGTCAGCCGTATCAAACTCAGGTTAAGTGTTCATTAAGTGTTAATGGTCACATTAAGTGTTTTACATCAAACCGCGGGCCGTGTAATAAACAAACATGTGGTAACAGTTCTATAATATTATGACTGAAATTTAATTTATAAATTTACAGAAAAAAGTTATGCGCCACAGGTGAACTTTTTTGAAAATCTGCTCAAGACGCGAAAATTCTTAACTTAGTGAGGGAGAAGCGAGGAACCTGCCAGATATCAAACTCTCCGACGCTTATGAGTATCATTGCGTGCTTCGGCTTCAAAATCAGTACGACATGAATGACTGGAGTATGAAAAATGTGTTATCTCATACTTTTCAGACCGTGTTTTATTTTTTTTATCTGGTGCTAGTCATTTTATCTCTGCTTAGGTCGACAATGAAACAATTTTTTAAAGCTCAATATACCTTGCAAACAAAAATAAACAAAAAAGAAATGCGCCGCAGGCACAAGATTTAACAATTCAAGGTCAAATATATCCTTAAATTGAAAAAATACAAAACACGGACTATGGTTTTGTCTTTCTTGACGTATTGGTTTTATAAAACAAACTTTTTAATTGGCTCGAAATTTTCCGGACATGTTTAAAAACCCCACACACATGGAAACATCAATCTTCTATTCCGAAAATCAATGGCTGGAGCTCATCAGAGTGACGCCATAGTTCTATGTCATTGACCTGACCACGAAGAATGTGGGCGAAGTCGAGAAATTCAAATAAGTAATTTTGTCTTGGGGGAATAAGACACCTAGAATTGACATTTAGAACTAATTCTTGAACCCACAAATCCGTTTCAGAATTAACATTTAGACTTTACTCTGCAACCAAAGTAAAAATAGTTTAATCTCCCAAAGTAAAAATAACCTTCCAAAGTAAAAATAGTTCGAATAAAACATTTGACTCTACAGTATAATTCACAAATAGAGAAATTAATTCCTAGTTTACTTATGTAAAGAAATTTGAATTCTCATACCTACGAGTATTTTATAGGATTTGACCCAATAAGCACTTTATGTGAGAGATTGTCAAAAGGTCTTAACCCAATAAGCAAAGAATGTTAGATATTAGTTGTATTGTTAGATATTAGCTGTAAAAATGTTAGATATTGTCGGATTAAGAGACCTATATGGATCATTAAAAAAACTTAAGCGTTTATTGTGAGTGCAAATTTGTTTTTGGCTATGTTGTAACCCGTATGTAATGGCAATAACTTTTAAAATCGCAAAAGCCATATAATTACCAGCTTGAATAGAAATAGCTTCGTTTTCTTGCCGCTAGGTTTTTCCATTTTAGGATAATAACCCATAACGGCCCAAGTCCATTTTTAGGAAAAAGCCAAATCGCTTTGTCTTGAATACTATATACAGGCTTTTTGGCTCGATCTTCGTTGTAGAAATTTTCTTGAGATGCCCAATTATGTAAAACGACGACGAGTGGAGGCAGATGGGTCATCGTTTACACTCTGCCGTACAACCTCCACAGCTACTTCAGTACGTAGAGGTTGATGAGATCCTCTTCCTGGAAGATCTGCCACTGAGTCCTGTTGCTCAAGACGGGAAACTAAGTTCCTAATCATGTTGCAACTAGGAGCTGTTCTGACATTAAAATGATGGCGGTATTTCCGTTGAGTTAAAACTATAGACCAGGGGCCATCAAAGTAACTGTCGCTACCTTTACAATCAAAACTTATAACCACTACAAATTAAAATACAGTTCAATGAAACACAACCTTGCACGGCAATGGCTTGACACGAACTGATTTAAAATGAAATGCGCCATGCTAATAATGCCCCGATTCCAACTCAAAGCACGATTCGTTTTATTCCTGCGATCCGAAGCCGCACACACAAGCATTACAGCACACAATAAAAGGTCGATTATAGTGGCTACGCTGTTAAAGCCAATCTGTGTGATGAGCCAGCCGAGCCACTAGCTGATGATGCCTGCTATAGACCTTTCCGAAGAATAAAGAAACACTAGAATTTTAATCCGTTGTTGCACATCGTATATCTGCAAAAAACGTGTTATAAGTCACACAAAAAAAATGCGAAAATTTATAAAAACAAAGGGGTTAATGATACTTTTAACCCTGGACCCGTGTACTGGGCACTTGAGTGCCCAGAACGATTTTCGAACCGAAATTAACCATATTTTTAATAAAGAATATGATGAAATGCAATATATTTCTGAAAGATACTGAAATTTAGAGTACAAAAACAAAAAAAAAAAATCCAAATTGTATATCTTCGGGGGGGTTGTGGAAGGTGTCAAAAAAAAAGCGTAATATCGTGTACTTGGGCACTCAGTGCCCAAGTCAGTACATTTTGTATGAATTTTGTTTTTATTTTGATTACAGCTTTGGGTTTTTCCCCTTTTATGATTTTTCTTGTATGCAGATATTATATTGTATTGTTATATTATTTATATTATAATATTTATATTGTATTGTTGTCATGTATTGCATTTTCTTTCGTGGAGTACATGATTTGTTGGAGAAATCGAGTACCAGATTCGCGAGCTTACAAGGTGGTCTATATTCTCAGTCGATTTTTGCAAATTATATTTTCCCATTGTATTTCTACTTGTTTAACGAATAAACCAATTTTTATGGTTTTTAAACAAACCAGCCATACATTTTCTATTGGAATTGCATCTGGGCACTGAGTGCCCAAGTACACGATAAATGGAAGTTTTATAGTACACGGGTCCAGGGTTAACCGCAAAATGCGTACCTCTTCAATTGGGAAATTTAAAATGACTCGTACTGTAGGTTCTGTATTCGAATCACAAAGTACTCGCAGAGTAAAAAAATAGTAAATGTAACTACTTTATATCGGGACTATTACAGTTAATTCTCATTACAGAATAGTTAATTTGATTTGAAAAAATAGTCAATTTAAATACCAAATAGTAAATGTTACTATACTAAGAAGTTAAATTTCTTAAAAAAATTGTCAATTTTGACTATTTTTGTAATCAAAACTAACTATTTTAGTATTAGTCACTTTTCTCTCAGTGTAGTTCTCTTTTTTCGATCAAACAGAACATCAATTCGACCAATTTTTTGTTCTGCCAAACTAGGTGGATTTGCGTTGCTTTAAGAAATGGAAGTGTTTAATTCATCAAAGTCTTGGATCCCTCGTTATTATGAATTGTTTCTCCAAATACGACATTCCCTAAAGAATAGCTCCACGTCTTTTTTGTGTTCGAGGGAAACTCAATTCGAGGGCAGAGCATACAATATTTTTGAAATAGTTTTAAGTGTGCTTGTGATTTGTGATTCGACTTCGAATTAGTGGTTTGTCTTTTTTGTTTATTAAGTTTAAGCAATAAGTTTAATTGAAATATAACTAGTCTACTACATACAAGTATTTGCAAATCACCACACTCGCTTTCGCATTGCACTCGTACAGCCCCCAAAAACATTTAAAATTTAAACTAATTCTAATTTAATTTTTTCTTTATTTCTTCCAATTCATACAAATTTCTACAATTTCTACTATTCCCATAGTTACCAACAAAATATTCAAACCTCGTAAAATTCGCTCTTTCCGCTTTTCATTTTAAATAATTTTGAGAACAGGTCCTGAATTCTAAGTACAGCTATCATATATCTTCTAGCGAAGGGGAACAAATATATTTAGTCAGTTATAAGTATGCTTATATACAACATTTGCACCCAGAGAAGTAATTTGATATATTAGTTTCATTCATTGAGTTCGTATTCTCTTCTTTTCTCTTAAGAAAGTCGGGTTATTACGATATTTAAAAAAAAATTTTGATTATCCAATCACATTTTTTTTAAATTTGTTATAAAATTTGCATAAATAAAATTTGTCATTAAAATTTCTGCCATAATTCTTTAGGTAATGTCTTTCCCGACATCATTAAGAGGTACAAAAATTAATAAAAATAATAGAGAAAACGCATATTCTCTAATGTTTTCTGTGGTCAACATATGTCCTTTGTGTGATCGATTTCGTTTTTATAGTTTTTCGGATCCTAGACCTCATGACAATGTCGTTGCCTCTTATTTCTTAGAAAAAAAATTTTTTTTTTGTGTTTTTAGTGTTACCATTTCAAAGCTTTCATACAGCATTAGAAGTCGATTTAATTAATGGTACAATTTTGGTACCACCGTGCAGCATTTGTTATGACAAAAATGTTATATCGTGTGTAACCCCGAGCCTGTAATGGTTAAAGTAGCTTAAGTCGCCAAAGGGATTTGTATCACAGATCTCTTTGGCTCCGCCTTAAAATCGACTTAAGCTACTTTAACTTATTACCACTAATATTGTATATATATATCGATTTTAAATAGTTCGATGTACGGATTTTCTTTAACCTTACCGCAGATAATGTCGGTAATGGGTTGGGTTTGGAGAAAATGATTTGTTTAGAAAGAGTACCACAATCTCAAAAGTAGTACATGGAAGTAGAAATGAAAGATCAGGTCAGCACCCTATAAATAGGGACGAACGTTTTTTTTATAGTTATTATTGATGCATATGCTTGGTTAATCGCTAAAAATTGCACTCCGTTGTCGAGCGGCGCATTGCAAATCGTGAACATCATACATACATGCACACATAAATATCCAATACATAACCTTTACAGAAGTCGGTTAAATATGGCTCTGTTAAATCTTGTGTGACTTTAACTTTTTATTTGGGGCAATAACATTTTTGTATTCTTTCTAAAGCTATTCAACTCGTTCTAATGAAAGCGACGTTAGTATTTTCTGAGAGCCGAATAAGTACAGTTTTAATTCGACATACTAAACCCCGTTTACTTTGACCTAGCGACTTGAAATTTTTTGTAAATAAGTTATACAAAAATCGTACTTTTCTATCAACTTTGAAAAAAGTAACAATAGCTATAACGAGTATAAAATCTTTTGAAAAAATACAGTTTTCTGAAAGTTTCTCGAAGTCTATACGCTTTTGGGAAAAATGAATATAACGAGATTTAAAGGATATCAAAATTTCACACTTTTTTTGCACTTCCGGTTTTTTCTACATATTTCTAACGGTTCTCAAGAAACTTGAAAAAAAATAAGTTTTTTGAAAACTTCTCGGAAACTATGCGCTTAAAGGAAAGCTTAAAGGAAAAATTTCCTGCATTCTTTCCTTAAACCGTTTTTACATATCTTTAACGGTTCTCATGATATTTGAAAAACATACTTTTTACATTTTTTTTTTTTTTTTTTTCAAAACTAAATATTCCAGAGGAAAGTTTTGTGTTGATCACAACTGATATTTTTATACCCGTATGGTGCAACCAAAGGGTATATTAAATCTGCCTTACCGTTTGTAACGCCAAAATCCCGTCATCACACAAAAAAATGAATTACACCGGTGTGTTTAGAATGATAAAATATAATTCAATTTTGCATATCCGTCCGTCTGTCCGTCTGTCTGTCTGTGGCGCGGATTGCGGGCGCACGGATTGAGCTAGAGACTTGAAATTTTGCGCAGATCCGTTTTTCGTAAAATGCGAGGCTAAGTTCGTTAATGGGCAAAAATGGACCATTAGGGAGGTACCCCCCATACGAACGAAAGCATTTTTTGCGAATATCTCAAAAACGGTGCATCTTATCAAAAAAGTCCAAGAACAAAAGTTATTTAGGATATGATTCTACATAAAACTCATATACATCAAAATCCGAATGGAATAAATTTTAAAAAATCTTATTGGAAAGTTTGACTTCAAAGTGGAATTTTGATACAACTGTTCGCTGTTCACTTAAATCACCATACGGGTTTTCAATAATTGCCAGATTGGCAATTATAGCTTTTGTTATGTTTTAAATTTAAACTTTTTTGGCTATGTGCGAATCCGCGAAATTTTCACGTTTATACTCAACACGCCGAATGTCAGAATTTCATCCTGAGAAAAGCCTGCGTAATTTTTTGACACTTCAAAGACGATCAGGGAAAACAAAGGAAATAAATACACTAAATGTGACTTTTATAAATTTATACACATCCACACAGCAAAAATTAATTGTTTTCCACCACTGTCAGAATTTGGATTTTCTCAATAGATATTAAACACCATTTTCGTTCTATAAAAATTTCGCGGATTCGCAAACAACCTTTGTAGGATTCAAAAAGATTCAAATCAATAATTTTAACAAAAATAACTCTGCTGAAATTTTTGAAACAAAAAAAAACGAATAAAAAAAAATAGTTAATGAAAATGACTGGTTCTTGAGATTTAAATTCTGTCTACAGCAAATTTGATCCTTTGAAATTTTTAGAAAACTAGTTTATTGCAACTCTTTTTCTGGGTTTTTTTCATTATCGGATTTTGAGCAATAAAAATTCCATTGGGTGCTATCACTTCTCGTCTGCAAAAAGATGTCGAAACGTTATGTCATTGTTGGATTTGTTTTCTATACTTAACGAAAAATCCATGCAACTCACTTTCAGTGTTATACATGTGGCTATACACCTATGTATAAATCGTGTCTCACTTCTTGTCCTTAAACACTTAACCAACACATTCAGGAAACAACAAAATGTGACAAGTCATGGTGTATGTGCCCTTTTTCGAATGAATACACTTATAAAAGTTATGTTAAATGGGTGGCAGATGATTCCATGATATGCGGCAGTTTGAGACTGAAGTCACATCAGACCAATGCTCAATAGCACAACAAATAGAAATAGAAACTAGAATGAAACTCTATAAAGAAGGATATTGGTAATTCTCTATCCTATCCCCATGATGCCATTACAGAAATCGTGACATATCGAATGCTTTACTGCTATACTTTACTCATACTGATAGAAAACCATTCGATAAACATTTTATCATATACTCGTACTTTTTTGCCACGTAACTTGAAAATTTTCTTTTTTTTATGGATATATACACACATTTCTTTTTTTTTTCAAGTATAAATCGCACACAAAATACTCGAAAGAGATATACTCTAAAGAAGACACAATCTCCAGTTATTTTTTCTTTACCTCTTCAATATTTTCGGTTTTTTTCATTTTAACATTTCTGCCTTCATATTTATACAAACTAAATGTTCAGTATTCTATTGGTCCAATCCCTTAAACCATTTTAGTGATATCAAAACAGTTCCGGAGATAAAAAGGTTAACAGAGCTTTTCGGATTTCAGGCAATCTCAATATTTACTCCTAAGTCATTTTATTGGGATCTCCTTTCTTATGAATATCCATTCAGATTTATTCTAGTACATTTTTTTCAAGTTGCCAATTACTAATAAAATATTTTAGTAACTAAATTTGATTGGGCTAGAATAAAAAAAAAATAACAAAAGCTACAATCGTTACACAGAAAAAAAATAATGTTGTATTATTTACAAAATGGGTTTTGTTAAGCCTAACAAAAAAAAAATCGTAAATATTACTGAAGTTTTGTATATTACTACGAAAAAATTAACCAATATTTTTTCGTATAGTGTAATGAACGCCGGTTAAAATTTCCCTATCAATTCTTTTCCCTTCAAGAAAGATCAAATTTTTTTTATTTTTTTTTAATTTTTTTTATTTTCTTTCGAACAACTATCAAGGTTGATATTGAAGAGTTTGTGTGTCCAAGAGAATAAAATACAATATAAACACGAACGGAAAAGATTTTATTAATGTAACGACAAAAACAACATTTAAAGTGAACAGGAAAAACTGAAGTGAAGAAAACTTACAAATTATGAATGACTACAAATTCTATGAATTACTATGATTAACAATAATTAACAAAGTAGAATAAACGACTTGGTTTGAACGTTATTCAACACCCCCTCTCGAGTCAAGCCGAGTCGGTAGTGATCCTTTTAACACCAAGTGCATCTAGACATTTCCAATGTTTTGGTTTCGGTAATCCTTTTGTAAATACATCTGCAGGCATTTCATCTGTTGACATATACAGTAGTTTGATTTCATCTGCTGTTAAAGCTTCCCGCACAAAATGATGACGTACATGAATGTGCTTAGTACGTGAATGAAAAACGGGATTTTCGGCAAGTTTTTGCGCCCCTTGATTGTCGTTATATAAGGTTATTCCAGACAATTTGATACCCATTTCTTCAGCTAATCTTCGCAAATGAATCGCCTCTTTAGAAGCTTCGCCAAGTGCCATATACTCGGCTTCTGTCGACGATAATGCGACGGTACGTTGTTTTCGCGATTCCCACGAAACTATTCCTCCTGACATGGTAAAAGCGTAACCGGTGTAGGACCTCCTGTCGTTGACACATGCTGCCCAATCAGCATCTGCATATCCGGTCAAACTACCCCCTCTTGCTCCAAAGGTTAAACCCACATCCAAAGTCCCCTTCAAATATCTCAACACACGTTTTGCAGCTTGCCAATGACTTTTTCCAAAACAATCATTAAACTGACTCAGGACACTTGCAACATGGGATATGTCCGGGCGTGTTGCTACTGAGAGATACATTAAAGCACCGACAAGTTCTCGGTAAGGTGGTTTTTCTCCACAATCGGCCGTCCAGACATCAGACTTTGACAATTTTACACTAGCTTCAAGCGGTGTAGAAACTGGTTTACACGTTGTCATTTCGAAGCGCTTTAAAATGTCGAGGATATATCCACGCTGACTCATCGTGATAGTCGAATTTCTGCAAGTAAATTCAATACCAAGACAATAAGACATCTTACCTAAATCCTTCATTTCAAAGAATTTATTCAAAGATTTGTAGACCCTGTCGATCTTTTTCTCATCACGTGACAAAATTATAATATCGTCAACGTAAACGATGATAATACGTAAATCGTTATTTTTGTCCATTACGTAGACACTCGCATCTCCTTTTGTTGGAACTGCTCCAAGTTTCTGAAGTTCTTGGTTAAGACGTTGATACCAGCAGCGTCCGGCTTGTTTAAGACCGTATAACGCTTTCTTCATCTTACAAACTTTATTACCTGATGACAACTGCGACAACATTTTCTTGGCTTTAGAAACTACATTCGATGTTCCAAACTTCTTCTTCACGATGAACTCAAGAGCCTTTTCTGTATTACTAGGAACTTCCATGAAAATCTCTTCCTCGATAACACCATTAAGAAATGCGGTAGTAACATCAAACTGTCGTATATGCATACCGTATTGCGCTGCAAGAGCCATAGCTAGACGAATTGAGCTGAATCGAGCTACTGGTGCAAAAGTCTCGTTGTAATCCATTCCAGGACGTTGAGAAAATCCTTTAGCAACTACCCTAGCTTTTCTCTTAACGACAGCTCCGTCTGCATCATATTTGTTTCGCAATACTACACGACTGCCTACAACCGAACGATTTTCTGGTCTTTCTACCAAATCCCAAGTATCATTCTTCAGAATGGAAGCAAACTCGTCAACCATTGCTAATAGCCATTCATCCTTGTCAGGACCGGATATTGCAGTCCCAATTGCGACTTCCGCTGTACAAGCCATATTAGCATCTACAATATCGTCGACATCTTCTTCTATCATCTGATACTCCTTTATTGGTCTACCTCGATTTCCTGTTCGAATTTTTCGTGGTCTACCTGGTCCACGTCTCGAAGATGACGTCGTTGCTTCTTCATTATCAGATGTAAGCTCACTTGGAAATTCCAGTTCTACTTCATCTTGTTGCTGTAAACGTCTTACATTAGTATCATCAATGGTATCTTCATTCGATGAACTTTTTCTATTCAGAACAACATCGATAGACGGCATGTCCTGCCTTTCTTCTCTTATTTCCCCCTGTTCGGAATAGAAAAATTCATGCTGATAGGGTTGATTTGTTGAATTTGCTTTCAAAAATTTGACATCCCGCGATATTTCAATTCGCTTTTCTTCAAGAATCCATATTCTGAAAGCTTTGGCGTTTTCTGCAAATCCAAGGAACACACCCTTTCGGGCTTGAGGCTTAAATTTTCCCCCTTGCTTAGATCGGTTCAAACAATATACCGCGCAACCAAATTCCTCTAAATTGCTAACATCTGGTAATTTGCACATCCACGCTTCATAGGGAGTACGTCCATCAAGAGCAGTTGTTGGACACCGATTCCTAATATAATTTGCCATAAATATGGCTTCTGCCCAAAAAGATGGTGGAAGATTTGACTGTATCAACAGACATCTTGCCATTTCGACTAACGTGCGATTTTTACGCTCCGCCACTCCATTCTGCTCAGGATTATTAGGAACGGTCAAACGTCGTTGAATACCAGATTTCCTAAACAGATCATCGAATTTAGCATTTAAATATTCGGTACCATTGTCAGACTGCACCGATTTAATTTTTCTGCCATGCTGTGTCTCAATCATGTTTTTGAAATTCTGAAACTCATCAAATACTTCATTTTTGTGTCTTATAAATTTTACCTCACTCCAGCGAGTAGCGTCGTCAATAAACGTAACGAAGTATCTAGATTTTCCCTTAGATTCGACTCTCATCGGACCGCAGACATCTGTATGAATTATTTCGCCTGGTGTTGATTTTCTCTCCGACTTCTTTGGAAACGACTGCCGAACCATCTTCCCTTGAATACACACTTCGCACTCAATATTAGTATTTAGATCTTTAATTTCAAGACCATGCACTAGTTTCTTCTTTAATACATCCCTTAGATCCTTTTCGTTGAGATGCCCCATTTTTCTGTGCCAATCCATCAGCGAGTTATTTTGCGATTTGCCAACACGTGCGGCTTTCACCTGTTCGGATATACGAGTATCCTTCACGTAAAATAGTCCATCAATTCGATCTGCTAATAACATAACACTACCATCTGAGTGTAACACTTTGGCTGAGTTCTTATCGAACAACACTCGATAGCCTTTATCAACAAATTTCCCGACCGATAGCAAATTAGTTCGTAAATCCGGCACATATAATACATCCTTCAAATTAACAGTTTTTTCGTGATTATTCACACAAGAAGATAACTGAGCAACACCTTTAGCATTTATCTGTGTGGAACTAAAATTAGCCAAATTCAGTTTGTCACATATATCCGAATTTACACAAGAAAAATTGTCTAAGTCCTTACACATATGCGATGTGCAACCGCTGTCAAGACACCAATTCTTGTCGTTCGAGACACTAGCTGAATACAAGGATAACGCACATGCACTAAATTCCGCACTTTCCGTTTTGCGCGCTTCATGTCGCTCATTTTTCGATTTTGACTTACAGTCCCGCGCTTTGTGACCTCGCTTTTTACACTTATAGCACGTAATTTGATTTCCGGTATCACGTTTCTCGAATTTTTCTGATTTATTCTCGTTTCGATATTTATACGACTTTTGGGCTATCATTGCGTTCTGCGCCACATTTCTCCGAGTACTATTTCTCGCGTCGCTTTCTTCAACGATTTTAATTCGCAGGATCTCTGGACTTGGAAGATCATCACGAGATTCAATAGCAATTCTGAAATTTTCGAAATTTGCTGGAAGACTGTATAGTAGCAAAATCGACAAAAGATCATCATTAATCCCAACTTCCATATCCTTGAGCTGATCTACTGCATCAAAGAATTTTCTGAGATGGTCGTGAACATAATCACCCTCATGCATCCTGTAAAGTACGATTTGTTTTAACAAATTAGCTTTCCGAGCAGGACCCCTGGACTGGTATATAGCCTCCAATTTCTGCCAAAGCTCTCGAGATGTTGAACAATCCTTCACCTGCTTTAATTCGGACGAATGAATCGCAAGAAGTATGTCGGACATAGCCTTGCTGTCGCCCTCTTCCCACTTCTTTACTGCTGCTGCCGACGTCTCAATATTTTCCACTGAGTTAGGTTTCACATTCACACCATTTGCATAATGCCACGCATCATTTTTGATCAATAGAGCTTTCATGTGAATTTTCCATGTATCAAAATTGTCTTTTGAAAGCATTTCGATGCGCATTACGGTGGTTGAAGACATTTCAAGAAAAAAAATTTCACGTCACAGAATGTTCACGAACAAATCGATTAAAAATTACACAAATTTTATTTTTCTTCCCGAACACGTATTTTAATTCTCTATTGCGTCTTCTGGGCCCATAACCTATTGAAGAGTTTGTGTGTCCAAGAGAATAAAATACAATATAAACACGAACGGAAAAGATTTTATTAATGTAACGACAAAAACAACATTTAAAGTGAACAGGAAAAACTGAAGTGAAGAAAACTTACAAATTATGAATGACTACAAATTCTATGAATTACTATGATTAACAATAATTAGCAAAGTAGAATAAACGACTTGGTTTGAACGTTATTCAACAGTTGAGCATCCCAGATTTTATCGCGTTAGCAACAATCTGTGTAACAGCGCCGGTTAAAATTTTTATATCAATTCATTTCTCTTCAAGAAAGATCCTCTTTTCAACAAATATTAAGGTTGAGCTTCCCTGATTTCATCGCGTTAGCAACAATCTGTGTAACGAACGCAACTTATTATTCTTTTATCTAGCGTTTGAGAATAAATTCAAATAAAAAACGGTACTAATAAATTGCTTCAACAATTTAATTGTTTCCCAAAAAATCGAAGCGAAGCCAAAATTCGGAAACAAAGAAAAAGCGAGTCAGTCTAGATCAAACGAAAGAAAAGTCAGTATCGAACGTCCCGTATTCCTTTTTTGAAAAAAAAGCCTTTTTTTAAAACTTTTAAATTTTTTTTTGCGTCAAACTGGCCGCGCAAAAGGCGGGTTTTTTATTTGTTTCGTTGCGTGAAATTAATTGCGTTTACTATGTCGCGATGAAAATTTGAGAAAGTGATAGGAATTGTAAATTGTACTTAGTTTATTTTAAAACTACAAAAAAAAAAGAATATAGGCTAGTTTAAAGTTAAATTAGAAACCATGTGTTACTGGACGACAGTGAATAAAATTTACCTATCCAAACAATTATACTGTATGAAAATTTATCTAAACATGAATATAAAAATTTCACTAGCTAAAACAATTAATTGAAATATATTTTAAATTAGTGTGAATTAACTATAATTTGACAAAAATTATTGGTGCTAAAATTATGAAATTTAAATAAATCAATATAAAATTACACTTAGCGTTAGTATAATTAACGGAATTGATTCCAAAATATGTGCGTTTTGCTAATGAAAGCACAGTTTAAAAGAACAAACCAAGAATTTATCGATAAGTGAACTAAATAAACAGTTAGTAATAAATAAAGTAAAAATAATTGGACTACGAAGCGTATAAATTTGGATAAGCTAATATTAAGTGAAGAATAATCAACAAAAAGAGAAAACTATGATTTAGATAACTAAAGAATAAAAGTAATCTTCGTTTTGTGATTAAATAAAAATCCTTTATATATCAAAAG
This sequence comes from Chrysopilus asiliformis, assembly GCA_964034945.1. Classification (NCBI taxonomy): domain Eukaryota; kingdom Metazoa; phylum Arthropoda; class Insecta; order Diptera; family Rhagionidae; genus Chrysopilus; species Chrysopilus asiliformis. The sequence continues at coordinate 34,815,639 of OZ035963.1, forward strand.
AAATGTCTAAAATTATAAAAAAAAGGTGCATTTAATTACTTTGAATATTATACAAGACATAAAACTCAGATGAACTATAAACTACGATAAATTTAAGCTATAATTAATCTATAAAAGGATTAAATTTCAACTAAATAAACTAATATTCTAATTAATCTAAGATAAAAGTACATTTAATTAAAACAACTAAAGAAAGATTGAATACAAATACTATGATTAAATTTAACTAAAATATTTCAAACCAAATTAGACTTTAACATTTTGAAGCTTCATAAAAAAAACACTAAAATTAAGTTAATCTCCGATGAACAATGAATTACGATAAATTTAAACTATATTTAATCTGACCTCGGAATAAATATTAACTAAATAAATTACTATTTAAATTAATCTACGATATAAGTGAATTTAATTATAACAGTTTAAGACATATTGATTAGAATTACTAAATGGAAAAGTTCTATTATAAAACTACTAAATTTAACTAAAATATGTTTAAAAAGACCTGATAAAAATATCTGGAATTAATTTAGTCTCAGATGACTGATGAATTACGATAAATTTTAACTATAAATAACTTAATCAAGATGTATATTTTAACTAACTATCCTAATAATTAAAATAATCTACGATATAAGTGAATTTAATTAGAGCAACTGCACACAGACTGAATAAAATTAATAAAGAGCATTAATCTAAAGTGTATTGGCTAAATTAATCTAAAATTCAGTTAAAAGAAAGTTAAAATCAATTAAAACAATTTTTCAACGTAAAATTAATGCGGAATGAATCAAATAAAAATAAACAAAATTTTATCTAAATAAGTGACATAAACTACGACAAAATTAAACTAATTAAAAAGTTGGCGGACAAGAAGAACTGGTGGAAGACTTCCTCAACTACAATCAACACTGTTCTACAATCAACAAACATGCTGAAATTATCACGGAATGAGTACAGCTAAGTCTTATTTCTAAATATTTAAACATGTATAAATTTTGAAAAAAAGTAAAGAATAAATAACTTAGAGCCTAAGTAAGGTTTAGATTGGCCACTGTAGGTTTAGAATTTTATAGCTTTTTGTAAATTTTCTCTTTTCCGCGTTAAAATAAATAATTTTATTATACACTACATTTGTGTTATCATTTTTCCTTTCGTAACTCGTCGTTTTATTTTAAAATCATGCGAGCCTCGAGCCAGATGAGTTTAGCGCTGACGTTCTTTTTCATCATTATGTCTTAAGAAGATCTGAGGAGAGAGAGAGAGAAGCCGAGGATGGGTGGAAGCATCCGGCGGGATGCTTAAATAGTTTCCCCCCCTAGTCTGATACATGTCCGTCCGTAAGTAGTTTCCGTTCCGCCACCTTCCCCTGTAGAGTGTTTGGCCCTTCAGGTCCGTCTTGATTAACTTTATCCGTGGTTCGAAGGAGTTGAGCTAGCCGTTCTCCTTTGGCCACCCCTCTTCGTGCTCGTCTCGATTACGAAGAAACCCACCCCCATTACAATAGTTACTAAAATTTGTTAATATTACGAAGTACATTTTGTCAAATCTGATTTGCATCATGGCGTCATTACGATACACAAGCTTTTCTATTAGTGGTCTCATTAGCCGCTGTAAGCATCCAATTCCCTGCTGTTAATGTTTGGATGCCTCCAGCAGGTAATTAGACTACTAGTAGAACTGCGCCACACTTGTGCATGACGAAAAAATGGCGACGATTTTGTTAGTCGATTCGCCAGTTCTAAAAACTCGATTTTAAAGCGATTCCAATAATTTTTCATAAAACTGATGCAAAAAATCAGTTTTTGGAAAGCATTTCTTAGTTTAGACATTAGTTGGAATGCTTTTTTTAAATATTTTTTATGCCAATTTTTTTCAGATTTCGATAATTTTTTCCCATTTTCGAAAAATACTAAACGCGAATAGTATTTTTTCGAGGTAACACAAAAACATTCGTCGAGAGAATTCATTCGTTTGAAATTTTTGTAAGAAAAATCATTCAAAATAAATTATTTTCATTTCGCATCATATTGGCCGTCATAAAACATTTCCTCCATACGAATATTCAATATAGAAACTATCAGAAACAAACACGCATCTCTTAATTTTTAAAGTCATCACACTAAAACAATTTCCGCTCATTAGTTGCATTTATTAAATTCTATGAACACACACTAAGCAAGAAACAGAAAGAGATTCCATATCAACAAGAGAGATTTGTTTTTGTAATATTTACAAAATATTTGTAATATTTACAAAATATTTGTAATATTAACAAAATTTTTGGGAAAACGAAATACAAAAATACAAAAACTTAACAAAATTGACATCGTACCATTAACAAAATATGTTGTCGGCCCATGGGGGACAAATGGTTTCGTTATATTAACAAACGTTTTCGTAATATTTACATACATTTTATTTTCTGTGTAGGGGCAATAATTTTTGCATTGGTAGGGGAAAGGGGGATATCGAATCCTCCGATTTTATCAGTTCAAGGATTTTGGAACAGAAGCATGAACGGCAAAAATTTAATTTTTTTGTCATCCTAAAGACTCTAGTGTAATGAATTTTTCGGCACAACGATTAGTTCGACGCGTTACAAACAGCATACTAAATCTAAGATACTAAATACTACAAAATTATCACCCTTAGGGGTACACCAGTCTTTAAAAACACCAAGTCTCGACTATAAGCCACACGCCTTACAGTAAAAAAAAACCTCCGAAGAAAAAAAGTATCTTATTAGAAACAGGACCGCAGGATTTTGGTGCAATCTTAAGGATTTTGGTGCAATTGCATTAACCACAGCGGACTGGACATTTTTCAATAAAAACTGGAATTATAACGGGAATTATCAAGCAATTAGACTGTTTCTCACACGCTCTTAGTATTTTTTGCAGTAGGGGAGAATAGGGAGACTTGATCCCTTTTTTTTCTTGTGGCTTTAACTTTTGTTGGTATTACTTCAAACACCCAATATTTAACCACGATATGTCAAATCTTGGAGCTTTAAGGTATTTAAACCCAGATTTAAGTAAAATTTGTGTTTAAGGCTTTTTATGGAACCCCCGACCCATCTGAACCCACCAATCTCTATCCGGTTCTTGAAATTCGCGATTAGCCATTGTTTTTTTTTCACAAAAAGTATTTTTTATATGAGAAAGAAACTTCAAAGCAACTCTTTGGGAGTGATTCATTGAAGAGAGTAAACCAGATAGGAATTACTCTTTAAGTTGAGTGATTTTCTCCACCACTAATGTCGAAAAGAGACGAATTACTCTTTACGCTTTAAAACTAGTCGTAATATGTTCTTTGTACTAAAAACGAGTCGAAATTATTTTTTTGGACCGCGTTAAATCAAATCAAATCGTGTTAAAAAAAACTTGAGAAAAACGACAGTTGCCAAGGACCAATTGTACAATTCGCACATTTGGGCTGGAGCCCAAAAAACTGTCCTGCATCTGCCGACTAATTGAAGACAAATCTTTGACAGATTCGATACCGACTCTCGAGCATCATCGCTCTGTTGCGATACTCAGCATATTCTATAGATATTTCCATGGGAAATGTTCCACTGAAATTTCCCACCTTATTCCTCCACGGTATATTTTCCCTAGACCCTCTCGTGCAGCTGCACGCGCGCACGACTTCTTCCTTGAGCCTCCCGGTTATCGTACAGTAAAGCTTAGGAATTCCTTCATCCCGCGAACAACAAGACTTTGGAATGATTTACCATCCAATGTTTTCCCGCCGGACCTGGAGAAGTTTAAGGAGAACATAAACCGACATCTCCTTTCGTTCTCCGGACAATCTTGAGCTGTGCTTCGGCATTAAAGGTTAGAAATATAAAAAAGGGCCAATGTTCAAATACTCTATATGAGGACAGACAATATTTCCATTTTAAAATATCCATTTGTAGGAGGGGGAATGAGTAGTCCAATTGTATTTTTATGTATGGACGAGTTATGTAAAATTGTATTCTAAGCACATATTGCCTTAATAACTTTTTCAATATGACTCCAATTTTTCCCGTTCAAGAACTTAGCCTAGCAATTTATGAGAAACGTTACTATACACAATTTCAAGTCTTTAGCTCAATCCTTTCGAAAGTTACGGTGGTCACGGACGGACAGACAGGGATAGTTTTAAACCCATATAGTATATGATAAGTAAAATACAAAAATTTATAGGTGTATTTGATTTAGTGTAGGGTAGGAGCGGGCTTGTTGAATTACTTTTTAGAATTTAGGTTGTAGCGCGCACATAAAGTCACATATCGCTCCAATGGTTAAGTCATTCGATAGAGGGATTCCTTGACTACATTTCATAGAAGAAAATGTTTTTAAATGTTTTATTAACTGCCCTCCAGTTCAATTTAAAGGGTGATTCAACATGCCCGCCGATTTGCAAGTGGTGCGGGTAAGTTGAATAATTGTAAGTTTTCATACTTAAGAATGAAAAAAACGTTATTTCTTAAGAAAAAAAAGAATGAAATAAAGTATTTTATTAACCAAAAAAATTTTAATATACATTATATAATGTAAATATGAAAAAAATGAATTTTACAATTTAGTTAATCGCTTATTTGATTTTTTTAGTTGACCAATTTTTGATTGTTTTCCTGCTGCGTTTTTATAAAAAAAAACGTAAAAAATCATCAAGAAACAAACAAAAATTGATAAAAGAACAAAGAAAATGTGAAACAAACGTCAAAAAAACAAAAAATACGTAAGAAAAAAATGATTCAACTTGCCCGCCAAGCCGTTATTCAACTTACCCGCAATCCACTTTGTTGATATTTTCTCTTAGAAAAATCACAAAAACAATAAATTTGACTGCCCCACGAGGGTTTTTTTATTCTAGAGGTGTTGCACAACACTTTTAATACAAAAAATTTCCAGATTGACAAAAGTTTGTATGAGAAATGGGTAAATCACTGTATAGTCTAATATTTACTTTTAGAGCCAAAAACACACATATTCCTGACACTTACGATATAAATAAGGTATCCCTGTCAAAATTTTATGGCAAGTAGAGGACATCAGTACTAACAACATACTAAATTTTCAAAAAAATTGACTGAGTAGTTTTTTTAAATTTTGCAATAATTCAACATGCCCGGTAATTCAACAGGCCCGCTCCTACCCTACCGTTTGTAACGCATCGAACCAATCATCGGACATAACAATGAACTACACCAGGGTGTTATTGTTATTGATGATAAGAGATTTTGATTTTCGCATGTCCGTCCGTCTGTGCGCCCGTTAACAACATAACTTTCGAAAGGATTGAGCCTTGGCTAAGCTAAGTTTTTGGACGAACAAAATTGAACAATTCCTTACCTCCTCCTCCATCCCAATGAAACAGTTTTTGCAATTTTATGGAAAACGGTGAATCGTATTGGAAAATTTATAAAGGTAAAATCTGTTTAAAATATTATTTCACATTCCCATTCTCCTATTTTTTTTAATAGTGTGTCATCATAGAGCAAGGCTTTCCAACCTTTTAGCTTTCCTGGGCCACATTGGGAGAGGACGAGTTATATTGGGCCACAAATAAAATATACTAACCCTAAAGATAGCTGATTAGTTAACAATTTTAAGCAAATTAAACTTCATTAATTCATAAAGTTTGTAAATATATCAGTTTTTGTTGGGCCACATTCAAACACGTTCTGGGCCCCATGCAGCCCGCAGGCTGCGGGTTGGTCAAGCCTGGTATAGAGTATTGGACGATTGGGTCCTGGAAATTGTAGCTTTTCTAATGTTTGAAAATATATTTATCTTATTACGCGATGTAACTGAAAAAAAAAATTTACTGTATGTGAAATTTTTCTAGAAATAAAGAAATATTATTTTGGAATTTGTTCAATGAATGGAATTACTGAATCAAAATGGTGAATGTTATCCATACATTTTTTTTATATACAGATTAAAAATGAAAACCTTAAAGCACTCCAGTTAATTAATTATTAGATGCATTTAATTCACTGCAAATGGAAATTCCAACAAAAAATATTTTTTCCACTTCGTAACTCATTTTCATTATTCAAACTAAGCTAAGAAATCTTTGTTTCAATATTCACATCAAAACGTAGTATACCGAGATCGAGTCTATTTCAGATTAGCAGACATTCTGCAGTTAAACAAAAACTTTTCTGTCTGCAATTATTTTCTTTTCCATTTTACTCATTATATTCTTCGTATAGTTAACAAGTTCATTGTATGTATTCATATACAATAAAACAAAACAATATAGTCAATTTTTTATTAATATGTGCACTTTTTAATTATTAAAAATTTTTTAGAAAAAATGTACAAACCAGTAGTTAACTTTGGTATTTGGTTAATACATGTGTTTCGGTTTGTTCGTTTAAAATATAAAAATCAGAATTAAGTTACTTAATGAAAATGTAAATATGAAATCCGGTCCTGTAGGTAATATTAACCTTTATGGTTATCATCCATGAAATTTCAGAAAAAGGTTTACCTTTCTAAAAGATAAGCGAACTAATAAAACGTACAGGATATACCATGTATGTATACAAACAATGGAATGAAAGTACAACAAATATTTTTATGAGCTAAGATTGAGGTAGAAAGTTTCCTTTATGTCCACACATTTTGAAATGTTTGTTTTCTAGGATTGACATATGTATATGCAATGTTCTCAATTATGACTTATATTCTCGATTTAATTTTTACGTCATTGTTATGGTTTGATATCACAATAGAATTGTTATTCATAAACTCGCTTTATTAAGTCAACATTTTTACTTCATGTGTCTTTAAATTTTCGACATAAACACAAAAAGTTGCTTTGAAACCGTACAATAAAGGAGAACTGAGTTTTGACAAAATTAAATTTGTTTTACACACTTAAAATTATTGCATACAGACGTAGTCCCAGGGAATAGAGGAGTCATGGGGATCATGACCTTCTCCCTGAACGACCAAGTCCTGTTACCTTTTGGTTGGTGGGTATATATTTTTATACCGCACATTATTTTTTCGCACATTATTTTGGTTCCAACATAGGCATACGGAAAAGTAGCGCGAGGGGTGTGGGGAGTAAGGGGAGGGGGTAAAGTGATTTCGAAACTTAGTTTTTGCGCTATGTTACTCTTTCGCGGGGCAACTACTGAACCGATTGGCCTGAAATTTGGCATAGATGTTCGTCGGGGATTCAGCTCCAACATAGATCCATTAAAAAGAAGACCGATAGATGGGGGAGTAAGGGGAGGGGGTAGAGTCATCTCGAATCACGCGACCGGAGGGCGCGTACGGGGGGGAGGGGGGTGAACCGCAAAGCGGTTCGGGGCGCAGCTCCTAGTAAATAACTATGGAACACACAGAAAAATTTGGTGGTACGAAATCAATTGCATCCGATTTTCTATATATTTTAAATTCGCATGGAGTTATTTTTACATTTTTAACTCCACAAAGCTAGATAAAAATTTTACTGTATTCAATAGGATAGAATTGAAAATTTTACCTAAACCCGTTTTTATTTTACCCAATATGAATAAAAAATTCAAGTCATTTTGGAAGAATAAAATATATAAATCGATTTGGGGTAGAAAAAACTCAGTATGGTGTTTGGGATAAAACCTATTTATTCATGTTTTGAGGAACTTCTCTGAATTGTTTGAATGGTCAGATGTGTATGCCTGGAGTTCAAATCTCCTCTAAAACCAAATTAATGCTATACTATGCATTGGTGCATGCACACTTGATAACGAATATTGTTCTATGGGGCAGTACTAGTTCTAATAATTTAAAATGCCTACACAGGCTTCAAAATAGATCCCTTAAATGTGTGTTTAACTTAAACTTACGTACTAGCAGCAAACTTCTGTATTCTAGCAGTGAGGCAGGCTATGTTATTCATCTTCAAAGCTATTAGAAACTTATTATATAATACTGTGAACTTGGAAACGGTTCGCATCTCAGCAAATACTAGGTTCCAAAATAGCTCTAATTTAACAGTGATACTGTACAACTCATTTACCTACAACCGACAGACCATAATTTTGCCTGAAACGGATTTTGTACTGATCAGAAATTTTCAATCTGCCACCATTCTCGAGTCAGTCTCCGTCATGAATACAATACTTTCCTTCTATAAAAGAGGAAAGTAAAAATTACGGTAATTCAGACTAACGATTGCGATTACGTTTGAGGCTTCTCGGTCAACAAGATCCTATCGTTGAAAGCTTTGATCAGACAGACAGACAGACACGCAAGTCTGTCTATTATATAATAGATAGTGTAATAAAGTTTAAGGACACGTTGAATGTTTTCTTTCTTCCATCTTATGTGGTCTGGAAAAGGCATAATGCTATTATGTTTTGTAGTCAAAATATGACATCTCACAGTCCTAATAAATGTAAGGAATATAAATTTTATTTAGTATTTTTATATGACATAGCGCTACTAATGCTTCATGATATCTGCGAGTAGAATAGATTGAAAATCATTATATTAAAAGAGGGTTTAGATTACAATTATCTATCTTACAGTGGTTGTAGACTTTATATAACAAAGCTTTTTTTCCACTATATTTAAAAAAATGCACATCTGTTGCTTCCGGAAAACAATGGGGATGAAACGAAAATCCTCTTAAGTTCTTTTGAAGTCAAACGGAAGATGTAGTACAAACATTCTGTAAAGCGCTATCCAGCAGAGAATAAATTATAATTTTTGACATTTTCAATTTTATTTTATTTTTTAAATAACATTTTGTATGAGAATGTGGGGTTCTCGTATCATTAACAATTTCAATTCTCTGTCATTCACAGCAATAACAGATGAATATTTTTTTGTTCACAAAGTCATGTCTGATCTCATTTGTTTTAATGCGTCTTGACTTGGGATTTTTCATCGCAGAGATGTTATGATTGACCAATCAGAGCTCGAGTTGATGACGATATCGCCGTCAACTCGAGCTCTGATTGGTCAATTATAAAATCTCTGCGATGAAAAATCCCAAGTCAAGACGCGGTGTAAGAGTCAATAACGTGTCTGGATGTATATTTTAAATACATTTTTGTAAAAAAAAATATAAAGGAATCTTTCGATTCATCGCACTATTTTCAAAAAAAATCGCAAACGACTTCTTCATTTGTTTAGGAGAGGGGAAAAATATAACTGTGTTTCCCTGTCACTCTATAAAGACACGATTTAAAGACACGACTGGGAATAAATGAGACTATCAGAGCAATAGTGGCCCAACCCACATGTCAAAATCGTGAATTTTTTTGTGATTGAATCACTATTGCAAGTGAGTTTTTAGTTTAAAATGTTTAGATGCACAAAAGAACATTTCAACATTGAGTAATAAAGTCCACACAATTTTTTTTTTCCAAAATTTACAGTCAATAATAGTACAAAAGTGGAAAGCTTCAAAGATTCAATTATGTGGCTTGGGCCACTTTTGCTCTCAACGCCTCAAATAATCCAAGTTCGCCCATTATCCAACCTTATGTCACATTTTGTGAGGATAGAAAGGTGCCAAAACTTAAGTTCCCAAATTTCATTTGCTCCAACTATTAGTACTATGTAATACAAATAATAAAACAAATACAATCTACGCTATTATTGTTTTCATTCTGCAAAAACTCTGTGGAAGTTTCTTAATATAACCAGCAAAGGATGATTTGCCGTATGGTTAGGATAGATATCAGTGGTGGAAATATTTTATTGAATCATGACCTATCTAACAACGAAAACCATCCATCCTGAGCTGTGCTTCGGCATTAAATGGTCTTCCCCTAAGCTCTTGCTGACACTATAAAAAAACCCGTATCAAAAGAAGTTTAGGAGTTAACGGGTGAGAATATGTGCATTTTGCGAGAGAGAGTAGTCAAACGTTACATCAAACATTACGGTATGAATATCCGACCAGCCGTTCAGCTGATGATGCCGTCAAATGTTCCAAAATGGCTGTATAGAAATTTCCGTGGATAAAAAAGGTGAGAGCAGCGAAACCACAAATAACCTATAACCAGTGTTGTGCCGCGTAGTCTACGTGATGTAGACTACACCATTGTCTACGCGTAGACTATTACTGTAGACAATGGTCTATTCTCTACGCGTAGACAATGTAGACAATCAATAAAATAAAGGATAGCTGATTTAGTTTTAAAATCTCATTTCCTTCAATTAATTTTAACATAATACAGCACAATTTCCAGGAAGCAATCGCCAAATGCTGTAATGGAGAACTTCGGAGCAAACTTTAGTTGGCAATTCTAATTCTTTTCATGCAATCTAAGCGGCTTTTTTTAATTTTTGCAATTGAAATCACATTGAATTCTAAAATCTTTTTGCTTTACACATTTTTCAATATAACGAACCGTTTGTTTAAAAAACTGATTCATTTGTATGGGATGGCTTTGCTCATTTAAGAATATCTGTTTAATTTGTTCGAAAAACACGTTTGTTTCTAGTCTTTAGCTTAATTCAGGTGGGAGTTGTCGTATTTACAGATAGACGGAAATCTATACGGAAGTAATTCAAATCAAATAATATTGAATAGACCTATCAAAAGGCAGTCGATTTTGGCTTTGACAATATATGACTCACTAATGACTTTGTTTTGACAGATATGAGAAAGTCTACATTGTCTACGCAAAGTCGACATTGTCTACGCCAATGTCTACATTGTCTACCCCAAATCGATTGTCTACGCTATTGTCTACACTAAAGTGTAGACAATTAAAGTCTACGCGTAGAGGAACAACACTGCCTATAACCATAGAAAAATATATACTACGTAAATAGAAGGATCTCTGTGAATAAACTTTTTGAAAAAATTCCCCTTCAAAGTGGGGAAATTCATGCTATCTATTTTTAGCAGCGATAGTAGTAGTGCTCCTCGACACGCTTTAGAAAGAACGAGAAAAATGTACCACCATTTCGGATAATTGAAAGCGGGCGTTACCAGAATACATTTATTGGGGTTTAGTACATAACCAATCCTAAAAAATTTTTGATGAATGAATTTAAAGAAATTAATGTAACAAAAGTATTTTGTAATCGCTGGTTATGGATTTTTATTATATTATGCACATTTCATGTCAAATAACAGTTATTTCATGAAACCTCAATTTTTTTTTTGGCAAGGGAATTACAATGGGCGGTTTAGTACGGTCCCAACTTGACAGTATTTTCAATGTAGCACCGGTCAAAACGCCATCTACTTATGAGATTTGTGATGGCTTATGTATTTTATCTTAATTTCTGAAACCAAGTAGTTGCAAAAAAGTTAAAATCAATTGGTCAGTAAGTGAAACGTAATCATCTCCAAATGTGATGGATATTCATTTTGCCCTGCCGTTCAATCAACAGAAAACTACAGATTTTGATAGCGGCTGCTATAGACGCTTTTATGGTAGCATTGCTAGAGTGGTAGCGCTAAAGTGGCACGGACTAAACGCGCCCAATAAAAGAAAATGTCGTTAAAATAAAAAAGCACCGGTTTCCATGTTTACAAGCATATCTCTCTTGTGTATTGTGTATTTTGAACATTGGTCAAAATCATCCTGCCCTATCGCTAAATAAAACTTTGATTAGCTGATGTCTTTCTAGCGATGTTTCATACTGAATGCACGAATGGTGATATCGTAAGGTATTGGCTAAAACTCATGCATTTTAACTATCCAAGACACAGACACATAAGGTGAGCGATGGAAATTTCTTGGACTGAATTTATTTTTAAAGTCATGACTGGCGGTCATTTTGTTTTGGGCAGTCACATTTTTCTTATCATCCATTCGATGTAAAAACTTTATCTGCCATGACAGACCTCCACCAATTTTTTTTTAATTGTTAAAAAAAATAATAAAAATACATATCTAATGATAAATTAAAATTCTTATTGCCTAAATTTATTGAAAAACGAAAATAAAAATAGGAGAAATATTGAACGTCAGCTCAAAGGCACATCAAAAAAAATTTTTTTTCAGATATCACGCCATTAAGGCCATCTGTAATTTTTTTGGTGTGTACTAAAAAATTTAGTCAGTTGGCAATGCCATCAATTTGACAATTGGTTTGACATTTCAAAATTATTTTGCATTGTTTATTTTTGTTTGTAATAAAAAAGAGTTTGCCAATCGCGGTGGAGTTGTAAGTTGCGATTCGAAGAAAGATAGGATCGTGTCGTGTTGAGTCTATTAGAAACGGGGTGATAATATAGTGCCATCAAAGTCTCGGATTCAAGGGAATCATGCTGTACGGAACGGAAAACCAAAAAGCTTAATATCTCCCAAAAGTAACAACCGGAAAAGTGTACGCTGCATTCTGTCTAACTGAGCCAAGTTCTGGCTCAGACGCTGGCTCTATTAGATGCAGAGCTGTGAAATCAGCCGATGGCAAGCATTACGTTTTGAATGGTTCAACAATTTGGATTTCGAACTGAGCTGAAGACTCGTTCAAACGTCAAATGTACTAGTTCAATGGGCAACATGAGGTGCGCGGTAAGCGGAAATTTTTAAAACAAATTGCAGGGTTGGAGAAACATTTTAGCACAAAAATATATTCAGCTTTTTGTATAAAAAGTACGTTTAATGAAAAATTTAAATGAATTTTGATTGTACATAATTTATCAAACTTTTTATCTCAATAATAATACATTCTAAAAGATTTTTGCGCATTTTTAACTGTGTCAAAGGTAAAATTTTGTTACATTTTTAATATTTTTATGCAAATCAATTATCTTTTAGTACATTGTTGTGCAACCCTAATTTTATACTTTTAACATGTTCGTGACGTCATCCTATCTATTCAATGGGATAGACGGGCAGAACTATAAATGTGTATCGCTGTGTCCTGCTTCCTCTACATTGGTTTATGGACAAACCCGAGAGTGCAACTTCTATTTACGTAGTATATATTTTTCTATGCTATAACCTCCACAGTCTGCGCTACAATTAGCCAAAAACCGCATTTAACCCGATTCTGTGGTTTTGAGCCAAGTCATGGTATACAGACATATGTACATACAGACATTCAATTGCAGACAGTAGATATCTATTGAACGGACACGACTTCGGACGCAGTGTTTGAGATAGAAACTTGAAATTTAACATAGAAGCGTATCACAAAAAATGAAGGCTAAGATCGTTGATGAGCCAAATGGGTCCATTCTCTCAACAATCCCCATACAAAGGAAATTTTTTTTAAGAATTTTCTTGTACTCTATTCAGTTTGAAAAAACTAATAAAGAGAAAAAATGTTTAGATTATGATTATACATAGATCTTCCATACATCGAAATTCAATTGCTTTCTTAAGCATGCTGCAGTAAGGGCGGTTTCATAGTTCACACAAACCTTAGGTAAAGACCCTTTATTGCCGATCCACTGTTCAAGATATTCAGAGAACAACAGAAGTTGTCGATTTATGCCGTCTTTGAATCTTTGCGGGTTATAGTGGTAAGTCATTCCAAAGTCCCGTTGTTCACGTAATAAACGAACGCCTAAACTTTACTGTTTCATACGTCCAAATGTTCGAATTGTACTCAAGTTTGGGTCGAATGTAAGTCTTGTAGATGCTTAAGACGTCAGCTGGTGCGAAATATTATTTGCAGCGTCCTAGAAAGCCTAGGTACTGCGATGCTTCTTTAGAGATTTTGAAAATATTCACAACATTCAGAAGCTAAAGTCACACGGGAAAAACGTATGGGAACCGTTCCACCAAAATTCCATGCTCCAGCCAGTCCCATATTTATAAGGAAAAACGGCATAGTGGCCGTTTCCTATTTCTTTCGAGCTCTCAAAATTCTGACGTTTTTATAAGGACGATAAAATTTTAATATTGGTTAGCATTTTAGTTTTTTTTCTGATTTTCAAAGAAAATTGTTGAATCTGCAATTGTGAATGCTTAACATCTCAAAACCATGAGTTTTATTTTTTAGTGAATTGAAAATTCAACATTGAAGAATGTCGTTAGTCAAGTTACGATAGTTTTGCACGGAGGCCGATATTATTTGTTATTATAACAAATATTATTTGTTTACCTCGATATTATTTATCGTCGATATTATTTGTTTACCCGATGCAGGATGTTTTTTCGCCAAATTTGGTTCGCCTTTTGCAAGTGTATTGTTCACCTGTCCTGAGGAAATTGTACACCTGTTATGGGCTCGCTAAAATTTATAATCCTTTACATCGTCACAATGCCTGACTGAGGCAAACGTGTTCTATAATGAGGCTATCAGAGCAAGAGTGGACTAACCCATATATCGAAATCGTGAGTTTTTTTGTGTTTGAATCACTATCGCGAGTTTTTAGATAAAATTGTTTGGATGCACAAAAGAACATTTCAACATTGAGTAATAAAGTCCACAGAATGTTTTTTTCCAAAAATCTACAGTCAATAATAGTACAAAAGTGGAAAAGCTTCAAAAATTAGATTATGTGGCTTGGTCCACTTTTGCTCTCAACGCCTCATATTGCAGGCTAACTTCACTTGCTTCAAATAAATTATCCCTCCTTAACCTGCAGCAAGTTGACAGATTCCATCTGTAAACAGATATCTAATGTGAGGAGACTTAGCCGGTACTAGAAAAAAAAACCTGCAGTTGGCTTAAAACCTTTACTCTTCCACTTAGTTCATTGCTTTCCGTAGCATCGTGCATGGCATCCACTTTTTTGCAGCCTTAAGCGGCCCACACACTAAGAGGATACACGACGCGCCATGAGGATACAAACTTGAGTTGTCGCGTATCCTCACAGTCTGTGGGCAATGAAAGAGTACAATCAAAGCTTGAACGACAAGACTGTATCGTTCCACGGCCGCCTGAACTCGTCGCGATTGTTTAGAAAATCTTGTTGGGTTGCCGCGGTAGTGTGTGCGCTCTCTCGATGTAGACTAACCGAAAGTTAGCTAGAAACTGATGGTAATGATTGTGTGTGGGGACTTCACGATACAATCTTTTTCGTGTTGTCTTTCCGTGAGGATTAATGAGCCATAAGATTGTCGTGAATCGTGTCTAGTGTGTGGCCCGCTTTAGAGTTTTAATTTAGTTCGAAGTATTTTTTATAAAGGCAAAATATAGTAAATCTCTTTCACTAAAGTAAATAGAATTAACGGACCAATTAGGTTTTTAAAATAATCTTAGCTTTCATAGCGGTTATGGATAAAATATTGATCAAAAAATAAAGTTGTGCTTAGCCTACTTAATCCCAAGAAATTCTGAAACTTGAATATTTTGAGTTGGAAATAAGTTGCTAAGTCTCGTTGGTGCAAACGGCACTAAGTGTCGTAAAATGACGCGTCATTTGTTAATGTCGCAACCTATGTTTTCTTTGATTCATGGATCACACTTACCTTACCACTCTCATTAGACAGAACTTACAGTAATTTTGTTTTAAATTTCGAATAAAGTAGGTTCCTATTTTAAGACAGTAGTCATTGAATAAAAGGTTAAAACAAAGAATATATTGAAGAAAACAAATCTTACAGTTTTATCAGTTTATTTCTATATGACTTTATTTACAAAATTTTTCCTGACTTTTCACATGATAATTTGTTATGCCTAAAGAATATTTTATTAATATAAATACGTATATAAATGTTTTTTGTCAGATTTTTTTTTAATTTTATGCCATTATTATTGCTAACATAAATTCAACAAATGTATTTTCTAAACAATCTTAATACCACAAAAAAAGGATTTAATTATAAATTATTTACTTTATTACATATATTTTGCCAATTGTTTTTAATAATTTTTATTCTAGTTTGGCACTTATTTCTTTATTTTGTAAAATAACATTTCTATTCTAATTGCAATATGAATATTTTAAAATAGTTTGCATAAAATAAATATCAGTTCTACTGAAAGACTTTTTAGCCATACACTTTAACAGGCTTTATCAGATACAATTTATTGGTTTTTGTGTCAATAGTTGTCCGTACGCTGCCTAATAATAGTATATGTAAACATAACAAAAGCTATAATTGCCAATCTGGCAATTATTGAAAACCCGTGTGGGGATATTCGTATCAAAATTTTTTAAAATTTATTTCAATCGGATTTTGATATATGGGAGTTTTATGTAGAATCATATCCTAAATAACTTTTGTTCTTGGACTTTTTTGATGAGATGCATCGTTTTGAGATATTCGTTCGTATGGGGGGTACCCCCCTAATGGTCCATTTTTGCCCATTAACGAACTTAGCCTCGCATTTTACAAAAAAACGGATCTGTGCAAAATTTCAAGTCTCTAGCTCAATCCGTGCGCCCGAAATCCGCGCCATAGACGGACGGACAGACGGACGGACAGACGGACAGACGGACAGACGGACAGACGGACAGACGGACAGACGGACAGACGGACAGACGGACAGACGGACAGACAGACAGACGGACGGACAGACAGACAGACGGACATGTAAAAATTAACTATTTTTATCATTCTAAACACACTGGTGAAATTCATTTTTGTGTTTGATGACGAAATCTTGGCGTTACAAACGGTAAGGCAAAGTTAATATACCCTTTGGTTCCACCATACGGGTATAAAAAAATACAATTTGAAAAAAACTTTTTTTTTTAATTGGACTGAAAAGGAAAAAATTTTTTTTGGGTGGTGTGTATCAGAAATAAAATCGAGATAAATATTTTTTTTTTTTTTATTTTTTATGCTGTTATCTCGCTATTATTTCTGATACACACCACCCAAAAAAAATATTTTTTTCCTATTTAGCAATTTTTTTTAAAATAAAAGCTTTCCTTAATTCTTTTTTTGCATTTTTTTAAGTTTTGACGTTGATGTTCTGATGTGCAACAAGATAGTTGCAGTTTGGAAAAATTATGCAAAAGTGACAAACTTAAATTTGCAGTCATTCGTTAGGCTTGTTATATGCTTTTTAGTCTTCGAATCGAAATGTAAAATTAGTTATATCCTTGCTTTTGAGATATCCTTAGAGCATTTTTTTACTACAAAATCGGATTCAGCGACCTCAAAAATCCCCAGATCACATTTTTTTCGGAAAATTTGAGGAAAAAAATAATTACGTTATCCTAACGGGGTCTTCCGTTATCCTTATAAGGACGAAGTAGCGAAAATATTGTATTGTCATCGCAGTTACGTATGTGTACAAAATTTCAAGTCAATGAGCCTGTTCACATTGGTTGAAATAGTCCGCCTAAATAGGACAGAAACTGGCAACATAAGGGCAAGGTGAGGAAGTGGGACTGCTGATAGGAAAATCATCCTCAAAACTAAAATCTCCGTTCTCGGAAACGGAACAATTCTTTAGAAATGTTCCGTTTCACGCCAGTCTGATTGCTCACAGCTACTGGTTCAAATAGTCTCAATCTGAACACGTGCAATACTTCATCCGTCCTATTTATGCGGACTATTTCAACCAATCGAATTACTGGAAGTGTGACAAACAGACAGACAAACAGACAGATAGATACGAAGGCAAGCTAAATAAAAGCTTTTAATGGGACCAAATTAGACCGAGTGGTATTTTTTTCACTATCTCAATAAATAATCGACCAAATTTAGCTTTATCAAATCTTTTGACACAAAAACCTATTTTATAATTCTTAGTAAATTTTAGTTATGTTTTAAATAATGTTGCACGTTCTAATACTGTTATATACACTTATCTAAATATGTATGTACATATAAGTAGTAGTAACTGTATAAATTTAGCGTTGTAACATTTTTGTTAAAGTTTTTGTAATTGTTTTTATGTATTACTTGTTTCACTTATTTAGATAACTATCATTTATACCTCGTTTATTTATTGGTAAACATACTTACATTATTAATATTCACGTGATTATTTGATATTTATCATTGATATTTTGTAATACATGTACGTTCTACACCACGATGAGGATAATAATCGTAATATTTATATTTATTATAGCTATTTGATTTTACCACAATATAAAAAAAACTTACATAACATAACATATTCACAGCTTTTGGAAAATACTTTTAATTTACATTTGGATTGGTTTTTAAATCAAATATCTTTATTCTAGTTGAATTAACTATGAAAAATAAATTGACATTAACCTTAAATTGTTACTTAAACTTAGTAAAGATACAATAAATGAGATTTGAATATGTTTTGTTGAGCTGCTTTGTAAGTCTGATTCGCCGCGTTGCAAACCCTTAAATAGTCGACCGTTTTTATTTAGTAGTCCGTCCTCGAGAAGCTCTTCATTTGATTCCATATCAGCTTCCTAAATCATTTTTTTTTTAAATTTAAAACATACGATTTTCATACATTTAGGTCATTTTAAAATGAATTCGTATTCGATATTCTTTCATGGAATGAATAAAAGCCCTAACTATTGATCGTCTAACTGTTGAAAGTAGGGGAGACCGGGAAAGTACTAACAAATTTCGATAATCGAGTTATATTTTTGTAACAAGTAACATTTTGTGATTTGTGAAACTAACCGCCGTCATGAGGCTAGTTTTAACAGTGATAGGATAAGTTTTAACATGAAACAAATTTAAAGAAAACTTAAATATTTAGATACCTGTGCCATTTTCCGGCAACTTTGTTTCAAGTTTTTGAAACCCTGGGGTACCACTCACAACTTTATTGTGGCGATGTAATGCGTCGCCATTTAATCATGAAAATTTTAATTCAATTTTTGATAAAACGATGTTTTTACTCGAAAAATATTATTTTCGACTATTAAAGTCGTTTAAAGAATGAAAACTGGCGTAGGTAAATGTAACTTGATAGAATCTTTTTTAGTAACGGATACGAGCCGAGCATTAAAAATGCTAGTTGGGTCTGGTCTTACGGAATTCCTATCAAAACTTTTTAAAACGACTAAAAAGTTGCGATTCTTTTTGGAATTCAATATATCGCAAAATTCTTTTGAAAAAAATGGTGGCGCGTGTGGATCAGTCTTTAAACTTCATTTTTTAAACTTTAAACTTCATTTGGCATTAGAATCACAGTTCTTTGTTTTGAATATTTGGTATATATTTAGATTACACATTGCGTAGAGTTGCCGAGATTCTCCCCCGGCAGTCTAAAATAAACGAATATTATCACTCAAAGTTCCCCCGTACAATCCGTGTTTATAATTGCACTCTAGAACAGATACCATAGTCAACAGAGATTTTGTTATGAATATAGTTTTTGGATAATTTAAAATTGCTTATTCTGATCTAATATTGGTTTAAACAAAACAATTCTTTTTTTTACACCATCCCATTGTTTATAAGTTTTGTACAAAAATTGTAAAAAAGTTTCACGCAAGATTTCCAAAAGATTTCGGTGTCTTTTAATTAAACAATTTCTGTTAAGGTCATAATATTATTTAGGATTAAAGAGTTGTGTTCGAAATTAAAGAGTTGTGGATTAAAGAGTTGTTTTCGAGTGTTACAAATGTTTTCATAGAATAAATAAGAGACTCCAAGCATTACATATTAAAACTAATTTTTTTTATACTAACCTCTGTGCGTTCGTCATCATTCAATCGTTGTAAATTTTTCGTTTTTCCGACGATTTCCATTTCTTGAAAATAATAAAAGCAATAATTTATTTTTTTTAATATGTATTTATTAAAAACATCTCAAAGTGTGCATTTTGAATATGTTTGAAGTTCGATTTTGATCGCAATGGAAAAAGTACAAGACAAGGATAAAGACATAATAAAAGCTATAATTGCCAATCTGACGCCCCCCTAATGGTCAATTTTTGCTTATTAACGAACTAAGCCTTGCATTTTACGAAAAACGAATCTCCGTAAAATTTCAAGTCTCTAGCTCAATCCATGCGCCCGAAATCCGCGCCACAGACGAACGGACGGACGGACATGCAAAATTCAATTTTTATCATTCTAAACACACTGGTGCAATTCATTTTTGTGTGTGATGACAGGATCTTGGCGCAAAAAAACGTTTCACCATACGGGTATGAAAAAGTAAAATCTGTTTTTAAATCGCGTAATTGAATCAAAAGAATTTTTTTCAGTATATTTAATCTAATAAGAAAGCAAAAGGCTCGCGCCTAAAGATTGCCGGACACGACATATACGGCTGCAGATTATGGCGACAATGTCTAGATATACAATTCCACACACTTTGTTGTTCTAAATGTAATTTGCTTTTCATTTGAATTTGACAATGAAACGGTGAGCCACATATAACATTTTTTGTCACCAATTATACAGAATAGGAATGTGAATGTAAGTAATAATACTTTCTTTAAGTGATGGAATTTAGATTTTATGACTTCCGTATAAGATTTCATTTTGAATCAGTCATGAAATTTTGTCGGCGAGCTGACCGACAAAAGTTGAATTCAATTCAACTCAACTTTTTAGACCGACAAAGTTGGTCGGATTGATTATATACAGAAACATAGGGTGCTATGAGTTTCGAATCTGAAATGACGCCGTAAATGTTGTGTCGGCCCAATTGTATTCCGGCCTTAACTATATCCATATTGTTAGTAAGCAGGTGGAGAATTACAACTTTAATAGGGCCTCCAATTGACTTTTGAGGCTCCGTCTTGCTGATGGAGTCACGATCTAAGCTTTGGGTCCTCGAAATTATTTTTTATGCTCAAATATTCCAGATTTGTGAAATTTATTAGAGCTTTAAATTGACATGAAACGACAAATTTTTCCTGTACCTCCACTCTAAACCAGGGGAGACATTGCGGATCTCGAAAAACGAGACCAGCGAATTCGAGAGGCAACTTCGATTTCGAGAGATTACGTATCTCGAACATGCAATTTCGAGATTTCCCCAAGGGAAATATTTTTGACAGATAATTTTTATTTATTTTTGTGGTGTTTAAGTGAAAAGTTGCATTTAATTGTTCCACTTTATTCAGTAAAGTGTTTCTTCCGAACATTTTCCACAACTGCCGTCTAAAACCACAACTGCCATCTCGAAAGCACAAGACCTTTCGAGAAATATCGATAGAGAGAAATGTCAGAAACCCTCGATTTTCGAGATAAGCAATCAGGCATTAAATTCGAGAAAACGAACGAGCCCAAGGCAAATTTTTGGGAAATTTCAAATGCATTATATATTTTTAAGTTTTTCGCAGTTTTTTGCTTTATGCGGATAAATTCTTTCAAGTGGTATGCTAGAAAACCCTTTAAATATTTATTTGGGTTTTATAAAAAAACCACTAATAAGAGAATTTTGTATTATTCTATTTCCGTTCAGTAAAAAATTATTACTTTCGAAACAACATTTTTTTGTGGTTTTTAGGTATTTTAAAAGCCAGCACCCACTTTTTTTCTTTGGAAATGCGAATTTTGCGATATTTATGCAAAAAAATGTTGTTTCGACTGCTCTTAAATTTCGAGAAATTGGTATGCAATGTCGAGCACAAAATTGAGATAGGCAATACCAATTCATGGTTTCTCGATCGAACTAGCGTTTGTTCGAGATACGCAATATGCCCCCAGATTTCCTGAGAGCTCAGTAAAAACGCAACCACGATCAAGTACAGTAAATTTTACTGTTCTCTCCCAGTAAATAAACTTTAAGGCAGAACTCCAATTGAGCAGAGGCAGCAGCAGAGGCAGAAGCAGTAGCGTGGCAGAAGCAGAATGTGCTTTCTGTCCCACAATGAAATTTGAATTCTGACGAAAATAGCAGAAACCTGTCAAAACGTTGTACGTATTTATATCCGCAGCATGATTTGTCGTATAATATTTCGTTGTTTTTTAAGTATTCAATAAATTTCTCCTCCATTTCAAGTATTACAAATATTTACTTCCGTCCATATATGTAAAAAAATATCAACAACGATTTGTGAGGTTAAATTGAAAGCAGAAGTTTAGAGATTAGAGCTAAAATGTGTTTCTGCCTCTGCCACTGCCTCTGCTGCTGCTTTATTGGAGCTCATCGCATAAAGGCTGATTTACAATGAAGCAGCAACGCCAACAGCAACAGCAACATCGACGTAAAGAGCGACGGCAAAAAGAGAAATGCTGTCGGATGAATTACAATGAAGCAGCAACAGCAACAGCAAAAATTAACGTTTCCGAATTGTTAGAAGTTTTTTGGGGATTAATCTTTCTTTCATGATTACCTAAATTAAATTTTTATTAATTAACAATCTTAAACTTCATTTTAAACACAAAATTCGCCACCAAATTCGTTCCTAAAATGTCAATCACATGTATACATAACCAACAAAAACCAGCTATCAACGTTGCTGCTTAGCGTTGCTGCTCAAATTTAGGATTAGAAATGAATCGGCAGCAAAATATCTCTCTGAAAATCTGACGTCAAAGAGTCGATTCTTGACCAATCAAAACACTTTCTCCGTGACGTTGCTGTTGCTGTTGGCGTTGCTGCTTCAATGTAAATCAGCTTTAAGACGCTATGTGTTCTAAAGTTCTGCTTCTGCCTCTGCTGCTGCCTCTGCCCAATTGGAGTTCTCGCTTTACTTTTCCTCCCAGTAAATATTGGATTGTATTCCCAGTAACACTCATGTTGGAAACCTGGGAAAAACCGGTGTTTCAGTAAATTTTACTGTAAATCCGGTTTAAAGTGTAAGAGAGTGTAAGATCTCAGATTGTCTAAATCTACCTCTATGAGAAAGTGGCAAAAATATGGAGTCCATTTCGTTATTGTATCGCAAAAATTATACGATATGACACGCAAAAATTATACGATAATTTTTCTATTAAACATTTGCATCAAATTACCATTATATTAAAAAAATCTCATAGTTAAGTTTATCCATAAATCAAAAAAAATATATATTTATAACTCACCATATAATCTAATGGTGCCTTCTGTGTCTCCGATACTGTTTTTCGATATGCATTTATATCCACCAAAATCCGATTTCTGCAACTTTTTTATAACTAAAATCATTTGTACAGCATACATGGAATTCTCCTGTTCTTGCATTGTGTATCTATCATTTCCGATTATCATTTCGCCTGTAATTTTCGTTTAAGTGTTTATAACAAAAAATAATGAAAAAAAAATTAAAACGAAATATATAAAAAAAAACTTTTCAAATTATATTATACGCCGAAACAACTTGATACATTTGCTGTCTTACTAGAACCCAAAACATTTGTTATCCCGTTCAATAATCTACAACTACTGTATCGATATATAAAGGGAATTGTCTCTGAATATTATATGTGTCTCCTTCTTCTTCTAACTTAAATAAAAGTTTTTTTCCCTTTACGGGTTCCCGGAAAACTTGACACTCTATGTCAAGCGCTTTATGAATTCGTACAGTTTTTTTCTCTCTTTTTATAGCGGATAGTTGCATGATGCTACATCCGAAACTATGGAGGAAAGTTTAAGATTGGGATGAATGAAATGGAGATTTAGTAAGACAACATCGGTTTGTTCATATGTTAACACATATATGTATACTGACCATTTTCCCGTTGCCAGTAATTTATGGCCTTCGGTGACGCCTCAACGTTGCAAATTAGGGTGACATCTGTTCCAACTGGGGCGCCCACCAACTGGTTTGGTACTTGGACTAAGGGGTGGACTGTAAATGAGAACAGAGAACACAAAATGACGATATATAAAAGAAAGTTTTCTTTTTTGTTTGGCTGCTGTTTCGGTTATATGAGCCCAAAACCAAATGTGGGGTCAAAACTCAAGTTTTTCATAGCTGAAAATGATACTTTTGTGAGCATAAGGGCTATAGCAAAACAATTAATGGGATTTTAATTGCTTTGTGGAAAATGATTATCTGTTGTAGTTAATTATACGAAAGTTTCACCAGATAGGTTGAATTTGCAATCTGTACAAGTAAAATATTAGCATATTTAAAAATCAAATTTTTTTTCGATAGCTTTATGACATTCTCGTTTAAAAGACGAAAAATGTGTGGTAGATTCTTATCCAACCACGTAACAAATAATTTAACTTATTGAACGCGAATTTTAAGTTTCGGTCCTGCTTGTTTCGTTCTAATTCTGCATGTTTGTATAAATGAAATCAAAGAAATTCTAAAACATTTTTTTTAAAAATGCGCGGCCCAAAATAAATTATCCATTTAACATAGAGTCTTTTTTAGAAAAACCATTTTTACTTTCTTATATGTTATAAAAAAATAATTGTGTTCATGAAAACGTTATGAAAATTAAGAAACATATCCCAAGCACTCAACTAAAGCTGTATTACAAAAATGTATTGCTATCTGTTAGTAGTCTGCCAACCAACTAGCAAACTTAATAGTATACCAGTCAGCCTGTTAGTTTATGTGTATTTTTTTTATAAACTAGTTGAGTTAGAGCCCTGAAATTTCGCAGACATGAAACGATCGAATCAACATTCGGTAAAACTCCCTTAATCAGATCCAATATGACTAATAGAGCCTTTTTAAAATCCCTATTTCGTCTTTCGCGATTTTACTTTGAAATTATACTGTATTATGTGTATAGTACGATGTATGGTAAAGGGTCTTTCAATAAGGACGCCCGATTTTTAAATGTAAATAAAGCAAGTTGTGTGTAACATATCCGCTCATTTTTTTTTGTTTGAAATAATATTTTTTAGCATTAAGTATGGAATGTAAGGTCGTTCAAATGTCCGCCGCGGCTTTGCTTGGTGGCACGTATTCGGGAGATTCAATTTTCAATGACTTTGTCGAATAAATATGGCTGAATTTGCTGGATGTCATTCGTTGTGTTGGCTTTAAGGGCATCAATTGTTTACGGTTTATTCGCATAGACAATCAATTTAAGTTAGCCCCAAAGGAAAAAGTCTAAAGGCGTTAAATCGCACGATCTCGGTGGCCAGCTCACGTCGCCGCCGCGCGAGATAACCCTCAAATCGCTCGTGCAGAATGTCCATCATGGCATGCGCTGTGTGGCATGTAGCGCTGTCCTGTTGGAACCACATGTTGTCGGTATCGATATCATCCAGTTTTGGCCACAAGAAGTTACTTATCAACGATCTGTAGCGCTCGCCGTTGACTGTTATGGCAGTGCCAGTTTCGTTTTGGAAGAAGTACGGACCGATGATTCCGCCAGACCAAAATCCCCACCAAACAGTGTATCTCGTGGGGATTGGTATCGCCCCAAATCCAACAATTTTGCATGTCCATATATCCATTCATCCACAAATGACCCTCGTCCAACGGTATTATCTTCCAAGGCGATTTCCCATATACTACTGAACAATTCACAACGAATTTGACAGATGTTGCTTTGCAACATGGCCGCTATGTTGCTTTACAACAAACCTCAAGCGTCCTTATTGAAAGATCCTTTAAAAATTAAAGATGATAAAATTTACTACTTTTTGGTCATTTGTCGTTTTGTTGTACTCAATAACTCAAACCATTCTCGAAACAGTTATTAGTTTAAATTTTTTTGCGATTATCTCGAATTCGAACAACTTTTCAGTATAGCTATGTACAGTGAAAACCTCTATAAGCCGAACTCACACTGGCTTATCCAGGGTCCGGCTAATACAGGTTTCGTCGTATTAGACAATTTTTAGTGCTTCCTGCGGCAGTGATTTTTACCGTTATTCACTATCTTTTTTCGTCAAGATATTCTTTTTAATATGTAAAAAATTAGATTTTTCTAAATATCTTGCCAACTAGTGGCTTTGCGAGAAACTTGTAGCTATATTTTTGCCTTCCACCGAAAATTGATACCTTTTACCGCTATATAAATTTCCCATATTTGGTAATTTTTACTTTCCTCTGCGATTGAAGGAAAGTATCCATGATTGTGACCCACTCATGGATACTTTCCTTCAATCGCAGATAGAAACCTTCGCAGGAGCCTGGTCCTCTCCTTAATTATAAACAGAGTTATGAATTACTTATAAATAGACTTATGTTTTCAGCCAGTCCATAATCACCAAGACCATAAATGCCTTTTTTCGATAAATAAACTATAAAAATGTTAAGAAATCATTACAATCTTGTTCAACCCTTAGATTACCCGCATTTTCTTTAATTAAAATCACAGGTTTTCGCTTTGAAAAATTGTTATATATTTGGAATCTTCATGATGCGTTGATATGTTTGCGCAAAGGTTAACAAACATGAGGATGAGGAGATCCAACAGATTCTGAAAATTTTCTTAAAAAATGACGCGAAGAGAATGGGGATGCAAAACTGGAGAACATCGGCATCTGACCGGGACCTCTGGCGAGAAACTTTGCGGCAGGCCAAGACCGGAAATTTGTTGTAGCGCCGAGAGAGAGAAACGCAAATAAAAACAATGAAAGGTCCGCGTAAGGATAGCGCGAATGTCCTTTTTTGGGATCGCTGATCCCGAAAACAAAAAGTCTGTAAGGATTTTTCAATGGCAAGGATATATATTCGAAGACCAAAAGGTACAAAATAAAAAAATTTAAAAAAATAAAATTTAAGGAAAGTTTTTATTAAAAAAATGTACTAAAACGAAGAAAAAAAATCTCAGAAATAAAGCGAAATAAAAGTATTAAAAATAATATAAAATAAATATTTATCTCGTTTTATTTCTTCAAAATTCGAAATGAAAGGTTCTGCAAGGATATCGCAAATATCCTTTTTCCTATTTTATCTCAGGAAAATATATATTAGGCGGTTTTTGGGGTCGTTAATCTCGAATCTGATGTAGGAATTCCGAAATTCGAAACGAAATATCCTGTGGTGATAACAAAAATATTCTGTCTTTCTTGATTTTTCGACAGAATTAGCAGAGGGGGCTTTTGGATCGGGGATTTCAAACCTCAGAATAGGTTCTGTGAATATAACATGTATCTACTTTTTCCCCAAAAATATAAGTAAAAGAACATAGCTCGGAAAATATAAGAACATATAAGAACATAGCTCGGAATTCCTAGTACGAAGTTTTAAAAAGTAATAAGGAAATAATTTTAATTACCGCAAATTTTTTTAATGATTCAATTACGTCAAAAAATGTCAAAAATGTAGAAAATGTTTAACTTTTAAACTGAATTTTTATTAATTCTTAAAACGAATTGATAACTGGCAGCAGGTTAACAAATGTACAGGCCCTTCCATTTATGTTGTTTGTATCAAATGCATATTGTTAAAAAAAAATTCTTTAAGGGTGTTGTTGTGCTATTTTTTCACATATTTTTAGTGGGATGTGGTAAAAACGATGATGAACCGGATATTGAATTTTTTGATGTTCAGTCAAACCTATGTCTTGCCACTTGTGCTAAATTGCATTAAGGACTTACGGTAACCGCACACTGTGTTATCAATTTTTGCTCTTTTTTGAAAGGGAAGGAAATAAGAAATAAAATAAAAAAGTTATGCGTAGATAAAAGAGAAGAAAATATTTCAATAAAATACATGAAAAACGTATATTCTCAACGATACCTCTACATTTCGGTATTTTTAAACACTCTTATAGGTCTTATATATGTATAAAAATGAAATAAATATAATTACTAATATTTTTATATATATATATATATACATATTAAAAAATTACTTACAATGAACCTGTAGCTTCATTCGCTTACTAACAGACGGCGGTACTCCATTTGATGCTATACATAAATAAGCTCCCATTTCCGATCGCGTGACTTTTGAAAGCCACAACATTTCTCCCTCAACAGCGAGAGCTTCAAATGTTCCAATATGTGCAAACCAACAAGAATCCGACAAAAAGAAAAAGAAGGAAATTTGTAAGAAAAATTTATTACACTGCCAGAGTAATTGGAAACGTAAAAATTGTTAAAGTTGAAGTACTGTTTGACATTTTCGCAAAGATAGAATATTGATAAATTTCACGTAAGCTATTTTGTTGTTGAAGGACTTCTATATAGAAAGTCAATAGCGCATAGATATATACATATATAGTTTGTAACGTAATATATAAACAATTGAATAAGAAAATTAAGAATTTTATGTTTGAAGTATTTACGTTTCTATGATAACCACTTTATGTTTTATATACGTAATAAGCCGTTTTATTGAGTGCTTATCACAAAATTTACCTTTTGTTTTTCCATGAGGGCCATTGCGAGCAATTATCTCTCGACCATCTTCTCGCCGCCAAGTAATCTTCGGTTTCGGAAAACCACGCGCTTTGCATATTAACTTTGCCGATCCACCTTCTGGTACCATCATATCACCTGAGGTTTCTTCATATACAATGTCCGGCGGTATCACCACCTCCAGAAACGCTGTCTAAATTGTTAGTGTTTTAGTTTATGTACAAGAAACAAAAAGAAATATATTTTTTTTTTTCAAAATCAATATGATTTATTTTGTAAATGGAAAATTGTGTCTTCGATAATTACTTGCATTTTCATAGGATCCGTATTCACTTGACACATATACTGGCCCCTATCTTCCATTTTTACACTACGTATCACCAGTGTCCATGTGTTGTAGTCATTATGTGTGACAGATAATCGATCATTATTTGTTATTACGTGTTCATGAATTGCTAGAATCGCCTTTGCATCAGCTTTGATCCATGCCACCTATATACAAGTGTAAAGTATTTCCGATACAAGAAAAAAGAAATATTCTCCACGTTATCGTTAGTAGTTGTTAAAATCCATTTAAGCATCCAGGAAAGCAATCATGTTGCGAAGGGTTGCGGTCAATCATTTAGAATATTGGAGAAATTGATTCGACGATATATCCGTTGATGGTATTATTAGTGAAATTTTGTTATTGTGATTAAATAAAATGGCAGAAAAGAAAACATAATAAATAGATAAAAGAAATTTCACTTAAAATATAAAATTGTTAAATTTTATTTGTTAGAAAATTGTGCTCAACACATGCAAGGTGCAAGATCTGTTTCGGTTTTGTGATATTTGCTAAATAAATATTCCCATTTATGACTAAATGTGCATAGATTTTCTAGGTGCAATTGAAATATAATGTGCTCTTAAATAACTAACTTACTTTAAATTTAAATGCCATGATTTCAAGATAGTAATGCTAAATTTTAACATTATTTATCTAGTTTTATATACCCTACTAGTATCTGGCACTATATTATGGAAACTTTTAGTGGCAAAAATGTGTCATATGCCAATTATGCTAATTGCTAATTGTTTAGAGCAGAGGTCGGCAATAGACGGCCCGCGGTCCGAATCCGGGCCGCGGAGGGGAAATAAATGGACCGCCAAAGGACAAGAAATATAATTTCTCTCATTAAACTATTCAAGTATAAAATTGTATTATTATTATTATGAAATTTTATAATTTATATTATATTCTATTAACCCTTCTTCGGACGCAATCGGCCTGAAAGGCACAGCTCTGACGTTTTCGGTCGCCCCTGTGAATTTATTGCTAGATCTGAAATGTTCTTTTTCTGTTTTCTATCAATTTTTTGAAACGAATTTAATTTTTTTGGGGCCTTACCAATGACCCGTGACTAACTTAGTAACAGCTTTTGGTGTGTGCGAAACGGGCTATTTGCTTGCTAATTCTAGTAAGTTTTCACACATTTATGACAGCGAATTTAAAACTTTTCAATAAAAACTAGGATTTGAACCGAAATTAGCAAGCAAATAGCCCGTTTCACACACACCAAAAGCTGTTACTAAGTTAGTCACGGGTCATTGGTAAGGCCCTTGGTGTTTAAATATTCTTATGTAGAACATTACTTTTAGAATGATAAATTAAAATTAATGGGTATAAATTTGCGATTCTTTTAAGTGCATCTGTCAGGCGCATTGCGCGCGGACTCGTCAGTTCTTATATTGCTCCCGACGGACGGAGGGTTAAATAATTTACTTTAAACGGCTTAAGGCTTTCTCCATTACCATGACTTCTGTAACTGCAAAAAAATGCAGAAAACTAGAGCAAGATAGACTTATGTAGATCTAAAAAGGAATGACTGAATACAAGTTAAACGCTATCCCTTCCAGTTTTACAATTTTATAGCAATCATATCAAACCTTATGCTATAAATATAATGTTCAAATTGGCATGGTAACAAAGCTTTTGACTATGCATGCGAAGGAGAAAAATGACATCACGCTATAATAACAGTTTGAATGTGTCCGTGCTTACTATTCACTTACAGGGACAATGTGTGATTGTAGTAGAAATCGCCATAAAATCGCCATAAAAAAACAGTGGAAATTATTCTTGCAGTTGCCGACAAATTTTTGCAGTTGATTCTTATCTCCCTTTCTCGTCAACGTATCTTCACATAAATGTGTCTCTATTTTTTGCAGTTGCCGAAGTCATGGTAATGGAGGAGAGCCTTTAAACTGTGTTTTTAATACAAAAATAAATAAATTTGTTAACTTATGTTTAAGTTTTTTTTTGGACCTTGAAAATTTTTTTTCAAATTATTCGGACCTCCATAGAAACTAATTGCCAACCCCTGGTTTAGGCCGCAATCATTCTTAAAATCTATTCACACGTTCACACGTATTGCGATTGTCGTGTCGTTTTCGACAAGAGTCATGTTAAGTCTTTTTGTTGGTAGAAAAACACCAATAACAGCATTCATATCGAAAACAACACGACAATCGGAATACGGGTGATTGAATACTTACTCGCCTCATGACTCTGCAACTTGGACATTATCGATATCACAGAGCAGAAGGCAAATACCAAAGAGTTTTCGGTTTGAAAAAGTAAAAAAAAAATAAAACAGAAATATAGGAGGGAGTTCCTGCCTTATAGGACACAGTTGTGAATCCGAAGTTGATGGTAAAGCATCCAGCAGGTACGCTGAATGTCTCGTGCTCTAGAGGTAAGGTCTGTATTTTATTTTATTTTAAAGTCAAAGCTCAAGAAAGGGCACTTTAATGCCGAAGCACAGCTCAGGGTGGTAAGACGTTTTCGGCTGACAGATTCAGAGTAAGGTCTGTCGCTGAGTAGAGCAAGGTATTCTCGAGCACCTCTACTTGGAATCGAGCATTTCTGAAAAAAACCAGAAGAAGCATTAAACAAATTAAAATTAATTTAGGGATTTCCCCTTAACTTAAAATAATTATCATTTTTGGATTCGACACGATTATTTTAATCTGACTACGTTCAGCAGATTACAGAATTGCTCGAAATCTGCTCTTTTACTGCTCGCTCACCATAAGGCAGGAATACAATTGGCCCGACACAACATTTACGGCGACATTTCAGATTTTAAACTCATAGTACCCTATGCTTCTGTATACAATCAATCCGACCAACTTTTTTTAACTTTTGTCGGTCAGGTTCCCGACAAAATTTCACGGTCGGAAAACTGACCGACAAAAGTCATAAAATCTAAATTTCGTCACTCAAGGGGAATTTAAGGAAAGTATTAGGACATTTAAGGAAAGTATTTAAGAAAAGTATTCGTATGCTGTGTTACTTACATTCACATTTATAATTTGTATGATAAATGGTAACAAAAAAATTTATATGTGGCTCACAGTCCGACTGTCAAAATCAAATGAAAAGCAAAAGACATTTAGAACAACAAAATGTGCGCAATTGTATGTCGAGGACGACATTGTCGCCATAATCTGTCGCCGTAAATGTTGTATCGGGCCTATTGTATTCCAGCCTTTACTCACTCGAACACGCAACTTTTATTCGAGCGACAAAAAAATCACAAGAAACTTTAGAGAAAACACAAGAAACTTTAGAGCCAAAAGAGCATGCCAGTCGCAAACGCGATTAACTTGCTTTCCCAAAATGAGTAGTAATAACCAGGGTTTAAATTGCTTTGCTTAATTCTCGTGCTGATGCTGATGCTTTGCTGTGCTGAGTAAAATGTAAATTGCTTTGCTTGAAGCAAAGCACGAGCATTAAGCACCAGCAAAGCAAAAAACTGCTTCGTCGAAGCAATCAAGTGGGAAATGCTGTGCTGAAATTTGCTTAAGCAAAATTTAAGCAGTGGTGAAATTTGCTTAGAAATGCTGTGCTTAAGCAGTGCTGGAATTTGCTTAAGCAATGCTGATTTGCTTTCCTTTGTGTTTCTTATACAGGAATATCGATTTCTTTTTTTGAGGAAAATAGTACGGAGCAAAATAAAATTAGGGAGGAAATGTCTGAACAGCACACGACTTTCTTATACAACGAAAAAAATCGATTCTTAAATATAAAAATACAATCCAGATCTTTTAGAAGACATATTACTTGTTAAACTAAATTCAAAAAAAAATAGGACAAGCGATAGAAACGATGCCACTTTTTGAACAATCTGGAGTTGACGAAGATATTAATAATATTGATTTTAATAATTATAGTTCAAATTAACTGTAAATGCAAAGAATTAGTTCATCTATGTCCCATTCATACAAATAAAAAACCCGAATCTTTAAAATAGTGTATTTTTATATTTAAGAATCGATTTTTTGTGGTATAAGAAAGTCGTGTGCTGTTCAGACATTTCCTCCCTAATTTTATTTTGCTCTAGGGTATTTCCCTGAAAAAAAAAATTTTTGTTGTATAAGAAAGTCGTGTGCTGTTCAGACATTTCCTCCCTAATTTTATTTTGCTCTAGGGTATTTCCCTGAAAAAAAATTTTTTTTTGTTGTATAAGAAAGTCATGTGCTGTTCAGAAATTTCCACCCTAATT
The DNA here is from genome assembly GCA_964034945.1 of Chrysopilus asiliformis. Classification (NCBI taxonomy): domain Eukaryota; kingdom Metazoa; phylum Arthropoda; class Insecta; order Diptera; family Rhagionidae; genus Chrysopilus; species Chrysopilus asiliformis. Next base: position 34,848,120 of record OZ035963.1, read on the forward strand.
TTATTTTGCTCTGTACTATTTTCCAAAAAAAAAATGGATTTTGCTCTAAAAAAAGTCAAACGAAAAGAAATCAAAATTGCTTAAGCATTGCTTAAGCAAATTTCAGCACTGCTTAAGCACAGCAGAACGAACTACAAAAGGCAAAGCAAAGCAATAAAAATTTTCGATTCTCAGCACAGCACTGAAAATAAGCACAGCATTTTTTAAGCACAGCATTTCACCGTCACAGCAAAGCAAAGCAAATTTTAGCTTGCTGTTTGCTGATTTGCTTTGCTTTTTCAATCCCTGGTAATAACTACTGCTGGGTAATAAGCTATAAAAAAAACCATATAAATGTTAAAATTCTACTATGGTTTATATGTCAAATTGCAAATAAGAGCTACGGGGAAGAAAATGTTTAGAAAATTCCCTTCACGCAGCGAAAAAAAAGTAAATTTTACTATCGGGAATACAACTAAGTTCAATTACAAAAATAGTTAAATCATAGTAAATTTAACCAGTTTGAGTCCATTGACATTTTTATAAAGTGACTGTAACTTTAACCCGTCTATATAACGAACGATGGAAAATTTTCCTACTTTATATAACGAACGCTATTCAATTTCAGTGAAAATAAATATAACGGTAATTAATGTCGGGATTTGTTTTGGTGTCGCAATCGGCAGAATCAACAAATTCATTAAATAACCACAAACAAATTGATCGAGATGGCTCAACATTAATAATATCGTTCGTTATATTGGACGTCCCATCCCACCATCAACTCAGATGAAAAAAATGGTGAAGTCGATTATTTAGCAGCGAAAATCGGGAATACAATCAAAATTAATAATTCCAACTAAAAAATAGGAAAAATATTGGGAAACTTCGTGAATAATGACTATACAAATCGTTAATTTAAATAATTTTATGTCAAATCAAGTATTTTTTACTATTTCATGGTTGGAACAAACTAGTTCAATTGTATTCCTGATTTCTGCTACTAAAAAACCAAATTGACTATTTTTACATTCAAACGTAACAAAAGCTATAATTGCCAATCTCGCAATTATTGAAAACCCGTATGGTGATTTAAGTGAACGGCGAACCGTTATATCAAAATTCCACTTTAAAGTCAAATTTTCCAATAAGAATTTTTAAAATGTATTCCAATCGGATTTTGATGTACGGGAGTTTTATGTAGAATCATATCCTAAATAACTTTTGTTTTTGGACTTTTTTAATAAGATACACTGTTTTTGAGATATTCGCAAAAAACCTTTTCGTTCGTATGGTCCATTTTTGCTCATGAACGAACTTAGCCTCGCATTTTACGAAAAACGGATCTGCGCAAAATTTCAAGTCAGTAGCTCAATCGGTGGTCCCGCAATCCGCGCCACAGGCGGACAGACAGACGGACGGACATGCAAAATTCAACTTTTTATACCCGTATGGTGAAACCAAAGGGTATACTAACTTTGCCTTACCGTTTGTAACGCCAAGATCCCGTCATCGCACACAAGAATGAATTACACCAGTGAGTTTAGAATGATGAAAAAAGTTGAATTTTCCATGTCCGTCCGTCTGTCCGTCCGCCCGTCCGTCCGTCTGTCCGTCTGTCTGTCTGTCCGTCTGTCTGTCTGTGGCGCGGATTGCGGGCGCACGGATTGAGCTACAGACTTGAAATTTTGCACAGGTCCGTTTTTCGTAAAATGCGAGGCTAAGTTCGTTAATGGGCAAAAATGGACCATTAGGGGGGTAACCCCCCATACGAACGAAAACGGTTTTTGTGAATATCTCGAAAACGGTGCATCTTATCAAAAAAGTGTAAGAACAAAAGTTATTTAGGATATGATTCTACATAAAACTCCCATACATCAAAATCCGATTGGAATAAATTTTAAAAAATCTTATTGGAAAATTTGACTTCAAAGTGGAATTTTGATACAACTGTTCGCTGTTCACTTAAATCACCATACGGGTTTTCAATAATTGCCAGATTGGCAATTATAGCTTTTGTTATGTTTTTATCATTCTAAACACACTGGTGTAATTCATTTTTGTGTGTGATGACGGGATCTTGGCGTTACAAACGGTAAGGCAAAGTTAGTATACCCTTTGGTTTCACCATACGGGTATAAAAATGAGAAATTTCGACCTCTTATTTTGCCTAAAAAACATTGCCCGAGCAATCCTACGAATATAACTAAAGCCATAAAATTTTTAAGACATGTTTGGTTCTGGAATGGGACGATCCTATAAACTTTTGGTGGAAAGCCGTTAACCAGAATTAACTAAAATGGCGACTTTTTAAAAATCGCAATTTCGTTTTTCGTGATTTTCTCCGAAACTACTAGTTTTTCAGAGTCTTTTATATTACAGAAATTGGAGACAATAAAATTTCCCACATTTTTGTCTAACACTAGAACTGCGTATCTCCAGCCATTATCGAAATATACCGTTATTTCATAAAAATCAGTTTTTTGCCATAACGGCTTTTTCTTGTTGGATGTTGGAAATCATTTAATAAGAATTAAATATACTTAAATTCTATTCATTTTGCGTTTATTAGAAATCGATTTATTTTATTGTTATCAAAATATTTCGGATTTTGTAAAATAAAAATTATGTTTTATTCATCGAGTTATAGTGCAAACTTCACAAGAAGACGTCGAAATTTTTCATGAATATAGTCCTTTATTATACCTCGTATAAGAAAAAGTTTCTACTTTATGTTGTACACATACATATGTCTTTCAATTCCTGTCGTTAAGAATATGTAAGTTGAAAGTGAACAAATCACACGTCCCCTAAACGTACATATCAATAAAATGAAAAAATTATCTGCTTGTTAAACGAAAATTTGAAAGCACAATCGCACTTAGAGTTTATTAAATATTTAGAAGGTTACCAATCAATGCACATTTGCCGTTAGTGAAGTTGATTTTACTACCATAACTAAATAGTTAGATTAGAATATTACAAATGGTTAATGTCGCGGTTAGCTTTGAGTGTTTTTGATAATTCATTGATCTCTCATTAGAAACCACGAAAATTACAAGACTAAGAAAAATGAATATTGAATGTTTTTTTAAAGCTTTAAGTTTTACCTAAATTTCGAATTTCGCCCTTGGTTAACCAATTGAAATTGAACGTTTCCGACTTTTTTTTGCTTTTTTAGAGACTTCAATTTCTTATTTATAGTTTTTGCTTTAAAATATTACTTGTAAAGTTTGAGGGAAAAAGGTTTTTAAATTTTTTATACGTTTATATGAATATAGGTTTATCCACTTAACGGTGAGATAAATACATTTGTTACATAATTTGTGAACATTCTAATTGCAAGTATAGTTTGCTCTTTTTTTGGAGGGAGGGTTTGACAAATGGAAAGACTTCACTGACAAGTGGAAAAGATTTTTGCGATTTTCTCGAAAATGGTTCATTCCATAGGATTCTATGGCATGCTAACAGATTTCGAATGCAAAAAAACGCGTCAAAATCTTACAATTTTCGTTACATAAATGCATACGAACGAACACACGCACACACATAGAGACATGTTGCGGACTCAATGATGGGTATACCCAAGTAACAAGTTTTGGTCGCTACTGAGTTATATAGAGCATTTGACTACTTGAAGTCGTAGCTTGCAATTGTCATTATAACCCAATGTTTGGTAATGACGACGTCCTGTAGTTTCTTGTACAACTTTGTGGGGACTCTTCGGGACGTCCTCAAGTGGTCGTATAATCCGCTGTATGACTACTATATTTAGTCGGGAAAACCTCGTAAAGCGGTTGTAAAAACTCCTCACAACCGAGGGAGAGAAAAATGCGCGGAGATGCCACACAACGACAAAAAGTTCTCACCATAAAATGCTGACACAAAATGATTCTCGCTAATATTGTTTAAGCGAAAACATAAACATGGAGAGAAAACAACAATTTGAAAATTTAATGTCATGCGGAGACCATGATTTTTTAAGATGAAATGGGGAATACGAACTTTTAATAATGATTTTCTAGAGTTTTTGTAACAATTGCAAATTTCCGACAAATATTACGATGATGCTTCGTAAAAAATTATGCTCCTCACAGAAATTGTTTTTACACAAATTTTCTTTCTAAAAAATTTATTTGATTTGTTAAATATCGAGATTTTTTCGTATAAGTTCGTGAATTTATTATGCATTTATCATTTTACCAGTCGTTAAAAATGAGTATTGAAAGTTTTTTAGGTGGAAAGATGATTGATTTAAATTTCAATTGTCGCAAATATGTTACGACTTTGCTACGACTCAAAAAGTCATAAAATCTACGAGAGTCGTCACCTCAAGACTTCACAACCAATATATGACTATTTGATGCGACCACAACACTTCCATCTTGAAATTTATATTTTATATATTATCGGGGTCGTCGTTTGTAATATCATGTTGAATCCGAAAAACTTTTGTGATAATTAATATTTGTGATAATCATACAAAAAAAAGCTTTTAAAAATGAGTTGGTGTCTGTCTGTCTGTCGGTCTGTCTGTTCCTCTTTCACGCAAAAACGGCTGAACCGATTGACTTGAAATTTTGCATGAGTGTCTGTGGGAGTTCTGGTTCCAACATAGGCATACGGAAAAGAAGCGCGAGGAGTGGGGGAGTAAGGGGAGGGGGTAAAATGATTTCGAAACTTAGTTTTTGCTCTATGTTACTCTTTAGCGGGGAAACTACTGCACCGATTGGCCTGAAATTGAGCATAGATGTTCATCGGGGGTTCAGCCCCAACATAGATCCATTAAAAAGTTTTTAAGTGCTTTCCGGTTTTCTTCGTATTCTAAAATTTAGACAAAAAGCTTAACCCGGCAACGACGGGTATGCAAGCTAGTAATTAATATTAATCTTGTTCGCTTTAGAGCGGTTAAAATTGTGGAGTATAAGTTTAAGTTGTGCTACATTTAAATCTGGGCCTGGAAATTTTGGCGGGAAACGAATTTTGCCCGAAAACTAATTTTGGAAAACACGGACCCCGCGTATCTTGGAAATTAACATCACCTAGATCAGATACCCCCCATACAATTTTTACTTTCTTCTACGGAGTATAATAAAGTATTGTAGGTATTCATGAAAAATTTCGACCTCTTAATTTTGCCTAAAAAACATTTCCCGATCACTCCTGAGTTGATTGGAGTCATATTTAAAAAATGTCTTTCTGTCTGTCAGTCTGTCAGTCTGTCTGTCTGTCTGTCTGTCAGTCTGTCTGTCAGTCTGTCTGTCAGTCTGTGTACAATATTTCTCAAAAACTAATAGAGCTAGCGCCATGAAATTTTATAGGCATGTTGGGTCATGAAATGGGACGATCCTATCAACTTTTGGTGGAAATCCGTTAACCGGAAGTATCCAAAATGGCGGTTTTTCAAAAATCGCAATTTCGTTTTTCTCGATTTACTCCCAAACTACAGGTTTTTTAGTGGGCTTAAGTATGGCAAAACTTGGAGAAAATAAAATTTCCCACACTTTTGTCTTTAGCTATAACTCGATATCTCCACCTGTTATCGAGATAAACCATTATTTCCAAAAAAACAGTTTTTTGCGATTATCTCGAAAACTAACGGGTTTTTGCTGACTGAATGTATAAAGTGAATTAATGAGAATGGCATTCTGCACAATTTTGTTTCTTACCGTTATCCGTTATCTTTTACCGTTATTGAGATATTTTCATTAATATGTAAAAAATCATATTTTTGCGAATAATTTGCAAACTAACGGTTTTTCGACAAGTCAGTTAAAAGAATAATGAAAGATATTAACATTTTCTACATTTTTGCATTTACCGTAAATTGATATCTTTTACAGTTCTCAAGTTATCTCAAATTTTGTACGTTTTTGATATTTTTCAATAAACCCAGAATTTATTGGGAGGTCGTCTTAGGTTGACAACGCGACAGGGCTTTAGCGTAAATTGCGCAGGGTCGTAGATTTTGTAGAAGAAAGTTTTGTGTTGACCACAACTGATATTTTAAGATGAAATGGGGAATACGAACTATTAATAACGAATTTCTAGAGCTTTTGTAGCTCTAATTTAAAAACAATTGCAAATTTCCGACAAATATTACGATGATGCTTCGTAAAAAATTATGTTCCTCACAGAAATTGTTTTTACACAAATTTTCTCTCTAAATAATTTATTTTATTTGTTAAATATCGAAATTTTTTCGTATAAGTTCGTGAATTTATTATGCATTTATCATTTTACCAGTCGTTAAAAATGCGTATTGAAAGTTTTTAGGTGGAAAAATGATTTTTAAACCTATTTATTTAAATTTTAAATTGTCGTCCATTTTCTTTTCATTCCGCTGGAGTTGCAAATACGACTTTGCTACGACTCAAAAAGTCATAAAATCTACGAGAGTCGTCACCTGAAGACTTCACAACCAATATACGACTCTTTGATGCGACCACAACACTTCCATCTTAAAATTTATATTTTATATATAACCGCGGTCGTCGTTTGTAATATCATGTTAAATTCGAAAAACTTTTGTGATGATAATTTATTATCTCTTATATGATATCAAATTAATATCTTCGAATTATATAAGCCATAGGTCGGGTTCCATTGCGTGTAATCTTGTTCGCTTTAGAGCGGTTAAAATTGTGAAGTATAGTTTAAGTTGTGCTACATTTAAATCTGGACCTGGAAATTTTGGTGGGAAACGAATTTTGCCCGAAAACTAATTTTAAATTTTAAGTGCCTCGGAAAATTCTCTATCCAACATTACAAATTGCATACCAATCGGTTAAACACTTCAATAATTTGCGGGCGAGAGGTAAGAAGGGAAAAGAGTAAAAAATTATTTATTGTAAAGTACAGGGTGGGCCAGAATAGACGCAGGGGTTTGAAGTCTTTATAACTTTTTTTTTTTTTTTTTTAATTTTGTTTCAGCATTTTGTTAAGAAGACTTGGGCAATTTAAAATGGACCTGTACACAATAGAACAACGAACCGGTGGGCGGTGGGCTCAATGGCTCTTTTACGGGACATATTTGGCGGACGCATTATTTCGAAAAGTTGCGATTTCAATTGGCCTCCGCGTTCACCTGATCTAACGACTCCAGATTGTTTCCTTTGGAGATATTTGAAAGAAAAGGTGTACGTCAACAAGCCAACAACCATCAGACAATTGAAAACCAACATTCGCAGTGAAATCGAGGCCATAACACGAAAGGTTATGGAAAATGTCTTGGAAAGAGCACGGATTTGCGAAGCAGAAAATGGCCACCACTTGCGGGATATAATTTTCCATGTTTAGACCAAAAATATTCCCCATCAATCAACTACATGTATTTGAAAAAAAAATTATAGGTTTCGCTAAAATAAAAAATTTATAAAGAATTCAAACCCCCGCGTCTATTCTGGCCCACCCTGTACAATAATATAGTTTCGTTTCCCCCTTAGTTTAGGTATATCTCCAGTACAACCTAGGAAATGGGTGATACTTTTGTTGGAATATATTTATATCTTCTCTCAGCCCTATATACATAGTAATGATTCCGCGAAAACTATGATTTGTTCCAATATTTATGGAAGCCTGTGCTAAAAAAAATGGAGTAAAAAGTCCTATAATCCCTTTCCCATATTCCATAGGGACGTTGCCTATGTTGATTTTTTTGCGTGCATGATTCAAAATTAATTGTAAAGAAATTAATCATGGCATTTAAATAAAATAATAGCGATTACGTGATCAGTGCATAGTTTAAATCTAACGGTGCATATTTTTACTGATTGTGATAAGTTTTTAAAAGAGGCCGTAAGTTAACAAAAATACAAATTCAATTTTTTTCTCTCAAATATTACTTGATATGAGAAAATAAAAGTAATAAAATCTAAAAAATTTAATGCTGGTTTTGTATACTTATGCTTGCGTTACTTAATATACATAAAATAAGTAAGAGGTGCTCTGTGCTGTGAAGATATATTCTCTAAATCACCCTTCCTTTCATTTGTTTTCTTTTCGTGAGATAAATTTTTTTTTTTAGTAAGAGTGCTATTATAATGATATTTGTGCGGCATTCCGGTGCATCCAAATCAGGTGCCAGCATCACCACAAGGCAATATAATATTAATTGTGCACTTTTTTGGTCATAAATTCACCTGAATAACCGATACATACCCTCGCTTGTGCTGATTCCCCACTCACCCTGTAACCACCCAAATTATTAACAACGCAAGTGAATGTAGCATCACGACCCTGAGCTACTGTCACATTTTCCAACGGAAAAACAAAGTCAGGCTCAAAAGCTGCCACTGAAAATATGTTAAATTAAATTGTATTAAAAATTTTATAAATCAATATATGACTATAGTATTTATCTTACCGATGTAATTACAAATAATCACACTGACGAGAAAAAACCAATTTAAGTTTGAATTAAAAGATACAGGAAGCCATGTATTAAAACCGTTTTGTTGAATACCTAAATTATGGATCAGGTAAATCATTCTGGTGTCGTAAATAACATTATTTCTCTTTTACATTATTGCCGTCAATTAATACATTTTGAAAACCTGTAAAAAAAATGTCATTAAATTTTCTAATGTAATAACTAATCGAAAGAGTTATTTTTTTAAACATCAAGAAATATGGTAGATTGATATGTAATTAAATTTTTAAAAGAATTTTGAATTTTCGGGAAATTTGTTCAACTACGCTAAAAATATTCGGTTATTCATGAAATCAGATTGCGTATTTTTACGCGGAGTGTTAGATAAAGGCAATTTTGAATTAATAATAGCGGCCGCTAAATTGCGTTAGCAAGCTCTTTTTGCTTAATATTCGCTCGCTAATTTAATTTAGCGGCCACTAAAAATATCGAACAACCTACCATAAACGTCATTCAAATGTGGCTCACCTTTTGAGAGCTGGTAACAAATGCGAAGTCTACTAATACTATGTTCAGACCGACACAAAATCACGTAATTTTGAAGATTTTCGTAATTTTGAACGAAACCTTCCTCGAAACCACGAGATTTCCAGTACATTAACCTGTTTTCAAAAATCACTAAAAGTATGCAATTTCCACAAAATTACGAACGAAATCAAGCAAAAACAATGAATACAACCCTTCATCACTCATTCAGCTCTCTTGAGTACATCAGTTTTGACATTTGTGCTGAATTGGAACGACGGAGATATAAGAAAAAGAAGCCGTGTTCCGCACGCGAAAAGGATATATTAGTAAACAACCTACGCGGGGCAAAAAAAAATTGACTTGTTTTTGATGCGATTAGATATGAAATGGAAAATCATTGTTTATTTTCATTACAGATAATTTCCATTGTCGTCTAAAGTGTCTAATTCTGTTTGCACATATTTCATCGATGTTTTGAATTATATTATTCATCATATTACTAAAATTCATAGCAATACTACACTAAAATTCATAGCAATCCTGTAGTTGAAATGTCAAGCAAAATTACCTTAACCTCTGTGTGAACACTTTGGTTTAAGATCTAAATCATTTCGCAAAATTACGTGAATTTGCGTCAGTCTGAACTTAGTATAAGGTGAAAAATAAGTAATACTAAATAAGTGATTATTACAGCCAGGAATGACATGGAGGAACCCCATTGTAAAATGCGTTTTGTAAGCGTGTTTTTAATCTTTCATTTGATACTAAACGATATTTTTGGGATATTTAGAACTTTCGATAGGGGCAAAGGTCAAACCAGGTATCATTTTAAGAACTTCGAATTATGTTTTGACGCGTTGTATTTCAAAACTTCCCTTCCCCCAATATGTGGGAAATTGAGTTAATGATAGTGCCTTAAGGAAATTGTACCCCTGATTCCATATATGCACTCAGTTTTTATTAAAATTGTCTTTTTTCTTAAAATATAAATCCTAAGAAGCTTAGTATATAAAAGCTAACTAAGGCAGAGCAAAAATCGTGTATGTACAAGAAAACGCATGAAGCATCTCTGCACACCAGAAAGTGAATGAGCAGGTCAGAATGATTCAAAGAAAAATATGTACGTACGTAGTCAAACGGTGCGGTGAATTTTTATCAAAGTTAAGCAAATAAAATGATCTTTTTATCTTTTCAGGTTACGGCAAAACAAAGATATCAAGTATATTCACCTAGACTTTTGCAGGATGACTTGATGATTGATTAAGATTTCGGGTAGCCCAAGACTAAGCCCTTATCCAATTAGACCACACTGAGGTCCATTGTGCTTTTTGAGTAGATTGGCTACTTATACTACATTAATCTTTTTGAACCGCAAAAAAAAGCTGGCTAAACGATTTGGTGGAATTTTTCCAATATCTTGAGAGTTAAGGAAACGATTGCCAAAAGTATTTTCTCTACGGTTTTAGAAGTATGGACAATTACACAAAAAGTGTTCTGCTGTCTCTTCCTCCTTATCACATAAATTGCAAGACGGATCCTCAACTAAGCCAATATTAGTTTAGTTTGCAGTGACTAGTGAGTACTTCTGCTAATTGTTGGATAGAGTTCTTGCTCAGTCTAATCGTATTGGCGAATTTGGCTAGATCAGAATTGCAACTAAATTTTTTGGTATGTAGGCACGTTGCGTCACGGGTCCACCTAGTATTGTGTAGTGTTTTACACTGTCTTTGAATAAGTCCTTTTACCGTCGAATTGGAAATAGTCAGTGCCGGTTCGGGATTAATTCCAAGACAATACGAACCTAGTTTGGCAAGTTCGTCAGCTTTCTCATTGCCCAAGATGTCACAGTGACCAGGGACTCCAAAATGACTCGCTAGTGGCGGAAATTTAATCCCACAAAGGTGTTCCTGAGAATCATTGTGGAAATTACTTGACACTCATTTTTTGTTCACTAAAGTGAAAAAATTAATTCACAATAGTCATTTCAAACATTCACTTGATCTTCATCTAATATTTACCCTAATGATTCACTTAATCTTCACTTTTGAATTCACCTGTAGACAAAATCTAACATTAGAGGTACCTCTAGTGATTCGTGGGTGAATTCACTAATGAACGTTTCGTTCATCCAAGCGAATGTCAACAAATCACATTTGAATCACTTGACATTCAATTCGTCTGCTGGGATTTTTTGCTCAAAGTTTGTTTTTAATTTTTTCAAGGAAAATAAGTGAATTCAACGACCAATAAAATGGGGTATATTGAAAAATAATCAAATAAATAAGTGTTTACGTGAAAAATAGTGGGAAATAAGTGCGCGGTGCAAGATTGTGATTGACAACCTGCGAAAATACGCTATAATTGCCATCTGGCAATTATTGAAAACCCGTATGGTGATTTAAGTGAACGGCGAACAGTTGTATCAAAATTCCACTTTGAAGTCAAACTTTTCAACAAGATTTTTAAAATTTATTCCAATCGGATTTTGATGTATGAGAGTTTTATGTAGAACCATATGCTAAATAACTTTTGTTCTTGCACTTTTTTGATAAGACGCACAGTTTTTGAGATATTTGCAAAAAACGTTTTCGTTCGTATGGGGGGTACCCCACCTAATAGTCCATTTTTACCCATTAACGAACTTAGCCTTGCATTTTACGAAAAATGAATCTGCGTAAAATTTCAAGTCTCTAGCTCAATCCGTGCGCCCGCAATCCGCGCCACAGACAGACAGACGGACGGATAGACAGACAGACAGACAGAAAGACAGACAGACGGACGGACATGCAAAATTCAATTTTTTTGTCATTCTAAACACACGGGTGTAATTCATTTTTGTGTGTGATAACATTACAAACGATAAGGCAAATTTAATATTCCATTTGGCTTCACCATACAGGTATAAAAATAATAATCTTTCGCGAGATTAAGAAGTTTTAATCTTTTTTCGATGTGGAACTGTATACAATACCAAAAAGATTCAAATTTAGCCCAAGAATGTTTACCGTGTACTTCATGTTTTTTTTAATACCTTTATTATATATGTACGAAATGTAAAAAAACGTCAGACTTGTTGGGAATTTTTCATTTGTTGGGAATTGTTGGGAATTTTTCATTTTCTCCCAATAAATTATGAAACACCATTAAACTCTAATTGAAATTATTTTGAGCTCTGTCTCCATTTTTATTGCCAATTCCTGTCTGAGACCCGAATTTTGCTCACGAACCGAAACACTGTTTCGAACTGAGGCATTTTTTGGTCTCAAAAGTAGTTCACGAACAGAAACGTTCACAAACCGAGGCGTTCACGAATCAAAAAATTCTAAAAATTCAAAAATGAAAACAAATCTGACCAGTATAATAAAGATTTTTGCTAGTTTGAACTAAATTTTATAATTTTATAAACGCAAACGGATGGGTACAACAAAGATAAATTTGAAGTGTTTTTTAAAAGGTTGAACGATGCGCTTCATATACTCAATTAATAAAAATGATTAGTATTATTAAATATTATATACATCTGTATCTTGTTGACTAAAAATTTATTTAAACTCATTTACTTATAATATTGCGTGACAAATTCAGTTCCATTTAAGTCAAACGAACTAACTGAATAATTGGTCTATTTAGTCACAAAAGTTTGCTTATATGGGTAAAACACGAACACCCTAACGAAAGGCCACGCAGGACTCACATTTGGTTTCAATTTGAGCTCTATAAATATATGTGGTTCCATATATGTTACGACAAAACCACACGATATAGATAAAGATCTGATATGATTATGTTAATAACAAAATCATTACAATCGGTGGATGTTGACTCAGTTTATTAAGAGATTTATTATTAACACCCTAGAAAAATTCGCTCAACACAAGTTCATCATTTCTGTCGCCATCGAAATTATTTTTGGCAAGTAAAATTTTGCAACAAAAGTTGCAAAAATAACTCTTTTAGACATGGGCAAACGGAGGAATTTTTCGGGAGGTAAGGGAGTCTAAAGTTTTTCTATTGGAAAAAATATCATGCTTTTAAAGTATGTACTTTAAACATATTTGTTTAAAAAAATAGCAATTTAATTTAAAGCAAACAAAAATTAATAAACAAACGTGCACCAAATTGGTTTGGTTGAGTTTAAATGGCAGAGTCTAAAAGGTTGAATTAGATTTGAGTAGAATAATTCGATCAAATACTAAATTAAAGTGCCTAAGCGAAATAAAGTCTGTGTAATTTGTTAGTCAAATTACCATGCAATTTACAAAGTTTTATTTTAGTCTATAATATGACGCAATAAAATAAAATAATTATAAAAAAGAGCTTTTAAAGAAACATATATACATTATGATTGAACACATTGGGTGCATTCAGCGACCCGAGTCGCTCTGGAGCGGCTCAGTATATGTCAAAAAACCGCTCATCTGAGCCGCTCAGTGTTTACTGAATGCACCGCTACTGAGCCGCGCACATAAAACTGTCAAAATATTCGGGGTTATAGTGGGAGATGGACCGAGATATAATTATTTCCACAATATTCGGTATTTGCGCGTCAGATATGTTAAATTTGGAGTCCATCGCAATGTTGGTTGACGAATATAATACTCATTTTGAAGTAACCTCAATTCGAAGTTCGAAGCCTAAAAGAAACCGAGATTATTTTGAGGTGACTATACCGAAGTACACTCCCGAACTCTTTCGCCAACATTTTCCGCAACGCCGACTATTTCCATTCCCGTTTTCTCAGCAAGAACTTCCATGAGGCTTCCCGTATTATAAATAACATAAATAACTATAAATATTATAAATAACACCATTTATTTCCGTCGTCATTTTTACACATGAATTGAGGTTATGTAATTCTTTATTTGGCATTTGCTCAGCTAATGGGCGGAGTTCTTTTACGCTCAGAAAAAATGTGAGCTTCTCAGTTGAACCGCTCTGTAGCGATTGCGTTCAGTAACTGAGCACCTTTTTCGCTCTAGAGCGATGCTGAGCGGCTCAGGTCGCTGAATGCACCCATTTATTCAAGGAATATAAAAAAGCAATATTTCTTCAAACGGCGTTTACACCTGACACTGTATTCCGCGAATTTTATTGTTATACCATGACACAAAATTCAGAAATTTATTCCTGAAACACGCTCGAACTCTCGAATTTTCCATACAAAACCGTCCGAATAAACTCAAAATTTTGACATTTTTTGCCAAGTTATTTTATTCTGCGATAGATGAATAAAATTCGGGGAACAAATTGTGAATAAAATTCGCGGAGAAATTCAAGAAAAAATCGCAAGAGTAAACGATGTTTAAGCAATTTAAAATACCAAGGGTAACACTACTCATGATAATCAGTGTACAAAATCAAATAATCCCGATAATCTTACGATAGTCTCAAATAAAAATAATAATCTTTGAAAATCCGAATTTTTTCTCAAATAGTCTCAAAGAGTCTCAATAATCGCGATAATGATCACAAAAGTCTTTCAAATCAAGCGCCTGCATATCTATTTACAATTTTAATTCACGAGTCCACTATATTCTTTCAATAAAGGGATGTTAACTTTAAAGTAATTTCCTTTTTTTAGAGCAATTTTACCCATTTTAAACATATACAGTACTTTAATCCAAATCTACAGCATTTTTTCTCCCATCACGGAAAACTACAGACTTAGAAATCCTTGTACGCTATCTAATATTTTCAGATTTTAAAGAAAAAAAAAAAAAAAAAGAATTTTCTCTATGGTTTAAGAGAAGTAGCAAATACGATCATTTTTGTGATTGTAAAATTTGCGATAAACCGGGTAGAGCCAATTTGACCGAAATTTCGAAGCATGGCAAGTCATCTACACATCGTCGCTTGATTCTTATCTCGTACCAAACGCCAAAACGTAGTTTTGAGGTAATCATCTTTTAAACTTTGAGGATAAATTGCGGAAAAACTGTTTGAAAACGTGACAACTTTTTTTTATTTTCTTGTAAAACTATTAATCCTGAAACTAATTTAGGGAAACCAATTTTCGTTGCAGGAATATTTTGAGAGTAACGGGATTTTTAAAAATTTCATTTTCATCGCGAACAAACAAAAATTGGATTTGCAAAAAAAAAAACAAGATTTGGGTTTTTTTCGTTTTACTCCGAAACTAGGCGTTTTTCGATAGTAGTTCATATGAAGGAAATTAAAGGTATTTAATATTTGCCATATTTTTGCTTTTCACCAGAACTCCATATCTCGAACCGTTATCGGAGTTTACCGTTATTTGTAAAAAAAAAAATCAGTTTTTAACGTTTTTTTTTTCAAAGAATATCGGAGTTCTTATGGTGCTTTGAAAGAAAAAGGTTAAAGGAAATAATAGTTTCTACAACTTTTCTAAATTTCTTGAAATAATCTCTAAAAGTCTTATAGTAATTTTGTAAAAATCTTAATAGTAATCCCAATCATCTAACAGGTCGGCTGAAAAGTTCGTAGGCTGACACATAGATGGTGTTACTAGAAATAAATCCATATGATTTTTATTTAGCACTAACCTTCAAACGATACGTGTATAAATTTTACAGCTGTCGGACAATTGGTTCGTGAGAATTAGCATTTTGAGTGAAGCAACTTTTGTTATTGTAAAAAAAATTGATAAAAAAGAATTTCGTGTGTTAATGAAGCATTGCTTTATCATGAAATATAATTATAAAGTTTGGCTTTATAAACATTATTCGGACTCTGCACCAGGAAAATCAACCGTTGAGAAGTGGTTTGCTAAATTTAAATGGGGCGAAATGAGCACCGAAGACGATACACGCAGTGGACGTCCAAAAGGGGCCGTAACGGACGAAAACAGTAAATTGAAGTCGATCGAGATAGCTGAGACTCTGAAGATATCAAAAGAGCGTGTTGCACATATCGTGCATGAATATTTGGACATGCGAAAGCAGTGTGCAAAGTGGGTGCCGCGCAAGCTCACAATCGAGCAAAAGTCAATCAAAACGATGGCAAAATTGTATGAATTAGGGAACGAATTGCTTCCCCATCCACCGTATTCTCCAGATCTGGCCCCAGTGACTTTTTCCTGTTTGCAGACCTCAAAAGAATGCTCGCTGGAAAGAAATTCAGCACTAATGAAGAAGTAATCGCTGAGAGTGAGGCCTATTTTGAGGCTAAAGAGAAATCATACTAGAAAAATGGCATCGAAAAGTTGTATGACCGCTATAATCGCTGTATCGCCCTCGAAGGCAACTATGTTTAATAATAAAATCGAATTTTACCAGAAAAATGTGTTTTACTATGTTAGCCTACGAACTTTTCAGCCGACCTGTTACATCAAAGAATCTTAGCATTAAAACCACTAAGAATTATTAAAGATTATAGAGGTGTACAAAAAAGTGACTAGTGATGTTAGTCAAGGTAACCCTCCTATAGCACGGTCCCTTACAACACGGTTCTTACAAAATCATTATCAAGCGCTAGAGAACCACCAAAACTGACAGCAAAAATTTACCTAAAATTTGCGAATGATTCTTCTTAATAAAAATATACCAAAATTTGCACAAATCTAAAGGTAAACGGAAACTATTAAAACTGTCGAAGTAAAAAAAATAGGAACAAGATTTTACCGAACTACAATGACGAAGAAAATTATTAAATCAAAGTTATTAAATGAAATAGCTAATATTTTTTTATAAAAATCAAAATTTGTTAAAAGACTTTAAATTTTTTTTACATTAACCAGTGTTGTCGAATATAAACCAATAGCAGAAAAAGTACTACTATTGCGCACTCCATACTACCCGTTACTCAATATAATCATTTTATAAATTCAAAAAAACTACAAGCGTTCATTAAAATGTGGGAAAAATATTTTTTTGGGCGTTGTATATAAAAAAAACTCTTTTTAAGTGGTACTCGAATTATAAAAAAAAACCAAGTTATTAAATGTTTTAGCTTAAATTTAGAGTAGGAATGTCATATTAAAGATCTATCCGAATTAAATCAACAAGTATCTTAGATAAACAACTAATCTCAAAAAATTAAAGGTTTTTGTAAATTATGTAACGTATCTGTAATTCCCTTTAAAATGTTAAGGATACATTTTCACTTTTTGTATTATTTTCATACTTTAATGTAGCTGCTAGTCTTTACATTTGAGACCTATGTTTAGTAGTATATAATATGGTTTACACTTTTATATAATATAGTAAAGCACGTCTGTATAGAAAACCAACAGATGCCATTGCCAGTATCGATAGTAACCCACTCACTTTTACTGTTACATAGAAATCGTTTGGATTTGGCCATCTGAAAATTTTCTATATTAAGTATGTCCTATATATGGGTACATAGCTTAAAAGATGGTGGGAAAGCTAAGGCAGATAAAATAAAACAGAACTGAAAAAGAAAACGTGCCAAAAGGCCAACACTCCCTTATATTAGAAACGTGCTGTATCTCTAAATTTGATATTGTTAACCAGAGATCAGAAAATAAAAAATGACTGTTGGTAAAGAAGGTCGACGTACACATACATAGGTGTTTAATGGTTATACATCTGACTATCTGATGCTTGCATCAGACAATACTACATATGTATGTATTTATATGAGCTACCATTAGATAACCTACCCTTAGAATAAATGAGAAATGTGGCTATTCTTGTAGACTGACACGTACCACTCTTGCAGACAATTTGATCACAATCCAAACAGTATGTCATTTCGAGTCCTGCACTATTCAACAGGAAAAAGAACTGAGTAATTTGTTGATTCAGGTGCATCGTGTATGACACGAGTAAATTCGGAAGGAAATCGTAACAGATTTCATCGATCGGAATGCAAACGAATTGCATTTACACTAAACTATATCCATTGCAATGTTTAAAATCCTTTTTTTTTTGAGTAATCTATTATATTTTTACAGTAAATCTTAACATTGGGTACCTTGAAGATATTGCAATTTACTTTTTAAATTAATTAAAATAACATGAAATACATTCCGAAGAAATCTGGGCCTCCTTGATTTAGGTTTCTAGCAAATTTTCCTTTTCGCATTGCTGCATTACAACATTTGTAAAGTTTTGTAAAATGACAGAGTGTTGTTTCAAATTTTTCAATAACTCGATGAATAGCACGTTAATTTCGAGTTCCATGTAAAATTCACGAAGTGCTCCATAAAGGCCAATCTTCATACAGCCGACTTCCTTATCTGACGGAAAAAATCAGAAAACCAGAAAGAGATGAACTTTTGTAGTTTTTTTGTACGAGTAACTGAATAAAAGCAGCGAGAGATTCCCCACTACATTTTAAGAAATTACAGACTTCTCCCTTTTGCACTGAGAGAAAAGCAATCTATATTTTTTGTTGGTGCCAGTCGCTACTGATGTAGTGTCAAATTCTCATATAGGGCTCCTCACTACCAGAGCTGGGCATACTTCAGTACATTTGATACTGCAGTACACGAGCAATACCAGTATATAGATACTTGTACTGGGCTTGCTACCAGTATCAATACCCTAAGTATTGGTACTGCACGATCAGTACCAGTACTTGAAGTACTTGTAATCGATGCACGGATCCAGTCCCAGTACAAAAAGTACTGGTACTGGTTTTTTACAATATTTGTTTTTTTGTACTGGTTTTTTGCAATACCAGTACTTTTTGTACTGGTATTGGTTTTTGCAGTATCAGTACTTTTTGTACTGGTTTTGAGTTTTGCAGTACCAGTACATTTTATACTTTTTCAAGTACTTTTGCAAAAGTACTGGAATTTTTTCAAGTATTTTTCGCGAAAGTACTGATATTTTTCAAGTACATAGCACTGGTACTGGAGTTTCAGTACCAGTACCGATGTTGGTATTTTTGTACTGCTCAGTCAGAGCAATACCAGTACAAAATTTACTGGTACTGAAATCTCAGTACCAGTACTTTTTGTACTGATACTGAAATGCGGTTAAAAGTATCATTACCGTATACTGGTACTGATACTTGAGTATTGAGTATTTTGCCCAGCTCTACTCATTACATCATATAGTACCAAGGCAAATGAGCGAAAAGCTTTTGAAAAAATTTCTTTCAATATCTTTTCTCTCAGAAATTTTTCAATAGCGCCTAAATTTCAAGCGAGATAGAAACCATTCACGTTTAGACTCGCTTTATTAATAGACTTCGATGACCGTATGCATTTGCGAGTGGACTTCAAACCCAAGGATCTCGGGTTCGAATCGCGGTTATGAGCAAAAGTTTTCCAACATTTAATAATACGTAAGAAAATATTTATAATTTCTAAATACTGTAAAAAGTAAAAAACGCTACTGGGAAATTGGTAAAAACCTACTATTACTATCTTAAAACCATGAAAAATGAAGATTTTATTTTTTTAAAAGCTTTTAAAAAAGCTTTTCTTCTGACAAGAAATATAGTGAGAAGCCCCCCCAAGGAGCACAAAAGGTCGTAAAGTGGTCGTCCCGACTTTAGTTTCGTGAATGTATGGTTGTTACAACCACCTAGCGATCTTTTTTGCGACTTGGGCCAGAATCATAGTACGCCATTTTTGTAGTGCCAGACCGGTGATTCTTTCTCTCAGTGCGACTGAAGTCGATTGTATGCTAATTTAAGCGTTAACCTAATGGCATACAAATCAATCTACAATGACATCTTGCTATAACGAAATTGCTTATGTGGGACAGTATCGTGTGCAGTTATTGTGACAGTATGCAACTGCACATGAAAATGCCAGAAATAAAAACTGTTATTGAGGGGAATCATCTGAAGATCGAAAATCGGTTGTGGAAATTAGAACTTTTTAGAACTGTAGAATGATTATTTTCTCCCTTTCTGCCCAAGCTGTCTTTGCATAAGTGTATCCCATACTTTTATCAAATGAAAAATTTGGCTGTATGGAGATCGTGCTTAAGTTTCGCGAACAGAACACTGATTTTTGTAATAAGTTTATACGAATTGTAAACGTTGTTGAATCATAAGTCTTTCTATGATGACGTCTTATACTGAATAAGAATTACTTTGACAGCTGTCAAACTGACAGATGGTTTGAAAGCGTTCCGATATTTGTTTATCTTTTTTATAATTATTTTATATTTCTTGAATTGATTTTATTTTTCTTTATTTCTTAATTTATTCAATAGAATACAAAACCCCATAATTTTTCTTATCCTTCACAATAAAACACTAAGTTCTCAAATATTTTCCCCAATTTCTTCATACTAGTAGTGGGTAAAATAGTGAGTAATTCCACCATTCAGTCTTTTTTGTCCAATATATTGTACACATCGTAAAATTGAGGTGAAAAAATAACGGAAAAGTATGAATATTGAAATAATGCTTAGAATACCACCTCGAGTAAAAAAAATACTGTTGTATAAAAAAACATAACAAAAGCTATAATTGCCAATCTGGCAATTATTGAAAACCCGTATGGTGATTTAAGTGAACAGCGAACACTTGTATCAAAATTCCACTTTGAAGTAAAATTTTCCAATAAGATTTTTTAAAATTTATTCCAATCGGATTTTCATGTATGGGAGTAGAATCATATCCTAAAAAAGTTCTTGGACTTTTTTGATAAAATTCACCGTTTTTGAGATATTCAGAAAAAAAGTTTTCGTTCGTATGGGGGGTACCCCCCTAATGGTCCATTTTTGCCCATTAACGAACTTAGCCTCGCATTGTACGAAAAACGGATCTGCGCAAAATTTCAAGTCTCTAGCTCAATCCGTGCGCCCGCAATCCGCGCCACAGACGGACAGACAGACTGACGGACAGACAGACGAACGGACGGACGGACATGCTAAATTCAACTTTTTTTATCATTCTAAACACAATGGTGTAATTCATTTTTTTGTTTGATGACGGGATCTTGGCGTTACAAACGGTAAGGCAAATCTAATATACCCTTTGGTTTCACCATACGGGTATAAAAATTTAGCACCCCGATCTTTTCTGTTCCGAAAGGATTAAAGAATTCACATTACAGTTGTGTAGTTGTATCTATACTTCGTCTGCCTGTGCACGAACACGCAAACTCGAGGAAGAATTAAGCTAATAAACACTAAAGTCGTGTGCGTTAACAAAAAAAATAACCCCCCTCCCCCTAACCACCACTCCTCTCATTCCTATCGCTGGACTTTCAAAATCTAAAGGAGCCTCCACACGTTCAATGTTACTTGACAAGTATTATTGATGAAAAATCTTCGTCAAGTAACATTGATGGAAATTGCTCCCACACGTAACATTGAAGAGCATCCAAACGATCAACGTTACTTGAAACATGAGTTATTCAAGTAAAATTGTCAAGTAACATTGAACGTGTGGAGGCTCCTTAAAAACTAAATACAACAAATTTCAAAACTAAATACAACGGGTTTTAAAACTAAATAACGGTAGCATTATAAACGTTTGAATTCACCCATTTTTTGGATATTTAAAAACGCTTCCAGGAATAACAGGTTCAGTAGTCAACCAAGGGTTAATGGATTAATACCGTATATAAATTTAGATTTTACGTCAAGAAAAAAATCGCCGCAATATGGGAATAAGTTTCCTTTATTGCAGAAATTTTATATAAATAGAGTTTGTACTATTTTCATTTTTCTTCAGGATTGAGTTTTGACACAAGAATGATTTCATATTGTAAAGTGAACCCATTTTTTATTTGTTCTATTTAAGTAGCAAACATCTGAGAACTTTTAAAGTGGTTTTACCTAAGAAACGCGGTTTAAAAGAAATCGAAAGAAAAATTTCACTTCGGCACCAAAGGATTTCAAGGAATTTCACTTTTTCTGAAAGTTTTTTTTTCTTTACCTTTTGATTCTACCTTTTAAAATAGAAATTGTTTGCATCATTCTTGTGCTTGTTTCAACAGCTTGCAAAGGCATAAAAAACAACAGAAAAGAACTCGATGTAGTCATCAAATGAATTTCTAATACGCAATAAATTAATGCTAAGCCAACCTTTACGAAATTATTTTGTGATGGAAGTTTTTATGCTTTATTAATTGCTAAAATGTAATTGCGCAGCGTAGAACACTTATTGAAATGTCACGTCTCCTTATAATCGGAAAATTTGGACAGAAGGGTCTATCACCAACGGTTGTTTCGAAACCCTTTTTGCTGCTCATTGAAGACGCAGAAATGGCAAAGCGAGTGGTTTTCAAAAAAACGTAGCCGAATGAAGCCGACGGATGCAAGTGTGTTGTCTCCAAGTGATGCCGAATCTGCGAGCATACAAATTGCGTAAGCAAAAATCTCATTTGAACAGCACATTACTGTTTTATACAAAATTTATGTCCCAACGCAATATACTTCATAATATTGAAACATAAGAAAAGCTACAATTACCAGAGGCCAATTGCCAAATACTCTATATGATGACAGACAACGTATTTATTTTAAAAAAATCATTTGTATAGGAAAGTGAGAAATAAATGGTCCGATTGGATTTGAATGTATGGAACGGTTATGTAAAATCATATTCTAAACGCTTTTCATGGTTATAAATTTTTCGATACAATGTACAGTTTTCGAGAAAACAGGGGGGAGCTGGGTTCAATGAAATTTCTATGTACGGATGAGTTGTGTAGAATCCTACCCTAAACACATTCTACCCTCATAAATTTTTCAATATGACTTACCGTTTTCGAGAAACTTACAATGGCGTAGGGGGAAGTTCATGAACGGGCATACAGCCGAACAGACAGACAGACGGACGGACAAGTGGAGATCAAAATCTTTTGCCAACCCTAACATCCTGGTTTAGTTAATTTTTGTGTCCGGTGATTGATTCGATGCGTTACAAACGCTATACAAAATCTATTATGCTCCTATAGGATATATCATATGGAGTAACAAAAATCTGATATATCTCGATAACGGTAAAAGATAGTGAATAACTTATTTGAATTTCTATACCATTTGGCCTATAATAAAAATTGAATCAAATATTTTTGCTCAAATATAACTCTAACACGATGAATATAGCATATTGAACGACAAAAATATTGAAGCAAAAATTTTGACCGTCTAAGGTAGGCTTAACACTTAACGGACGGGCCACGTAAATTTACGTGTTCCCATTGTGATTTCCTAGTACGGGCCACGTAGATTTACGTTTTTGCTTGAATTTTTAATCAAAACTATAACGCTTCAAAACCATACATGTATGATTTTTTAATTCTCCTAAAAAATGCCCGGAAACCGAGAAAAGCAGAGCAGATTCGACCCGTCCGTTAAGTGTTAAGGCACTGAAAGTTTCCTGGGATCGATTGACCTGAAATTTTTACCGGACGTTGATATTGATATACGTAACGTTTGAGCAAAATTTTAACCCCGTACACCGGGCCGCTGGGGAGGATGAACCAAAAACTTTAACCCTAATTTTCTCGAGAACCCCTTGTACAATTTTCTTGAAAAAATATATGTTATAGAGATGCATTCGACAATATTGAGAAAAAAAAATACAACAATTCTTGACACTTTAAAATAGGAAAACAAAATTTAATTTCACTTTTTTCACTTTGTTTTGATTTCAATTAGACACGCTTGAAATTAACGATAGAATTTTATTCAAATCACAAATCTTCTGAACGAGGCTCCTAATTCAATCCGACTGCTCGGAAACCTCCTTTTTGCCATACTTAATGTAGAGCAACTAACGGTACAAATTATAAATAATACGAAATAATACAGTGGTACTAATTCTAACTAATACAATAGTACAAAATAATACAAATGAAATTCTCTGTTTTAAATACTAAGTGTTGCCGCTTCAACACACTTTGAATTTGAATTTTAACCGAACATTTGAGCGGAACACGTTCACTATTTTTTCATAAAAACCTTTGTTTAGCCTACTATAGTATATATTTTCGCAAAAAAATTGAAGCAATGAAACTTAGTTAAATGTATAATCTTATTATATAGATACCAGTACCCACATATCTCCACATATTGATAAACAGTATTTTTGATGCAAAAGATATCGCAATATTTTAGGATTATTTAACGTCACTGATTCCGAATCGGCAAGGGGTTTGGCCTGATTGGTTCCAATTTCTAAGAAAAGTAAAAAAAAATTTTTTTTTTCGAAAAGTCCCATATTTGAAAAAAAAAATTATTTTTGTTGTTGTTGGGGATATTTTAATCATTTTAGGGTAATTTGACATCGCTGAATTCGAATCTGGGAGTAGTTTGGCTGAATTCGCTCTAGTTCTTGAGATTAGGCAAAAAAAAGTTATAGTCGAAAAAAAAATGTTTCTTCTTTCCTTAGAAACTATAGCCAATATGGCCAATTCACTTGCAGATTCGGAATCAGCGACATTAAATTATCCTAGATTGCAACTTCGTTGTCAACATAAACGCTGTATATCAGTATGTGGAGGTATGTAGGGTACTAAAAATCGGGAAGTTTATGTCCAGCGAACTATATTTTGTCTTCAAATTAGTAACAGACAATTATATTTTACATCAAAAATTTCATGGATATTAATGCATAGGATTATCCGGAATTTGCCTGACCATGGAAGATTTCGGGGAAATTTGAATTTGCGGCAAGTAAATGAGGTCTTAAACTGATGTTTGGTATTAGAGGCAGAAGTTGTTAAGTCCTGATATAAGGATAAAAAAATTGTTCACAGTCAAGCAGGAAGGAAAAATTGTTTAAAAGCTCAATTACTAAAAATTTGTATATGTGAATATATGTGGCACTACTGTTCCAGTAGAAATGTAGCACCACACATCTTTTTATAAACGATTTTTTTACCATACACTCGGATTAATGCGGATTTCAACTTTTTTAAAAAGCTAAACAGACATTTCTAAATCAATTTGTACCCGTTTTTTTAAAACCAAAGTAAATTCAATTTATTTTGGTGTTAAAAAACTAGTTAACTAAAACGTATATCAGGGTTTAATTTTAAGGGTTTAATAGGTTAATGCGGATTTCAACTTATACATACAGTTGTGCCGTTGCCGTGATTGATCCTAGATATTACAAACTGTAAGATCAATACCATATTTGCTTCGCCCATGCTCCAAAATTAACATTACCAAGTGTTCTAATAAGAATGTAAAAACTTTCATATTCAGTTGTAATGCTTAGGTGAAAGTTAGTTGATTTCCTAACATTGTTAAAAGGTGCAATATGATTAATTTTGCCTTCCGCTCGCTTATCATGAACTGCCAGTGATTAATCTTAATGAATTTTATTATATCAGAGTTTCAGATAGAAAGGGTGGCTTACAATACATAAATATCAAGACAATCCTTATCTACATCGACATTTGGCAAAAAAAGAGTTTTCACTCAATGTTATCTAATAATCTAGGACACAACTTCATATAAAATCTCACATATGTACCCATCTTATAGAAAAAGGTTCAAGGATGTAGGGGTACTTATATATATATATATGAAAGTACCTATTTATATATATTATAGATATTAGAAAACTATAAATAAAGTAAAATTAGATCTTTTGTTTCTTTAAAATAACAGCACCATTCACCATGTCAACACATGTTTAGCAATTGAGGAAGTAAAGAATGTAAACAGATAGCTTTTACTCATTGCAAGATTTAATCGAATTTTATGATTAATACTGAAACTGCATATTATAACGACATATCACTGACAAATTTATCTGCTATAAATTTTGCTATTCCAAATAGTAAACTAGCTAAAAATACTATAAATTCTAACCAAATTAATTAGCTGCTATAAAAAATGGCAAATCAAGAAATTTTAAATGGCTGACAGAATATAACTAATTCATCCTCGGCACTACAGCTCTCGAAGAGGTTGGGCCTCCTCATTTAAGGTTTCATAACAATTTCTTCCCTGCTTCGCACCTACAGTTTTTACATGGATTGCGAACCATGGATCAATTACAACATTTGTAAGGTTTTTACGTTGCAACCCATCAACAGCAGACGCAGTGATAGCAATCTAGACCGATGATGTCGTTAACGCGAAGCAGCAGCTATCACTACTCATTTCGTAAAGCAAGTTGAGTGTACTTGAATCATAGCGTGCGACAGTCGGGAATTGATTCACCGATCTCCGGAATACGGGCCAAGTACTTTACCACTTGGACTATGCTGGACTTAATATAACTAATATATCAATTAAATTTTGCTTCTAGTGCTACATAAAATTACAATATCAGATATTTAATTAGTATTATTATAAACCTGAAATTAGCGAATTTTCGTAGCTAAATCTGCTTTATAAATTGCTCTTTATCAAATTAAATACTCTATTTTTAAGCAAATATTGCTTTTAATAAATGGATTTTATGCAAAAATTAAAGCAAACTGTGTTAAATGGGTAGCTGTAGTTTATATCTGGTAACACAAAACTAGGTGACAGCAGCAAACTGAAAGCAATTCGATGGAAAAACATCAATATGATGACATCTCTTCGTTTACAAATGAAAACCCAAATAAAGCCTATTTAAACTCACGTGAAAGTTTCATGCAAATCGTTTCAGTGGCTCTCGAGTTTAAAGCGTTTTCTGGTAAAAAATTTTCAATTTGACGCACTGTTTTCAAGGAAATCGCTAACAATTTTTCCATCTGTTTGGGAGTAAAGGAATATGGCGAAATCTCCTAGCAGGTTTTTGCATTTATTTTGCAATATGTGTTCATTTTATAGTTCGATTTACCATTAACCAACCCTTTTGTGATAGAAGACCGCTGCCGCATTTTAAGACTCTAAACATAATTTGCTCGTGAGTCATTCTGGCTATATGTGTTTTTTTGCTCAGCAATTAGCTTTATGCACTACACATATCCTATAATGAGGAATGTCTGTCTGTCTGTCTGCCTGTCTGTCTGCCTGTCTGTCTGTCTGCACAAACGATCTCGAAAACCCCCCTAACGATTTTCACGAAACTTGGGGGTTAGGGATTTTCGGGGACAAGGAATCGAGATAGGTCTCACCTCTGAGAAAATTCCCCCTCGGTACCCCTCGCCAGGTATTTTCTAAAATAAGTGAATTTTCCATCACTCTTTATGGTATTTTTTCGATGCGCCGCAGGCGAAAGAAGAAGTTGCGCCGCAGGTGATTTTTTTGGAAAAAATGAAGAAAAACACGATGAAGGTCTTATAGAGAAGCTCCGTCACAGACAAAAATTTTTGGTTTCATGACTAAATCGAATTATGCGAATTATACTAAATCGAATTATGCCTAAATTTATTTATTTATTTATTTATTTATCGAGTAGATTAATATCAAAGGGATTTTCTTTGTCGCTAATGCTGTATCTGACAATAGAATTTGAAAATTCGAAACGGAAGGTCCTGTAGTGATAACAAAAGTATCCTTTCTTTCATTTTTTTCTAAAGGAAATTAGCATAGGAGGTTTTTGGATCGGGAATTTCCAATCTCAGGAAATTAACTATAAGATAACGTGAATCTACTTTTTTTCTCCAAAAAAAAATCAGCAAAAGGAGGATTTTGGGGTCTCCGAGCATGGCTCGGTCTTCCTGGTACTTAAACCAAATACAATCTACATATTGTTTTTATTTTGCAAGACCTCTGCGGAAATTCCATCATATATAGTTTGCCATAAGGTAGTTTGCCATAACCCAGGATACAGTTTGCCATAAGGTCGAAATAGGTTTTATTGATTGAAAAATTCAATTTTTTTCGTTGAGGTATATACCATCTAACAACAAAAACCGTATAAGATATACGAAGATATACCAGGAGAGGGGTTTTGCGTCAGAAAACTATACCAAAATCCATTTAGTAATTTCAGAGATAGCAGGAAGGGGGCTCGCATCACGCAGGGGCAGTGGTTTGAAAATTTTTTTAGACTAAAATTTTTCTTGGGCGAAATAGGCGATACTGTCCCGATCGCATTCAAGAAAAAAAAACTTTCAAAAATATCTACTACCAATTTTAAAGCAATCGACAATTTGATATTAAAAAATTTGCCAGCAAATCATTCCCGTCTCGCAATAGAAGTTTTTACGGTTTAGGAAACTAAAAATTTCAACTTTATATTGACACGAAGAAAATTTTGTTACTTCATATCACCTTTTATTTCCTAAGCCGTTAAATAAACAAAATTCACATAACGTATTCATCTAGTAGACCGGCGTAAAAACCAAAAATTTTAACCAAAAGAAAATTAAATTTTATCTACGGCGAAAGATCCCATAAGCGGCCACTCATGAATCCAAGACTTCTGTCCGGCTATGGAAAGTATCAAATTATCAGAACACTTTTCTTCGTAAATTATGAATTTGGTTATAGGAATTTGTCTGTTTAAGATAATTGTCCGCTTATGGGAGGTGTCGGAAAAGGGTGATTCAACTTATGTTCATCCCTTGAAGCATGATAAAACTGCATTTTTCTTAGATTTCTTAAGTCTTTGTGTTTTGTTTAAAACTGAAAATTCTTGCCGGTTGAAAAGAAATTCCCAAGAAATCGCTTTAAAAAGCACATTTATATACATACATATATGTAAAAAAAATTTGTCTCATGCTCTATCGATCGATTGAAAAGGATGGCTGGATTGTGTAAGTTCGATAGCACTTGAGATGAATACTCAAGAGAACTAAGCTCGTAAATGAAGTAAAGGAATCTTGAAATGTTCAAAGTGATTATTATCTGACACTTGATTAAATTTCCTTCAAAGGAAATTATTGAATCTAAAGAGAAAGGTAATTTGCATTCTTCTCTGCTATTTACAATGATATCTAAATGTGAAAGCAGAGCATAAGAATATAGGAATAACTGAAGTAATTTTATTCATCTTATCCCGTTATATTTTTTTTTGTTTAGTGTACTTGTAATCATAGAATTAAAATTCTTCAGGAACTTGAGCACATTTTCTGGGACAAAATTTGAAACTTGATAACTTTAAGATTCATTTTTGAAACACACAAAAGTATTTTAGTGAATTAGTAGTTTTTATACTCATAAAAATAAAAGATCCAAAAGTTTTTCCGCATATTTTTTAGCAATTTTTTTAAAAAGAGCGTTCTAATACCGATATTTGTCTTCACCTGTCTAGAAACGGGCTATTCTGTGTTTGAGTGTCGGCCTGTTTAATCAGTTTTTTGCGAAAAAAAATTTCCCTCGACTAGGTAGTCGATCGAAAATAAGTTACATGAAGCCACTGCAGCATTGTTTATTCCAAAAATAACGAAGTCCATGCACAGAGCTTCTATAGAACAGAGGTTAAAATCACACTGAGCGACAAAAATATGGCGTGAAATATGGGACTTTATCATTAGCACAAGCAGAAAAAAGCTTTCGTAAAGCTTTGGAGCTAATGATAAAGTCCCATATTTCACCCCATATTTTTGTCGCTCAGTGTGATTTTAACCTCTGTTCTATAGAAGCTCTGTGGTCCATGTATGACAAAACCGCTCGGTTTTTTAAAAGCTTTTATTCAGCTTGTTTTCGTATCTGTCTGTTTATCAGGGTCAAATCTTGCAATCTAAGTTTGGCCAACTTCCACTAATCCGATCGACTTGAAATTTTATACACATTGCTTTGTCCTAGTAAGGATAAGGAAAGATCCTCTAAGGATAACGTGATTATCCTTTTCCTCCAATTGTTCGGAAAAAGTCGTTCGGATTTTTGGGTTCGCTGAATCCGATTCCCCGTAAGGATACCTAAAACGCAAGTATTTATATTCGAAGACTCAAAAATATAAAGAAGCGTGCCGAGACACAGGCGTGATTTTGGATTTTTAAAAGCTTTTATTTAGCTTGCCTTCGTATCTATCTGTCTGTTGGGGTCAAATTTTGCAATCCAATTTTGACCAACTTCCACTCATCAGATTGACTTGACATTTTGCACAATATTTTCACTACTTCGTCCTTGTAAGGCAAGATTTTGAAAAAATCTCACCTGGGGGAGTCGCTGAACACGATCCTGAAGTTAAGAAAGGTCCTGTTAGGATGTCGTGATTATCCTTTACCTAAAATTTTCCGAAAAAATCTCTTCTGTGGTATTTTGGTGTCGCTGAATCCGATTCTAATATTAAGAAATCTGTAAGGATAGCGGACAGTCCTGTTACGATGACGTAATTATCCTTTTCTTTAAATTTTCCCGAAAAATCTCTTGTGGGGGGTTTTTGGAGTCGCTCAATCCGATTCCGGAGTTAAAATGTCCGTAAGAATATACCAGAGGCGTCAAGGATATATATTCGAAGACTTAAAGCTGATTTACAATGCAGCAGCAACGCCAACAGCAACAGCAACGTCACGGAGAAAGTGTTTTGATTGGTCGAGAATCGTCAAAGAGTCGATTCTCGACCAATCAAAACACTTTCTCCGTGACGTTGCTGTTGCTGTTGGCGTTGCTGCTGCATTGTAAATCAGCTTTAAAAAGTATAGACGAGCATGGCGAAAGACAGACGTCATTTAGGATTTTTAGTCACACTAATGACTAAAAAGTATAAACTAAAAAAAATTAAAAATTTTTTAAAAAAAAACAGCTTTTATTTATAAAAAATGCACTAAACGGGAAAAAATAACGTTATTGTTACAGTTTATTGTTTAGTAAAAGCTAAAAAAAAATCCCAGAAAGTCGGGAATGTCTGAGTGACAGAGCAATGTCCCCACATAATATAAATGAAATCGTAATCGCCAAAAGAAGCTCCGCCATGAAAGTGTTAAGTATTGAAAGTAGCACAAAGTAGAAATTGGTCAGGCGAATTTTAGTTTTAAGTATTTTTCACTTAAACTGTTAGAGTAGACTTTTCGTTTAAAGTATTTCCCCTATAAAATTGTTAAGGGGCTAAACATTTCCGTGTTGATTTATTTCAATGTATTCAAGGTTTTGTGGGTTTTTAGTATTTTATACGCATTGGTAATTTTTTTCGTCATTTAACTTCGTTCTTTATTTAAGAGATATTTTGTGGGAAAATAAATTTAAAAAAATATGGTTTCGTAGGAAGTTGGAAACAAAATAACCGTGAACATGTGATATGTTTTCCAAGACCGCATCATGACCGTATAGAATTTAACTAAACCTAGTGAAATCTATAACAATATACCATCGCCAACAATTTTGCGAAAAGCACTACTGCCCACACCGGAAGCAGAGATACTGCAACAGGGACAATAAAAGCTTTGCCACTGTATAACTTAACCGTGGCAAAAAGTTAGATATCCTGGTTAAGAGTTTTTACTTTATATCATTCTGTTCTTCTGAATCTGCTGTACGTAGACCATTTTCCATTCCTTTTCTTCGTTTATTTATTTATGTTCGAGTTTTTTTTTCGGGATAAACTTGTGCTGTTGCGGTATTTTTTATTTAATGGACTGTGCTTTTGGTGTTCAAAACAAACATAAAGTGGTCTTTCTATTCGAGGACACTTGTCTTGTTTATTTCAATGGTTTTGTGTTTGTTGATAGCCAGTTTCTGGCTGATGCTAAGCTTTCTGTCGTAAATATTCTACAGTAGACTGAATAAATAGACAGAGGCGCACCATACAAACAATTTAAATGTGGACTAATAAAAGGAATAACGGCAGCTTCAAACGAAATTATTGTAGGGACTAATTTCATTTAGTTAACTTTTATCCTTGCTATCTGCAAGAATCTTTTTTTTTAAAACATTTTTTTCTCTTTTCAAAAAACATTTTTAGTTGATTTCTAAAATGACAGTGGCAAACCGCAACAAATTGATTTAACTATAGAATAGAATAATAAATGGTGGACGGTTTGATTTTAATATTTTGTAGTACGCACCCTTAATTACAAATGATAGGAAGAAAAAGGTTTTAATGACTTTACAATGAATAGACAGGCCTCTTGAATACCACTCGTTTAAATCATATGTTCACTAAATGTCCAGCCTAGACTAAGGCCTACCCTACACACGGCAACTTTAAGCGGCGACTTTTCTAAAGTATAGGCGAGAGAAGTGAGGGAAGCGGTGCCCCTCACTTCTCTCGCCTATACTTAAGAAAAGTCGCCGCTTAAAGTTGCCGCGTGTAGGGTAGGCCTAAAGCGACTTAATAACTAGAGTGTGGCCAATCCTTACTATTCTTCGAATATGGACTGTTCAAACTTATAATTTGAACCAGAGCTTAGGGGAAGACCCTTTAATGCCGAAGCACAGCTCAGGATGTTCGGAAGAACGAAAAGTGATGTCGGTTTATGTTCTCCTTGAACCTATGTGGGTTATAGTCCTGGGGGAACACATCGGATGGTAAATCATTCCAAAGTTTTGTTGTTCGCAGAATGAACGAATTCTTAAACTTTACTGTACGAAAACGGGGTGGATCAAGGAAGAAGTCGTGAGCGCGTGCAGCTGCACAAGAGGGTCTAAGGAAAATATACCGCGGGGGAATAAGTTCGCAAATTTCGGTGGACCATTTGGAAATATCTATACCCCAACAGAGCGACGATGCTTGAGAGACGATAATGAATCTGCCAAAGACTTGTCTCCAATTAGTCGGATCGCACGTTTTTAAATTCGGTCCAGCAGTTGCAGGACAGTTTTTGGTGCTCCAGCCCAAATGTGCGAATTATACTCAAGTCTCGGTCGAATGTAGGTCTTGTAGATGCTAAGGACGTCGATGAGGGCGAAATATTTTGTCAGCGTCCCATAAAGCCTAGGTAGGTACTGCGATGCTTCCTTTGCTATTTTAAAAATATGATCGCTCCATTGGAGCTTTTCGTAAGGAATTTTTCGCTTTGTTTTCTATTTTTTTAAACAATTTACGTGATTTAAATTTTTGTTACTCATCAAACAATAAGCAATATTTCCATATTTAGTTATAGAAATACTAAATTGTGAAGACTAGTCATTTTCTTTTATATTTTTACTAACAATAATATAATGTTAATAAATAAATATTTAAATAATATTAAATGGTTATAGTTGTTAATTTTTGGACGTGGAATTATGAAAAACTATTTTAAAAAGTAGCGCCAAAAGCTAATTTCAAATTCCCATACTCTGGTTATCAAGTCGCTTTAGACTAGATAGAAACTGATCCTGTCTTTGAATCTCCTAAAACCAACAATCAAAATCTAAACTCGCTTCATTCATCACCATGAAAGTTTAAGACAGAAAAAAGCTCGTCTAGGTAGCTTTTGAATAGAAAAGTAAAAATTGAAAAGCTCATTTCATTGTTTTAAAGAGAACAAAGTATTCATTGTGTATTTACATTTCCCCATCATTTTCAAGTGCAAATTTTTTTTTATTTTTCAAAAAAGTATTATTTTAATGGATTTAAAATTGACTAGACACTGTCTAGGCTGTCTGTACTGTTGTTTTTCCACTGTAAAATTATATGTTATAATTAAGACTACCAAAAATACGCATTTGCATAATTCTTCCCGTTATGATTTCAACCTCGGGAGTTTGTTATTCATCCGAATCAATAAGTTTAGATGCAAATGAAGGTCATTTGTTGTTGCATATTATGCATATGTGACACATTAGTGCAAATTTGCATATTAAATGCAAACTTCGCATGTTTCATGAAAATTTCATAACTTTTTTTCATGTTTTTAATCTCAGTTCGACTGTGTCGACGTTAAAAAAAATAAGTTTGTGTTTGTTTTACTTATTTTAATCCACATTATACTGTAGACTACATGTAGTATCCGGAACTTCGAGCCGGGCATTTTTTTCGATCTGGTTTTTAGTTTCAATCTTCAGTTATTTCTGTCAGGGTTCGATTTTCGCTCCAGGAAAAAATAAGTTTTTGGGTGCTTTCTATCAGAAATAAAGGAGAGACAAATTTTTATTTTATTTTATTTTTCATGCTTTTATCTCGCTTGTTTATACTTTTTAGTCTTCGAATATATATCATTGATACCTTTGAGATCTTTTTACGAACTTCTTGACTCCAGAATCGGATTCGGCAATCCCAAAAAAAATCAGTTTTTTTGTAGAAAATTTGAAGAAAAAGATAATTACGTTATCCTTACAGAACCTTCTGTTGTCCTTACAGATTTCTTAACGTCAAATTCGAATTCCTCAAATTTTCCGGGAAAAATTTCATGTGGGGCTATTGATATGAACAAAAATATCAAATTCCGTGTGTTGACCCTAGAATGGGACGATCCTATCCACTTTTGGCGAAAATCTGTTAACCTGAAGTAATTAAAATGGGCCATCCTGTAAGGACGGAAGGACCTGTTACGATAACGTGATTATACATAGAATTTTCTAAAGGCATAAAAACTTTCTGAAAATTAAAGACAATTGGAAATTGATTTCGGAAGATTTTAGTAGACAGTTTGCACTTTCTTGACTTAGTTTTAATTTTCAAATTAGTCTTCAACCGTATTTCAGTATAAACACACAAAGATTGTGAATTCGATTTTTTTTAAAGTAGATTTATTCTGCCCGTATAAACGTATAAACTTTTTTTTGGTTAAGGAAGTTGAAAATGCTTGCCCATCCGTCCCCCTGTACATGTGAGTAAAACAATGAATTTCGAAAGAAGGAAATATTCTTGAAATGACTGACCAATAAATCCAAAGTGTCGAACTTGAAAATGTTTACAAATTTGAAATTTTTTCTCAGTTTCCAACCGATTTCGAAGTGTGATACAAACATGTCCAAATGTATTGAAGATTAGTGATAGTATTTTGTAAACCCTGAAGATTTAGATTGCTCTTTTAAGCCATTTTACAAAACATTTAATTCTTCGTGATTCAAATATTACCAAAACTTGTACACTAAGTCGAAGTATCTCCGTTTGTAGTTCTGGTTTATCTTGGTCGATAAACGCTTTGAATTATTCCAAATTACTTCACGTTCTTTCACTTTTCAGGTTAATATTATTTTTTTTTTAAAATATGTTAAATGTACATTTCCCACACATAAGGTTTTTATTATCCATTTTTTTCTACTTTTTTTCTTTCGTTATAAGTGAAAAACCCAAAAACCTTGGGAAACAAACTTCTGAACAAACATAATCGTAGTACATGTCTGTACAATTATGCGGCCGTTTAAGTTTTGGGGAACCTGGTGCATGCACTGACAGACAAGACAAGTTTGTAAACGGTTTGTGTCAACCCAAAAGCTTACATTTTTTTGAGTAAAATGTTGAGTTTGGATTGGTTTTTCAAAAAACAATACGATCTATAGCTACCATGATTATGAATTGATTATGTGTCTAAGACAATAAAAATGTTAACTTTTTTTCAAACCCTGTGGGTAAAAGGCAGTGTTGGGCAAAACGGCGTAAAAAACAGTTTTTTACATTTTTCACGTAAAAAACGTAAAAAACGTAAAAAACTGGTAAAAAACGTAAAAAACCGTAAAAAACGTAAAAAATAGTAAAAAACCTAAAAAATGGGACATCGCATTTCCTACAAAGCATGACAGCCTGTTTAAAAGTTTTTCTCAGCATTTGATTAGAGATCCTATAATATAGAGAGTGGACATCAGCACTTAATAGACTGTACTACTAAATAGGACACTAAGTAGGACTACTAAGTAGGACAGTCTATTAACTCAAATTAGATCAGTTGTTTGAATGGAATTTTTCCAGTTTTTAGAATTTTTTTTTTTCTTTTTTTACAGTTTTTTGAATTTTTTTTCCTTTCCAGTTTTTTGAATTTTTTTTCCTTTCCAGTTTTTTGAATTTTTTTTGGACACAACTTTTTAATTTTTTTAAACACTTCAGTCATGAATATTATGCTTTTATTAACCGATTGTAATTATTTTGGTAACTATTTGTGACAATGAGTGAATTTTTCGAAATTTTCGCGAAGGTTGTTCAGTTTTTCGACCATTTTTATACGTCCGGGTGTCCACTCTCTAGATTTTAGGCTCTCTAATTCAAAAACTGTGATTACAGCTGTATTTTTTAATGATCCTGTTGAAAGACGGGAGGAAACTTGTGGCGTTTTGCAATATAAGTTCAGATCTTGTCAAGGCTCTGCTATACATTTTGTGTTTCAATTTCCGGCCTTCGGAATGAGTCTCCTTGTGTTTAAAAACGATTTTTTTATGCAAACTTTAAAATTACGCTTGTTGCTGCAAGAACTAGTCCAAATATGTTTCTTTAAAATAGCCCATATGTCGCAAATCTCTGCACATTAAGCTTATACCGCAATTACGCGCAAAGCGGCGCGGCGCGGCGCGGTGACAGATGGTAGTAGAAACTATAGGTTTATATGAGTTGGTTTATAATTGCGCAGTGACCAAACGCGGCAGCCGCGCGACACCGCGAAGAGTAGGTCTAGTTTCTACTTTCAGACGCGGTTGGAAGCAGTGACAGTTGTTTATATTTTCTGAGTGTTGTTGCAAATATTTTTATCAAGTAAAAAGATGGAAAATAACTTTAAAACGTATTCGAAACCTAAAATGAAACGGAAAAATTAATAATCTTCAAATTTTCTGCGATTTTTAGGTTATGAGAACACAAATTGAGCTGTCACCACGCCGCAACCGCGCCGCGTAATTTCGGTTTAAAAATGACTGCGGCTGTCGCCCTGCCGCTCTGAGCTAACCGCGCCGCGCCGCTGCCGCACCGCTCCAATTGTGGGACCAGCTTTATTCACATTAATTAACGTTAAAATGAGTAGGCGGACGTAATGTAATGAAAGGATATAAACAGTTTTTGAACTCCGAGTTTAAAATCTTTTTCACTTTCAAGAGGAAATGCTTTTGAATACTTTTCTGTGTTTGCTGAAGACTATTAACCTTTTTATTGTTCTAAGATGATTTATTTACGAATAATTACTATATTTAGTGAATGGCTACTTATTAAATTTTTTATCTTCAATGTTTTAGGTTTTTTACAGTTTTTTACGTTTTTTACGTTAAAATTGAGGTTTTTTACGCGTAATTTTTTACGCGTAAAAAACTAGGAAATTTAAAACAGTAACATTATATTGTTAGAGACAAGTTTTTGCCTTGGACTAAATATCCATACCAATTTCAATAAATCTATGCAGATTTAAAAAACGATTTTCTATAATGATGCTCAAATAAAAGTTGAGTATAAAAAAATAAATCTTTATCTGGGCAGTCTTGGCTGTTATTTAAGGAAATTAAGTGCCGTTTGCACCAACAAAACTTAGCAACTTATGTACAACTTAAAAAATTTAAGTCGAAGAATTTCTACGGTTTAAGTAGGCTAACCACAACTTAATTTTTTAAGAATAATACGCGCAAACGGGCCTTAGTTACGCAACTCTAGTTGTACCTTGGGCAACCTTTAAAAGTAACGGTATCTTTTACTATTATTTTAAATATGCTTCTCACATTGAAAGAACTTGTACCACAAAATAATTTGGCAATGCACTCACTCAGTGGAAATGTCAGTTTGAATTTTCTTCATTCGTATTGTACTAAGTGCTGGCCAATGGTATTTATAAGAAAATAACATTTAAAAACTATAAGAACGTTTCATGTTCGAGAAGCCTTGAATTATTGATAAAGGAAACCGTGGTCCTAACGAAAACAATGGTCCACAGTATTGATATTCCAGGGTATCAAAGCAAGAGTGACCCAACCCACATGTCGAAATCGTGAATTTTATTGTGTTTGGATCACTATTGCGAGTGAGTTTCTAGATAAAAATGTTTGGATGCACAAAAGATCATTTCAACATTGAGTAGTAAAGTCCACACAAATTTTTTTTCCAAAATTTTAAAGACCATAATAGAACAAAAGTGGAAAAGCTTCAAAAACTTGATTATGTGGCTTGGGCCACTTTTGCTCTCAACGCCTGATTTAATCCAAGATAAAACCTGTCTATAACAATATAATGTTAAAATTCTGAATGCTACATTTATCGATGAGAAAATAAATTATTTTATATTACGGGGGAAACTCAGTTCGTGAAAGCCTCGGTTTATGAACATTTTGGTTCGTGAACTACAAAAATACTTCATTTCGTGAGCAGAATGTCGGTTTTCGGACAGCCATATGACCACAAAAATGTGTTAGAGAAAGAAAAAAAAATATCAGTTGTGATTAACACAAAACTTTACTCTGCAATTTTAGTTTCGGAAAAAATATGTGATAAATAATAATTTTTTCAAATATCTCGAGAACCGTCAAAGATACGTAAAAAGCGATGAAGAAAAAAAATGTGGGAAATTTTATTTTCTTTGAATTTGGTTATATATATTTTTCCTCTAAAGTACATAGTTTCCAAGGTATTTTGAAAAAAATTATTTTTTTTTTAAATATGTTGAGAAACGTTGCCTAACGGTTTTTATGTACGGGTATACATAAAAACCGTTATAGCAAAAAATGTTTTTTTTTTCTCTAAAACTATGCACTTTTCGGAAAAAATAAATACAACAATTTTTTTTCCCAAAAGCGTATAATTTGGGAAAATTTCCAAAAAACTGTATTTTTCCCAAAAAAAAAATGTATGGGAGCTACCCGTTATAGCTAACGTTTCTTTTCCGAAAGTTGATAGAAAATTACGTTTTTCGT
This sequence comes from Chrysopilus asiliformis, assembly GCA_964034945.1. Classification (NCBI taxonomy): domain Eukaryota; kingdom Metazoa; phylum Arthropoda; class Insecta; order Diptera; family Rhagionidae; genus Chrysopilus; species Chrysopilus asiliformis. Next base: position 34,886,376 of record OZ035963.1, read on the forward strand.
AAGAATCATACATTTTTTGAAAAAAAAATTCAAGGCGCTACCTCAACGCGTTTTCTAGTTATTTAAGACAGACCGACAGGCAGTCGGTCAAAATGCAAAAAGAGCCGAAACAAAATATTTTTATGTAAACAAAATATAAAAACACACTTTTTTGCAGGTAAACATAACCCCTTAAGTAACTGACATTCGTAAAACTGTTTTGAATGACCGAATTTCGGTACTGGCAACACTATAATAGCTGTAAAACAAAAATTTTACATTTGTATATGAAATAGAAATAGAGAGAACAATCAAGATCAATACGCTTGACTTATGTATCGAAAGCCAAATATTTATTAAAAATTTAATCATAGGATTTTGAAACTGTGTCAAACAATTATTGGAAAATATTAGAGCTTTCTGAATAAAATCGTATTTGAGGCATATTTTGCACACAGAACTATACAATAGAATGCGCCGCTCCTAATAAGCACATATAAAGAAAATGGACCACCCGAACTATAGTTATTTCGCTCTACCTTAGCGAGATTTGGGGATGCCCACTTAACTTTATTTTGTAAAGTAATTGGATAAGCATCTGAATCACGATCTGGCGGGAATATTTTGTAGGAGACAATGGTCCTTTTAAGTTCTAATTGCTATATTCGAGAGTCTGATCAACTAAAGTCATTTGTAAAGTCAGTCGTTAATAAACATTTGTTCAGATCACTTCAATATGTTTTTGTCATATAAAAATATAAAAAAAATTCACTTAATTTGGCACTTATTTGTAACAATGAATCAATTTTTTAAAGTTTTTCGAGTTTGTTTTTCAACTCATCTGGCATTTTTACACGTCACATTCGTGTAACTCTCTAGATTATAGGCTGTGTACCACAAATTTTTGAAATGTGAAACACAAATTTTTTCAGTGATTTTGATTTCTTCCTATATCATTAATTTCATTTCCAATAGACGAAAAAGGATATTTGAGTCTTGAGATAACATAGTTGGCCACCTTGCACTGACCATCATAAGTACAATACAACTGAATTTTTACCTTACGGAAAGTATATAAGGCATAAAATGGCACAAAACATGTCACAGGTGTAAAAAAATTTCGAGGTTGCCAACTTTCTAAAATTTCACGATTAAAATGGATTTCCAAATTTTGAAGTTATATTATTCTTAAATTGAAATCTATATTTGGCTCTACAATTACTATTCATTACTATTTATATAAATTCACTAAAATCTTTTGCTAAACACAATTTGAGATCTATCAAAATCCCTTTTGATATCTATCAAAATCCCTGATATGTTTACTGGAGAAAATCGTCCATCCAAGTTAGTAGCATTTTATTGGCTACTAATTTTCCGTAAACTGATTTAGCATTTAGAGCACACTAACTCAAGTTAGCGAGCGTTAAAGGTTTCGTGAAGCCCACCATAAATCATTTTACTCTTAAATTTACGAACCGAGGTTCCACTGTATTCGCTTAGTACAACCGTCACGGAGAGGATTTTTTTCCAAACCCTGTAGATAAAAGGTCCTTTACTATTTCCGAAAATATCTCAACAAAGTTTGAAGTTATTACTCACATAACAATAGTTGTCAATATCGACAAAAAATACATTTTGCTAGCGAAAACCTTTGTTGTCATTGTAAAGGCGCAAATGCCTTTGCCGACAACTAGAAATAAAATAAGAAAAAAGGGAGATTTCTTTTTAATGTCCATCTAAATTTTCAAGCGCTCTTTGGACATCCTTCGTAGTCAGGTCAGTCTGATGAGATCCAGCCATTGATTTGCGGAATAGAAACTTGATGTTTCTTTTCAAAAAAAATTCCGAAGAAAAGCTACAAATGCCAGGGGCCAATCGTCAAATACTCTATATGAGGGCAAACATAGATTTTTATGATAATAATCCATTTGTGTGGGAGAGAAGGAACGATTGTTTCGATTGGATTTTGATGTATGGAACCGTTATATAAAATCATATTCTAAACATAAAGGGTGGTTAAATTTTAAGGGCCGATGTTGAATGTGAACCACACCTAAACGTCAAGTTTTTTTCTGCATTTCATTTGACATTTCTCAATTTCAGACTAACTCAATTTGAACCATGGAAAGATACACAATCGAGCAACGCGTTTAAGTTATTCAGGCTTATTATGAAAATGGGCGTTCAAATCAAAATGCATATCGTGCACTTCGTGATTTTTTCGGTCAATTTAATCGTCCAAATGTGCGTACAATCGGAAAAATCGTGCAAAAATTTGAGCAAACCGGATCTGTAGGAGATGTGAAAACACCAGTGCATGCTCGTACAGCTCGTACTGCAGAAAATATTGCTGCTGTTCGCGATAGTGTGGCTGAAGAGCCGTCCACCTCAACTCGTCGTCGTGCCCAACAATTGCACCTCCCACGCTCGTCGTTGATGAACATTATGCATAAAGACTTGCATTTACACGCTTACAAGGTGCAATTGACTCAAGAACTAAAGCCTCTTGATCATTTCAAGCGTCGTCAATGGTCAGAATGGTGGCAAGAAATGGCAACAGTGGATGATCAATTTTCGAAGAAAATCATCTTCAGTGATGAGGCACATTGTCACCTCAGTGGATTCGTCAATAAGCAGAACAGCCGCATTTGGGCGAATGATAATCCAAGAGTGATTGTCGAAAAACCAATGCACCCACAAAGAGTGACTGTTTGGTGCGGTTTATGGGCTGGCGGCACGAAGTGCACGATATGCATTTTGATTTGAACGCCCATTTTCATAATAAGCCTGAATAACTTTAACGCGTTGCTCGATTGTGTATCTTTCCATGGTTCAAATTGAGTTAGTCTGAAATTGAGAAATGTCAAATGAAATGCAGAAAAAAACTTGACGTTTAGGTGTGGTTCACATTCAACATCGGCCCTTAAAATTTAACCACCCTTTATTTCTTCTTAATAAATTTTTCGATACTATGCACCGTTTTCGAGAAAACAGAAAGAAAGTATTGAATTTGTATCGGAGAGGGGGGAAGGAATGGTCCAATTTTGTCCGTTCAAGAACTTACCCTAGCCATTTACAAGCAACGTAACTACAAAATTTCAAGTCTCTAGCTTTTTTATGAACTGGCAATGCTAAAACGTCAGTCAAGGTTTACATTTTTATCATGGTGAAGTTCACGAACGAGCAATGCCATACAGCTGGTCAAACAATTGATCTATTGAAGGAGAAGTTCGGTAATAGTGTAATCTCGAAAAATGGTCCGGTCGAATGGCCACCTCGCTCATGCGATTTAACACCGTTGGATTTCTTTTTATGGGGTTATGTTAAGTCATTGGTTTATGCCAACAAGCCAACAACGTTAGAGGAACTCAGGAATAATATCGAACGCAAAATTGCCAACGTTCCGGCCGATATGTGTGGAAGGGTGCTGGAAAATTGGCTCCAAAGAATCAACCAGCAAACGTCTTCGCGGTGGCCATATGAACGACATCGAATTTCATACTTAAATGTAACATGTCCACTACACCTGGAATAAATTTCAGGCCGATATCTCAATTATTCTGTGTTTTATTTAAATACAAAATTGTTATGTCCTTATTGAAAGACCCGATATAACTAGCAGATCCTTCGTTGCCAGCTTAAAGTTGTTTGTATAAATTTTAGAATGACAAAAAACCATAAATAACCTTAAAACTTTTGGGAAAAAACGTTATCCTTTCAGGAACTTTCGTTTCGAATTTTGAAAATCTAATACCGGATTCGTGATCAGCGACCCCAAAAACCCCATAATGCCAATTTTTCCAGGAAACAATGGGAAAAAGGATATTTTCGTTATCCTTACAGGACCTTCTGTTTCGAATTTTGAAAATTCAAAAAAGGCTAAAAACCTGTTCCTGGCAACGCAGATCATTTTGCGAAAAACCGCGTAAAAATCGGTCCAGTAGTTTTTGAGTTTTGTCATCTCAAACAGACCAACAGACCAACAAACAAACATCCATTTTTATAGATAAGTTGTAAAATAAGTTGATAAAAACTCATTATATTGATAAAAACATTTTTATAAAATAAGTTGAACTTTTGTTTCATATATATGGTGATCATTCTCCGACAGTCCCGGATTTAGGAATGTTGTCCCGGCATTTTCTAGGATGACAACTATCAATAATAAAATTTATCAATCGAAACAAATTTTGGTATCACGAACACTGATTGATAAAATTCTTCACCATTGTGAGTGAAATGATTTTGCCGTTTATCAAAAAGTCAATTATAAACTCTGGTTTGGTTAAAACGTTGTCAAAAAGATATCTATAATCAAACAAATATTATAAAATATCATTTTTGAGGAGCGAAATTGTCATCAACTGAAACTAGCTAAATAAATTGATGGAGCTGATGAAAAAACCCCACAATAGTTCTAAACTTGATGACAAAAATGAATGAGAGAAAATCGCTGTGGAATTGAATATTTTGGGTCCTTCGGAGCGTTCTTGCTATAAATATCTGAATAGTTCTTTTGATACCCGGATATCGTGTATAGAACTGAGAAATACTCTACTTTGCCATACCGTTCATGGAAGCATAACCAAACAAATTACGACCGAATGTCCAATTTCAATGGGTTGGTGTTATCCCTTGAAATCCTTCGTATTTGCAACATATTTTCTTGACCTGTAGTCTCATTTTCATCAATTGACGACATTTTAAAGAAAACTAAGAGAAAATCCGCACATGCACCCGAAAATTCTTATCTTCCTTATTTTATCAACCATAAATTTGTGTTCGCTGGAAACGGTTGACAGCTATCAATAAAGTTTACACCGATAATCAACTATCAATTGAGGCGTTGAGAGCAAAAGTAGCCCAAGCCACATAATCGAGTTTTTGAAGCTTTTCCACTTTTGAACTATTATTGACTGTAAATTTTTGGGGAAAAAAAATTGTGTGAACTTTACTACTCAATGTTGAAATATTCTTTTGTGCATCCAAACATTTTTATCTAGAAACTCACTCGCAATAGTGATTCAAACACAATCAAATTCAGGATTTCGACATGTGGGTTGGGCCACTCTTGCTCTGATAGCCTCAATTGTTAGTTGGCAATCATAAAAAGGGCCTACATTTTTGTTCCGGATTTACTTTTGACACCTTACTTTTATGGAGTTTTTAGGCCTCCAGCGCGTTTTTCTTTTAAGCCTTTCAGAACTATTTGTAGGTTTTCCGACCAGATTAAAAACAAATTCCTTCTTAATATTAGGTAAATTTTAGGTGTTGGGGTGATAAAAATTTTGCTAATTTAAGTCTTGACGAATTAGTAAATCGCCTAATGATCTTCGGATTCGTCAACCTAATTTAATTATAGAGAAAAGTAAAACTTCTTCTGTGACAAAAATCAATTCATTTCTGAAACCGTTAAAAATTTCGGCTTTGGTGCATTTTACTATGAAATTTTCGATCATACAATTTTTTTTTTAAATCTTGCCTGCGGCGCAATTTTTTCAATTTTTTAAACTAAAAAAAAAATAAACAAGAACTCACTTTTTTGAAAAAGAATGGTGGGCGTGAAATAAAGTTTTTGCCGTAGGAGTACCTTTCGACTAATCCGTTAAGGACGGAATCCTCAAAGTTCGATTTTTTGGGTAAAAATGCAATGCTGTGAAATAAACGTTTGAATCTTTTATTGCCATCTTAGGAACCACTTGCTGTTACATATAGTATATATACTACCCAAACCAGGAATAGTTCGCCTATCAAGAATTTTTTTTAGAACTTCAAATCAATGGCATTTTTTTCGTATTTGATTTTGTCGACAATTCTAATAAAAAATGCAGAAGTAACTGTATTAAAAATAAATGTATTTCATGATTAAAATAAAAAAAAGCAAATCAGTCTTCAATAATAAGTTCTAAAAAATTCTTGATAGGCGAACTATTCCTGGTTTGGGTAGTATATAACTTTGGTCACGATTGATTTAATTTATAGGCATTAAAAAATTTCCCATCTTCACCAGATGACCGGTGAGTCCCGGATTGACACAAAAAAAATTTGTCACTCTAGTTTAATGGCAATTTGAGTTTATAAACGTTGAAACCGGTTTTATGCAAGGAGTAGCTTTTCTGCAAGTTCTAATCAAATGTCAGAGAATGTTTTCCAAAAAAATCGGCAGCCGCAAAATTAAACGTTTCGTAGATCTAAATATTTAAATCCAGGGTTATATGCAACTCTTGGTTATGCAATTTATCATTCGATTGTTTTTGAAAATGTTTCTGAGGAAAGTTCAACTCACTAACACTTTAACCGAAAAAACTCTCTGTGATTTCATCATATTTTACTACCATTTACTCGATTGCAAGGAAATTCTATTCTATGAAAAACCTTTTTAGTGGTTAATGTTGGTATTTCTAATACTGCCAAAATGTCTAATCTAGCGAGACGTTTAACAAACCGTTGTGAATCATGTCAATACCATAGTTACAATATAACAACTCAAGGTCTGGCTAATAAGTAACGCGTGCTATCGTGCAGTTATAGAAAAATATAATACTATAAAAACTTTCAAAAACCTTTGACAATTTTATACAATAGAACTATTGTGCTTTCCTTATATTATGGTTGAACAATTGACATTATACATACTTTGAAACAATATACAGAATCAATAAATAAACTAAAGGCAAATCTTCAAAAAGGGCATATGTATTTTAATTGAACGTTTAATTTGCATTACTTTAGGTTGAAATCGCATGTGTCGTCAAATGCATTGTAGCACCTCGAATTGATGAATGATTATGAAAATCTCTCCTTCTGTAGCCGTTGGTCTATAAATCGTAACTACCAATTTGTCACTTTGCACTTTAATTAAAAAATAATGCACAAAATCCACATAGAATTATTTTAACCACAAAATATCAACAGTTTTATGTAGTTGAATATTGAAAAGACGTTTTAACACTATTTTCCTCTTTATTATAAACGAAAGATTAAAAAGATTTTTTTTTTATAAAAGATCCAGGTAACTGATTTGTTTAGTATTGGAAATCAATTATGTGCAATGAAAACAATTATAATTATGTAAAGCAAATAAAACTTCACAATATACAAAATTTAACTTGTCGGCACAATTTAACCATCGAATTGTTGAAAGCGTTTCGTTCCCTTAGCCACGAAAACGTAGTGTGATACCATGAGTGGTTCCATGAACACTGAAAGCTAACGTTGTTTCAGGACATTTTCCCACTCGTTATCTGTGGTGCTGGCTATACCATGCCTGCCTGCCAGCCAAAGGATTTCAGGATATTTTTCCAACTGAATGTATTGTGTTCGTATATAGGATACGCACAAATACATTCATTGGCCCCTTAAGAGCAAAATGCATACTAGAGTCGAGTGCCCTTAAAATTGTATCGGAAAATAGCGCAACCATCGTTTGGAACTAAGAGGATAGATAGTTTTCAATCGTTACTTGTTAGATTTAGTTTTAACTCTTGTTCTATATTCTCAAGGGGATTTTTCATGACTTTTTTGTATAATTTCGTGTTAAAAGAAAAAGTGTTCTTTCCTACTCTTAAGTTAAACGTTTTGGATGTGATAATAGCGCACATGCGATGTTTAATACTGCTGCGAATGATGCTCTTTCCAGTTTCACTGCCACTATTTCTTTTACTGATACTAGCTGGCTCCCCTCAAATTTCTGATGATCGAATAGGATGTTGTACCTTGGGACTCGGGGGATGCGCAGAGTTTTTATTTTTCATTGTGGTGGCTAGAAAAAATATCAACAAAAAACTTGTGAGCGTGGGCTAAAAGCGAATATAGCAAATAAAATAAAGTTTGACGAATCTTAGGGTAAACAATGTTAACCTTTTTTCCCCTATTTACTTTGAAGGGGCAAGCCTATAACGTAGGCTTTTGTATTGTCCCTATTGGAATAACTTGAACCGGCAAGCGAAAGATATAATAGGCGTTCCCTTTCAGCATTAAAGTGTTTTTAATTTTTTACTGTATCACATGGATCTCCTAGGCTTATTTTTTTTTTATTTAATATTCACTTTGTCTTAATATTTTTTACATACAAGAAAATTGTAATCTTTTAATAAGTTTAGCAGTTTTTGTAAGTATAAATATTGGCTAAAGGAATTTGTTTTTCTTTTTTACAAAAAAAAAAGACTAACTTCAATAAGTGAACTTAAACGACTGGAGTAGATCGTTAAATGTTGGCTTAGGTTTCAAAATATGAACAAAATTCATATTTGGTGTCAAATTAAATTTTTTGCAATGTTTTAAAGATTTTAACCACCATTTTTTTGGACTTGTTTTTTTAATGTTCTGGGGCTATGGCGAGTATTGAGCATTAAAAAAACTATCTAGAGCAAAACAGGGAATTTCTCTTTAATTCATCGTAACTTACTTCACTCTGTCACAATTAATTGCAATATTTTGTTATAAAACACAAAATTCTTAACACCACTTTATTTATACTGCTTTAAAATATTTGCTAGATTGCATTTACAGTTTTTCTTGAATCTCAGTTTATGTTTAGGTATTCTTATGGCAAACAGTCAACATACGAAGAAAAGCCAGCTAAAGTTTAAGTTTTGGCATCACCTTACCAAACCCAAAAATTTCCGTTTGCTCGTGATTCTGGACTCGATAATTCATTGTAGAGCGGTTTGTATGGATAACGTTGTTCTGTACAGCTCTAGAACAGTGTTTCCCAATCTTTTTCGCTGACGTATCTTCTAGGGAGTTAGTTTTTTCTCGCGTACCCCCATATACCATTGTATAACAAATGTTGACATAAAATATATGGCAAAAATATTCATATTGAGAATTATAAGATTATGTTCGAAAAAGCACTGATAAATTTAAAAGAGATGAAATTCACACGATTTGCGTTTTTTTGATACCAATCAATAAATACAGGGTGGGCCAGAATAGACGCAGGGGTTTGAAGTCTTTATAACTTTTTTTTTTATTTTTATTTTTTTTATTTTGTTTCAGCATTTTGTTAAGAAGACTTGGGCAATCTAAAATGGATCTATACACAATAGAACAACGAACCAAAATCATCGAACTTTATTTTTCAAATGGACGGTCCATTGTTTTGACTCAGCGTGCATATCGTCGACATTTTAATGTTCGAATTGGACCCCATGAGTCAACAATAAACCAATTGGTTGCAAATTTGCGACAACAAGGCTCAGTAAGGAGCCTTCCTCGTACCGGAAGACAACGTTCGGTGAACATTGATGAGAATGCTGAACGTGTACGGGAGAGTATTCAAGAAAGTGGAGAAACATCAACAAGGAGACGTTCGGGACAACTTGGGATATCACGAAGTTCGCTGCGGAGAATTTTGCGTACATTAGGCATGTTCCCATATAAAATTCAGCTTGTGCAAGAGTTGAAGCCGATAGACTACCAGCAACGGCTTGCTTTTGCAATTAATTTCCTGCATAAAGCAGAAGAAAATCCTAATTTTATCCACAATTTGATAATGAGCGACGAAGCCCATTTCCTCTTAAATGGGTTCGTCAATAAGCAAAACTGCAGGATATGGGCTACGGAGAATCCAAGAAGAGTTCAACAACGGGAATTACATCCACTTAAGTGCACTGTTTGGTGCGGTGTATCGTCCGAAAGGACCATTGGTCCATATTTCTTTGAGAATGAAGATGGTGTCGCCGTTATCGTCAATGGTGAACGATATCGGGCAATGTTGCAAAATTTTTTGAAACCAGCTGTGGAAAACCATCCACAATTATGGTTCCAACAGGATATGTTTGGCGGACGCATTATTTCATGTTTGGCGAACGCATTATTTCGAAAAGAAGCGATTTCAATTGGCCTCCGCGTTCACCTGATCTAACGGCTCCAGATTGTTTCCTTTGGGATATTTGAAAGAAAAGGTGTACGTCAACAAGCCAACAACCATCAGCCAATTGAAAACCAACATTCGCAGTGAAATCGAGGCCATAACACGAAAGGTTATGGAAAATGTGTTGGAAAGAGCACGGATTTGCGAAGCAGAAAATGGCCACCACTTGCGGGATATAATTTTCCATGTTTAGACCAAAAATATTCCCCATCAATCGACTACATATATTTGAAAAAAAAATATAGGTTTCGCTAAAATAAAAAATTTATAAAGAATTCAAACACCCGCGTCTATTCTGGCCCACCCTGTATAAGAAAAAGCTCAAATAAAAGGCGGTACAAGGTTGCTGTAAAATAGAGTAGCCACTACTTTTATAACCTAATCGGCTCAGGCTAATTTTGTCCTTAATCCACACAGGTGGTGACTCACAGTCACTATGCCGGAAAAATAGAATAATTTAATAAAAAAAAAGTTTTGTACATTTGCAGTTTTTAATTCAGTTAATAATATTTATTTATATAGATATACATCATTCGTACTATTTACAATTGTAGCATAAAATTGATTTTTAAGAATGTTTGTTACAAAAATTTTTTTTGCATTTGCACATATTTGCTTCGAAGCGCGACCTTAGCAATGGGGACACAGGAAGCAACGTTTTCTCTTTTGGGAAGTGCTACAGTTATTATCCCCTACTACGCTCCGATATTTTGCGAAACAGAAGCAAAGGGATACCAAAATAACCTTTCTTTGCTGGTAAAACTGTTACTGTGGCTGTGAGTCACCGCCTGCGTGGATTAGGTATGAAGCGAATAAAACCGAAATATTATTGTTGTAGTAAACAATTTTAATTTTTTTTTTCGTGTTTAAATAGTATTGGCATAAAAAAAACAAAGTCAAGGAGCATGAATGCAATAACTTTTTTAACATTCGTAACAATGGGTGCATTCAGCGACCCGAGTCGCTCTGGAGCGGCTCAGTATGTGTCAAAAAACCGCTCATCTGAGCCGCTCATCTGAGCCGCTCAGTGTTTACTGTAGGCACCGCTACTGAGCCGCGCACATAAAACTGTCAAAATATTCGGGGTTATAGTGGAAGATGGACCGAGATATAATTATTTCCACAATATTCGGTATTTCCGCGTCAGATATGTTAAATTTGGAGCCCATCGAAATGTTGGTTGACGAATGTAATACTCATTTTGAAGTAACCTCAATTCGAAGTTCGAAGCCTGAAAGAAACCGGGTTTATTTTGAGGTGACTATACGGAAGTACACACCCGAACTCTTTCGCCAACATTTTCCGCAACACCGACTATTTCCATTCCCGTTTGCTCAGCAAGCTTCCCGTTTTAGAAATAACATAAATAACTATAAATATTATAAATAACACCATTTATTTCCGTCGTCATTTTTACACATGAATTGAGGTTATGTAATTCTTTATTTGGCATTTGCACAGCTACTGAGCGGAGTTCTTTTACGCTCAGAAAAAATGTGAGCTTCTCAGTTGAGCCGCTCTGTAGCGATTGCGTTCAGTAACTGAACACCTTTTTCGCTCTAGAGCGATGCTGAGTGGCTCAGGTCGCTAAATGCACCCAATGACTCTCAAAACTGAAACAGTGACTCAAAGTCACCGGGTGTGCGGATTAGGGTTAAACACATAAGTCGTTCATCGAAAAAATGTTAAATGTCAGTCAGTTAAGGTTTCAGTACAGCATTTAAGCGAGTAATTATCGAAGGACTAATTTATTTGTAGAGTGAGATATTTGATTTGGTAATTTTATATATACTTATTATAATTATATGAAGAATATAAAGTTTTTATTATTTTGCAAAAAGCTTAAACTAACATAAATACCAAACCCAATACCAAAATATTTTCAAAATTAAATTACAGACAGCTTTTAATTTATTAAAATAGATTCAAGATATTTTTTTAAAACACCTCGCAACTCTTTCAAAATTTTGTTCCTGCCATTCTGTTTTTAAGACTTCAGGAACCAGACGATGTACCCCTAGGAGTACATGTACTCCTAGTCAAGAAACACTGCTCTAGAACATCCATTATCATCATCGTCATTCTCGGTGCTACAGCTCTCGAAGAGCCTGACCTCCTCAATTGAAGACCTCGGTGCAAAAACCGGTCATCTCCACTTTTTGAAATTTTTCAGGAGAGATAAAAAACATATAACATATTAGCGTCAAACAATGTAAAAAAATGCTTTCAGCCGTATCTTTTCTTTAATATCTTTTTACACGGACCTCCCAAAACTCCGGAGTTTGCAGTCAAATGTGCGGATTCGGTTATTCTTACATTTGTTATCAATAACTCATTCTCGTCAAAAGTGGAGATGACCGGTTTTTGCACCGAGGTCTTCAATTGAGGTTTGATAACAATTTCTTCCCTTCTTTGCACCTACAGTTTTTACATGGATTGCGAACCATGGATCAATAAAAACATTTGTAAGGTTTTTACGTTGCAACCCGTCAACAGCAGAGGTCGCGATAGCAACCTAGACCGATGATGTCGTTAGCACCAAGCTCTAGAACAATACCCCTTTAATTGCCGACTATTTCCCTGCGGAAATACATCCACATCGGCACGTTACCGGGACCCCTGGCGAGAGATATTGCGGCAGGCCAAGACCGAAAACCGGTTGTAGTGCCGAGAGAGAGAGAGAGAGAGAGAGAGAGAGAGAGAGAGAGAGAGAGAGAGAGAGAGAGAGAGAGCGAGAATCGGATTCACCCTTAGATGAGATTTTTTTCCGGAAAATTTTAGGAAAAGGATAATCACGTTATCCTTACAGTACCTTCCCTTACCCTTACAATGAGGAAGTAAAGAAAATATTGCATTGCCTCCATACAAATTTAATATTTTTGGGAAAACGGTGAGTCGTATTGAAAAATTTATAAGAGCAAAATTTGTGTAAAATATGATGACAGGCCCACTCCTTTCGCCCTTTCCTTCCTGTACAAATTGATAATTTGTATGTCATCATATAGAGTATATTGACGATTGGCAAACAAACTCATTGGCATTAGATTGGCGTATTTGACAAACTCTCCCTTTCGCCTGCTTTTTCTCCCCGTGTATCTTCCCTTGACAAAATATCCCTTAAAGACTCGTGCGAAAATATGCGACTTTGTTTTTCATACCTTAACACAAATTAATATCCAACCGCTCAATTAATATCCGAAAACAGGAACTTTCAAACAAATCCAAACTGTTTTGGCTGATAAAATGGACAATTATTGTGGCGTGACACAAGGAAGGTGTGACAAAAGTGGTCCAATTCTAAACACTTTTTGGCTTCATAATTTTTTCAAGACGTTTCCGAGTAAATAACAAAGAACCATTTAGTTGTTATAATGACTACCTCACGGAGACGTGCAAAAAAATTCCTTACGAGTATAGCCTATGTTTGAACCTGCTTTATCATTGGCTTTCCTGTAGGCTTCTTGAAATTTCATGTAGCCATTTCTGAGAATACACCCATATCTTGATATACGGCCCCTCGTTTTACGGCCTTCCGCTTTTTGAATTGCGTCTCAGTTTTGAAATACGTTGCACATTGATTCGATAAACGATCAAAAATCGGTCAATATTACATTGAAATGTACTGCGATCAATAAATGCAATACTTTCCTAAAAGAATGTTCCGGTGTTTCGATATACGGCCTAAATTTTTGGAACCAATCTCGGCCGTATATCGAGGTATGGGTGTACTGGTAAACAAATATCCAAACAAACAAGAATGATTTTTTTTATGCAGATCGTCTTAAAATGTCTGAAAATATAAAAAAAAAACTTTAAAAGGCCAAGACACACGTTATCTTTTTATATTTATATTGGTAGAATATTGATGATATAGAAAAAATCGTTTACCAAACGAAAATTTTAAAGGACTTTTATAAATTAAGATTTATATGTTTACATACTATAGTATCGAGTTACAAAAGGAATGAAGTAAAAGTGATTTTCGTCCTCTAAAACTTTAGAAAAAGCCAGGGATGGGAAACTTAATCGTAACGTAAAGAAATAACAAAACGAAATGCCGATTTTCTGGTTTTTCGTCAAAATTGCGTTATAACGCTAAAAAAATTTAATTCCGTTACAATAACGGAAACCGAAAAAAATTATTTAGTTTTTTCGTTGTTTATTTATTTTTGCTTTATTCTATTTTTTATTATTTTTTTGTGAAAATTTCATCAAGCATAAAACCCACATACCTGTCACGTGCATAAAATATAATTAAAACATAACAAAAGCTATAATTGCCAATCTGGCAATTATTGAAAACCCGTATGGTGATATTCGTATCATAATTTGAGCAGTTGTACCAAAATTCCACTTTGAAGTCAAACTTTTCAAAAAGATTTGTTAAAATTTATTCCAATCGGATTTTGAGGTATGGGAGTTTTATGTAGAATCATATCCTAAATAACTTTTGTTCTTGGACTTTTTTGATAACATGCACCGTTTTTGAGATATTCACCAAAAACATTTTCATTCGTATGGGGGGTACCCCCCCTAAAAGTCCATTTTTGCCCATGAGCGAACTTAGCCTCGCATTTTACGAAAAACGGATCCCCGCAAAGTTTCAAGTCTCTAGCTCAATCCGTGCGCCCACAATCCGCGCCACAGACGGACGGACGGACAGACGGACGGACATGCAAAATTCAATTTTTTTATCATTCTAAACACACTGGTGTAATTCATTTTTGTGTGTGATGACGGGATCTTCGCGTTACAAACGGTAAAGCAAAGCTAATATACCCTTTGGTTTCACCATACGGGTATAAAAATATTGAGGAAGTATTTTTAACCATATTTTAATTCTAAATCGGACTTTGTTTTGCCCAGATTCACTCTATTTCTGGAGATACGAAAAAGAAAATCTTTTAAAAAACTTTTTTGATATCGAAAATATTTTCTTTTTGAAATTTCCAGACGTAGAGTGAATCTGACGAAAGCAAATTCCGACTCAGAATCAGCGACGTCAAAATAGTCTAATTCAATATCTTTGATATTGACACAAAAAATGTCGTTTTTGTTTGGCAAATTTTTTACTTTCTTCTACGGAGTATAATAAAGTATTGTATTCATGAAAAATTTCGACCTCTTAATTTTGCCTAAAAAACATTTCCCGATCACTCCTGAGTCGATTGGAGTCATATTTAAAAAATGATCAGGAGTGATCGGGAAATGTTTTTTAGGCAAAATTAAGAGGTCGAAATTTTTCATGAATACAATACTTTATTATACTACGTAGAATAAAGTAAAAAAAAATTTATCCCGATGACACCTGTTATAAATGTTAAATCACCATTAAAATATTTAATTTTTGAGTAGAAAAAGGCTGTGGGAAATATTTTGTACACTATTTTCACTAAAAAAGTCATTTTAATATTTGCAGTTTGAGTTTCCTAAATTTCTAATGTCTTAACTTAGGTATCGGCTATACTTATTTGTTAATTTTTAGCACCAACACTTTTTTTGAAAACCCAAATATACTTACATTCCTTATGTACAATGCTAACTTAATAAACTGAAAAAACTATGGATACTACTAAAAAATAAAACCGGGAAAAACTGAAAACTTTCACTAAAAGTTAAAAAGGTATTTTGTATAAGTAAAGTGCAAATAAAAAAAGAAAAAAAAATCGTTGTACAAATTGTGCAAATGAAAAAAATCAATACTTCCGTTGGATTAAAATAAAAAAATAATAATAACACCAAAATTAAAAATAAATAAACTTTTATTAAAAAATATGTATTCCTAATGGTAATTAAATAAATAATTACATTTGTTTACAAAGTTGTGATCAGACACGTACAAATGCCAATTGTATTATAAAACTAAAAATTGGTTATTCGAAATAAATTAAAATAAAAACTAAATAAAATATCAGTTGTGGTCAACACAAAACTTTCTTCTACAAAATCTACGACCCTGTGCAATTTAAGTTATAGCCCTGTCGTGTTGTCAACCCAATATAACCTCCCAATAAATTGTTGGTTCATCCAAAAATATCAAAAACGTACAAAATTTGAAATAACTTGAGAACGGTAAAAGATATCAATTTACGGTAAATGGCAAAAATGTATAAAATATTAACATCTTTAATTATTCCTTCAACTGATTTGTCCAAAAACCGTTAGTTTCCAAATTATTCGCAAAAATATGATTTTTTACATATTAATGAAAATATCTCAATAACGGTAAAAGATAACGGATAACAGTAAGAAACAAAATTGTGCAGAATGCCATTCTCATTAATTCAGTTCACAAGTTCAGTCAGCAAAAACCCGTTAATTTTCGAGATAATCGCAAAAAACTGTTTTTTTTGGAAATAACGGTGTATCTCGATAACGGGTTGAGATATCGAGTTATATCTAAAGACAAAAGTATGGGAAATCTTATTTTCTCCAAGTTTTGTCATACTTAAGGCCACTAAAAAATGCGTAGTTTGGGAGTAAATCGAGAAAAACGAAATTGCGATTTTTGAAAAACCGCCATTTTGGATACTTCCGGTTAACGGATTTCCACCAAAAGTTGATAGGATCGTCCCATTTCAGGACCCAAAATGCCTATAAAATTTCATGGCGGTAGCTCTATTAGTTTTTGAGAAATCTTGTACACAGACTGACAGACTGACAGACAGAACGACATTTTTTTATTATGACTCCAATCGACTCAGGAGTGATCGGGAAATGTTTTTTAGGCAAAATTAAGAGGTCGAAATTTTTCATGAATACAATACTTTATTATACTCTGTAGAATAAAGTAAAAATGGTACAAAGTAAAAATGCGATAAAATTACAATTTTCGGGCAAACTTTGCATCCATTCAAAAGCAAATTTTACAAGCATTCACTCAATCCATTAATAACCCATTCAATCGTTTACAAAACCAATAATTACAAAGTTTTAAATTAATTCAAAATGTTTAAAAAGAGTTAAGTGATGACAATTTGTTTGATTAGTAATTACTTTGGAGTCGATTTTGCGGCGGCACAAAACCATAACCTGATGCTCCAACAATAACGCCACTGGATTCATTGGGGGCATCGGCAGGAGATGGTGGGAAAACTACTGGACCTATATGGTGGTTAAAAGAACATCATTTAAATTAATAGCCTGACTAACCGTTGGCGGTTGGGAAAATCTTTAAATTTACCTCGATTTTGTCGTGGATCACGAGCTTGAAAACTGCCAGCGAACGCTGTTGGACCGCCAAAGTCTCCAGAGATCGCACTAAGTCCAAAGCCATTATAACTTCCGAAACTGTCGAATTGTGGCCCAAAGTATTGTCCAGAAACGAGAACAATCGACATGCAAACGGCGAATGTAATAGTGAACTGTAATAAAATGTAAAATAGGCACAGGTGAGTTAAGGGTTATCTATGAATACCATAATAATGAGTCATAAATATTTAATAGACATATTCGAACCGATTTCAACAAAAGATCCAGGGTATATGATTGTCCTAATTAATCAAAAATCAAAATGATAAATTCTGAAGACAAGGAATTGAAGTAAACATTATAAAACATAAAAAACATTTTAAAAAACAAGTTTTATAACCTTATACACTTTCAAAATGCACTAAAAAGTAAAAAACAAGTTTAAAGTTTCACAAAATATGTTTTTATAAATTGTGTTTTGTTGTGAAAATATAAAGTGTGTGACGTTGCATTTGATCTTGAATCTGTAATAGCGGTTTCATACTGTGGCAACGCAGCACACTTTATATTTTCACAACAAAACACAATTTATAAAAACATATTTTGTGAAACTTTAAACTTGTTTTTTACTTTTTAGTGCATTTTGAAAGTGTATAAGGTTATAAAACTTGTTTTTTAAAATGTTTTTTTATTTTATTCTTTTTAGTCTTGAATTAGCCTACCAAACCCCTGGTGCCAGTTTTTCCCGGAAAAAATGGGAAAAAGGATATTTGCGTTATCCTTACCGGACCTTCCGTTTTGAATTTTGAAAATCTAACACCGAATTCGTGATCAGCGACCCCGAAAACCCCCTGATTCCATTTTTTCCCGGGAAAAATGGGAAAAGGATATTTGCGTTATGCTTACAGGACCTTACGTTTCGAATTTTGAAAATCTAACACCGAATTCGTGATCAGCGACCCCGAAAACCCCCTGATTCCATTTTTTCCCGGGAAAAATGCGAAAAAGGATATTTGCGTTATCCTTACAGGATCTTCCGTTTTGAATTTTGAAAATCTAACACCGAATTCGTGATCAGCGACCCCGAAAACCCCCTGATGCCAGTTTTTCCCGGGAAAAATGGGAAAAAGGATATTTGCGTTATCCTTACAGGATCTTCCGTTTTGAATTTTGAAAATCTAACACCGAATTCGTGATCAGCGACCCCGAAAACCCCCTGATGCCAGTTTTTCCCGGGAAAAATGGGAAAAAGGATATTTGCGTTATCCTTACAGGATCTTCCGTTTTGAATTTTGAAAATCTAACACTGAATTCGTGATCAGCGACCCCGAAAACCCCCTGATGCCAGTTTTTCCCGGAAAAAATGGGAAAACTTATATTTGCGTTATCCTTACAGGACATTCCATTATCCTTGCAAGGATGGAGTAGTAAAAATATTGAACTATCACCGGAACTACGCAAGGTGACAAAATTTCATCTTCCTAGGTTGCATAGTTTCGAAGATATAAGGTTCCAAATATTCCATAGATGGACACATAGGTACATAGGTACGTCGCGACACTTCAACTTAATAGAAAGTGTATAAAAATGGAAAACAATTTCGTTTAGGGTAACTACCAACATCGTACAAAGTCTCTTGGATTTTATTTTATTATACCCGTATGGTATATATACCAAAGGGTATATTAACTTTGCCTTACCGTTTGTAACGCCAAGATCCCGTTATCACACACAAAAATGAATTACACCAGTGTGTTTAGAATGATAAAAAAAATTGAATTTTGCATGTCCGTCCGTCTGTCCGTCCGTCTGTCCGTCTGTCCGTCCGTCTGTGGCGCGGATTGCGGGCGCACGGATTGAGCTAGAGACTTGAAATTTTGCGTGGATCCGTTTTTCGTAAAATGTGAGGCTAAGTTCGTTAATGGGCAAAAACGGACCATTAGGGGGGGTACCCCCCATACGAACGAAAACGTTTTTTGCGAATATCTCAAAAACGGTTCATCTTATCAAAAAAGTGCAAGAACAAAAGTTGTTTAGGATACGATTCTACATAAAACTCCCATACATTAAAATCCAATTGGAATAAGTTTTAAAAAAATCTTATTGGAAAGTTTGACTTTTATTGAAATTTTGATATAACTGTTTGCCGTTCACTTAAATCACCATACGGGTTTTCAATAATTGCCAGATTGGCAATTATAGCTTTTGTTATGTTTTTATTTCTGGTTAATGTAAGTTACGATCGCTGATCTCCATTTGTGATATATACTGGCACTAGCAAATCCACTGATCGCTTAGTAACGTGCACCGCACTGTACAAGAATTTTAAGGTTTATGTGGTCGATGGTGTTAAATTTCAACCATGGAAATACATAAAATTAACACTTTTCATTATTAATGTTAAGGTAATTCAATGGAATCATTATGTTAAATAATTGCATAGTTGCGTCACACTATAGCCAAATGTGCAACAATTACAGAGACTTTCGTATTTGGGTTGAGATTTAAAAAAAAGGAAAATTGGGTATCAGCAATAAAATCACGTTTAATTTACTTTTTCGAGGAAATGTGTTTTTTCTTGTAAAAGATATATTAGATTAAAGTATTAAAAATTAGTATTGAATATTCCTTTGATCAAATTGGCCCACATTCTTCTATGATGGTAATAAAATCTTAATAGTGAAATATTTCACTTCCTATTAATTTTTAACAAATGCATTTGAATATCTCACCGATTTACTATTAGAAAATTTAAAGTTTGCCCCATTTAAATGCAAATTTATTATTCACGTATTCAAAATTTATCGAGAAACGATAAAAATGAAACAGAATTTTAAAATTGGCGCCATTTCAGTCAAATTTAAAACGATTATCGGGTATTTAAATTAACATTAAATCGTTGCAACTGTAAAGATTTTAATTTAATTATCAATCCAATTAATTTCAACTAAACATTAATTTTATTAAAATGTCTTTTTTTTCGTCTGTAAAAATTAAATTATGCGAATTGCAACAATAAATAAATTGAGTGAATTAAATTAAATACGCGTTTCGAGGAGATATGATTGGGCGCTAAAACAGAAAATGATCCTTGACCATCAACATATGGAAATTGCGTAAATTAATTGAATTGACAACATTAATGTACATACCTTGTATGCCGTTGGCCATACAAAACCTAGAGTTAGTGTCTATCTAGGTATAGATATGAGTATGTACTGAATTGATTAACACTCTGCCCACTGTCCACCTGGTTTAGTTTTGCGGTTTTGTTACACCTTACAGATACATATATGAATGATATTCAGTCGTACGGCTAATCATCGGACAGATTGTTCAAACGTAGAAACATGTTTTGTATTTGGCTGATGGCTGCGGAATTGCAAGATTGCCTCATATGCTGGGAGCGTTATAAATCTTCAGGTGGAAGCATAAATCGAACTTAATTGCGGAGGTATACATCAATAATTACTTCATTGCTTGTCATTTTAAGTTAACACTAAAAAATCACTTCACTGTAGTCATGAAGCAATTATCATCATGTAACTACCATCTCGGCGCAGGTTGGCATTGCCTAGAGTCAGGTAATAAACACCTGAATCAATTAACATTCATTTTTGGTTATATAGTTTTATGTTTCAGTGAATTATTTATGTTGAAATAGTTCAAAAGTTAAGTTCTCCCTTATGCAGCCTTTGACGAGGTAGCGGAACTATCATACCGCGGGGAGTCTCGCGAACGCGGAGGGGGTTTTTCAAAAGGATATCACGAAAGAAGCAAATTTGTGATTTCGCCACTGTTTTGAAAATAAAGATTTAAAATTTATTGTTATTTTATTTTCGTATTGAAAATCGTGATTTAAATTGTCTCATTTACGAGTTATTATTTTGGAATCTTTCGCTGAAATTTTCAAATATCATAATAGTATAATGCGGGTAAACTGCGTAAAGAACTAATATCCTGGTTTAATATTATGATAATTAATGAAATGAAAATCGTTTAATAAAATAAGCAACAATTGCAGATAGCTACATCTTTGAATGCGAACGTGAATTTAATTAAATATTGTAACAAAGTATGAAGCGATAATCTGACAGATTTTCAAATTATTAATGGGCAATTGTCTATGATGATTATAAATAAGTGCATAATTTGTCTTCTTCAACTAGCCACAAACAAGACCGCATATGAATGCAGAAAAACCACGTAAGTTAAATAGTTTCAGATATTGTATCTACATTACCTACTTTACTCCAATTCATATGTGAGGTGTGCAGTCTTGAAATATTCAATGCGTAAACATAATCATATGAGCGTAAATTTGCGCTGTTTTCACTTTTCCACAAACTGTATAATAGCTGCTTATACCACGATGCAGGGTTAGAGTGCGGTTAAGTGAGTGAAAATTTAAAAAAATCACTTCATTTTCCCATTGAATAGCGAATATGGTAAAAAAATGTTACTATAATATTTGCCATTGACTAGCCACAACGTTAAACATAACAAAAGCTATAATTGCCAGCAATTATTGGAAACCCGTATGGTGATTAAACTGAACAGTTGTATCAAAATTTCAATAAAAGTCAAACTTTCCAATAAGATTTTTTTAAATTTGTTCCAATTGGATTTTGATGTATAGGAATTTTGTGGAGAATCATATTCTAAACAACTTTTGTTCTTGAACTTTTTTGATAAGATGCACCGTTTTTAAGATATTCGCAAAAAACATTTTCGTTCGTATGGGGGGTACCCCCCCTACTGGTCCATTTTTGCCCATTAACGAACTTAGCCTCGCATTTTACAAAAAACGGATCCACGCAAAATTTCAAGTCTGTAGCTCAATCCGTGCGCCCGCAATCCGCGCCACAGACGGACGGACGGACGGACGGACGGACGGACGGACGGACATGCAAAAATTAAATATTTTTATGATTCTAAACACACTAGTAAAATTCATTTTTGTGTGTGATAACGGGATCTTGGCGTTACAAACGGTAAGGCAAAGTTAATATACCCTTTGGTATATATACCATACGGGTATAAAAATGAAGGAGGCGCACTACCAGATTTTGTAGAAGACGGTAAAAAAATTTGCTTCGAGCAAATAATAAGATTGACGAGATTCCGTCAGTTTCATCAGTTAAGATCTCTATTAGGTAATTACTTCACGTCATGTCTACTTAACTATACAATATATTTGAAATACCGAAGACAGCACACGATAATTGATCGAAAGATGAATATAATCAGATTTTGATCATAACTTTTGTGGTTTTTTTTAGTCAGCGAGTCGTATAAATTGCTTACTGTGTCAAAAGCCAAGTGATAACAAGAGAAATAGGAAATATTGTTAATTTGATCATTATTTTGAATGATGGCCACATTTTCGATTTTATTGCAATTTTAGTTTTGTTATAAAATGGGCAGTTTTCTTGTTTGTTTTATAATGAGATTTGACATTGAAAGTAACACATCAGAGTGATTTGAAAGAATATTTTCTTCTTTTTTTAACAACAATCGGATTTTATATCATATTTTTTTAAATCGACCACTAAATACACTGCTGGTTTAAAATACTTAGATTTGAAAAAAAAAAATATTGCCAATGTTTTGGTTAAAATAGGATTTTAAGATCAACAAGGTTAAAAACCTTAAGTTTGTGTGAGGAGTGTCTAGAAAAAATTTTCAGCCATAGAGACATTTTTGTTGTTTGAAATGAAATTCTGTAAATTTCGTGTAACTTTAATACAAAAAAAGTTTATAAGACACAAAGTCATGAAGAAATTACTAAAATAAATCTTTCAAAGTGAACTTAAATGGTCTTGTCTTAAACTCCGACCGTATTTACAAAAACAAAAAATTAAAGAATCTCAAATTCACACGATTTAAATGTCACAAAACACAAAAATTCACCAAGATTTCGGAAGGTGGGAGGGGGGGGGGGGGGGGGGGTCAGTCGTTAAGCCCACGCCCTGGCTACGGGCCTGAGGCAGATAGAAACTTTCTAATCAGTACGAAATCCGTTTCGGGAGAAATGATGATGAGGATGTCCGTCCATACAATTGGTCATATGAATAAAATCATTGTTAAGTTAATCAAATATTTGTTTAAGTCACAAAAAATGGAGGAGGAAAGTTTTGTGTTGACTACAACAACATCGTTGTATTTTTAAATAATGTTAGAAAAAACAGGGATTCGAATTTGCAGTGTTTTTTGTGCAATTTTTTGCAAGACAAGAAAAATGTCGTAACCACTATCTTATGATTTATGTAATTAATCTAAAAATTACACACATTAAATACAGGTGGTGATAAAATTACGATATGTATAATTAAATGGTTTTTTCCCCCACAATTAAATTGTTTTTGTCATACAATTAAATTAGTGCGTAAATACTATAAAACCTCCGCAATAAAAATTCAAAGCCGATAAAAAAATATACGTAACTGAAATATTTTCCCTTATGATCAATTAAGCATTCGCAGTCATATATAACATGAAATCAGCTAAAATTGACAAATAGTCCCCAATTTGTAATTGCAATGAAGTTGGACAATGTGTGTGTTCCAATTTAGTTGTAGCATATCGAAAAAGGCCTTCAATTTATATGATCGAGACGGATTGTATCTTACTTACAAAATTCACTTAAAGTTGGAATACTCCGTTAGCCTATCTTTGTAATTGATCACTAACAAATGTGGAATTCATGCATGAAATACCAACATTTATATATACATACAAAAATGACTTGGAAAATTAAATTAATTGCACTCAATGGAAAACATTTACAGATTTTTTGAAGAAAATCCAAATAATTGTCCATTTCGATCGATAGATTAAGATATTGGTTGTAAAATCTGAAAACTATTAAGTGAAGTATTGGCAATACTTTGGATGAATATACAAGTGGCTGGCTAGTGGGTATAGCGCATAAGTTATATTTACTATCGTTATTTAAAATATGAGGATAACTATGGTGCCTTTAGTCGTGAAGCTAAAATATTATCATGTGGTTTAAGCGTGCCTAGGTTGTGTTTTAAACTAGAGTAACTTATATGAGGCGCCCATTTGAGATGTGGTAATACTTTGGAATTGTTAAGATACGAAAAGGAGATTTTATATTGAAAATACTGGATGGGCTTAGAAATATATAGCAGAGTAGACAGTATGGTACCTTCTTAGCTCCTATTATGTAAAATTCCAATTTCACCTAATTAGTGTATGCTGATACAGTCGGTGCATTGAATTCAAGTAGGTAAGCTTTATCGATTTTAAAATGCACATAGAATGTAAAAATAAAGTCCAATGGCTGAGGCTTAAGAGACTTCTGTATGTGCTGAGCCCATGTTTTATGAGGCAAGCAATTTTCTATGCGTATGAGGGATTTTCCTGCGAAGTTTGAATTCGACCAGTAGTAACTTCGTTTAATTTATGTTATGGTTTGGTAGTCATAACAGCCTCAAGTTACCTTCAATAATCATGACGATGAACGCGATGGCAAACCAAAGTCATGTTGTAGGTCTTTTAATTCGGTAAAAGTGAAGTAAATTTTACCAAATTGATTTTCTTTTTCCTTCTCTGAAGAAAAAAAAAATTTCAACACTTGAAGTGTTTATCTAAAATAACACTTAAAAGTCTCGATTCAACACTGAAATCCAGTGTTAAAGTAACACCTTTTTAGGTGTGGACTCCATGGAACACAAAAATGTGTTAAAAATTTCTTACTGTGTACCTGCCACAAAGTAAAGTCAATTACGGAAACTTAAATCAAAGGAACTTTATCAAAAACAATATTTTTTTTTTTCATTAAAAATTATTTGTCATAGAAAATTGAAGTGTTTTTTTTCAAAAAGTTTTTTTTTTATAAATTTATAGTTTCAGTTTTTGTTTTTGTAAAATAATATTTGTTTTGAAGACATTATATTATATTTGTTTGAAGACAATGGAGTTTCTGTACGTGAAAACGAAAAATGCGACAGTGTGCAGTGTCAAGCAAGAAAAAAATCAATTATCAATTATTAGAGAAATAAATAATGGTAAGTTTTGTTTGTAGAGATTTGTTTGTATTAGTGGTGTGGAGCAGTGGCGTAGCGAGGGTTCATGGCGCCCGGGGCGGAAGTTAAATTTGCCGCCCTAAAATAATTTTTCAGTGTGTTTATAATTATCAAAAAAGTCGATTTCTGGATATCCGTCCGTCCGTCTGTCTGTCCGTCCGTCCGTCTGTGGCGCGTATTGCGGACCCACGGAAATTTTGCACAAAGCCGTGTTTCCTAAAATGCGAGGTTAAGCCATATGAACTAAACGTTTTTTACGAATTTCTTAAAAACGGTGCATCTAATCAAAAAAGTCCAAGAACAAAAGTTGTTTAGGAGACGTTTTTACATAAAACTCCCATATAATAAAATCTAATTGGAAGAACTTTTAAAAAAATCTTATGGGAAAATTTGACTTCAAAGTGGAATTTTGTACTGGGCAACCAGTTTTTGAGTAACGTTTGGTTTAAACCAGTCTTCTTTTTAAAACATTTTTTTTATGTTTCAAGATGAAGACTAGTTTAAACCAAACGTTACTTAAAAACTGATTGACCAGTACAAAAGTTATATTAAAAATTGTAAGCAATAATTTCAAATTTTTTTAAAAGAAAAAAATGTATTTCACATATTTCTACAAAAACACTTTTCTGGCTTTTTGGACTGAAAATTCTGTTATTATCCTGTCAAAATCGATTTCTTTAGTTAATTCTTCCTCAATTGACAAAAGAGCCAAGTTGCTTAATCTTAAAGTACTCATAGTCGATCTCAAATAATTTTTTATAAGCTTTAGCTTCGAAAAACTCCTTTCGCAACTTGCTACGCTTATTCCTATTGTTAAAAAGATTCGAAGTATTGTCGCTATATTGGGAACTGAAATACCTAGACTGAACTCCTGAATAAATGTGAGAAGTTCAAGTGCACCGTCCTTTTTTATTTTTGCTCCATTTTGCGACGCAGCAATAAAGTTCTGGAGCCTTGTCCTTTCTAACTTAAATTCCTCTTTGTCTATTTCAGCAGGAGCATGTTCCAAGTCACATATATAGTCGGGATCTAATAGTTTTGACGGAGTAAGAAACTCAAATTTTTCTTCTAATTGGTGCAGCTGGTCAAATCGAGTAGTTAACTCTTGAATAACTCTATCCAGGGAAGAAAACATTTCTCTTTTTAATTCCTCTTGATAGGATAAATTATCACCTTCGCTACCATCGCCAAAAATATGTTTTTTTCTTCTGACTCGACGTTGAGGCTCCAAAGAAATTCCGAGCTCCGCACACAGTCTCTCTGCATAAACCACTGCATTGTTTACCAGCCCATCCCTATTTTCCACTAACAGCGTTTTCAAAGAGAGCATTTTTCTGGCACATAGTTGAACACTCAATCCTTTGGTTTGCAAGTAAGCCTGAGTATCGTTTATTTCTATAAGAATAGAGTTCCATAGGCCCAAAAAGCACAAAAATGAAAATGATTGTAATGCACCGAGTAAGACGCCAGCATCTGAACGTGTGACTGTGTTTTCACCCGGATCTGTAAGCTTTTCCAAAACCGTTAAAATTCCAGAATAGTGCTTATTCAACATGGATACGGCTTCTCCTTTTGCACTCCAACGAGTTTCTATTGAACGCTTGACACTTTGACCGGTTATTGCTGTGAGAATGTCCCAACGATGCGTTGATCCAGAGAAATAAGCAAAAAGACGATCCAGAATTCCAAAAAATGTAACGGAACTGACTTCAGCTGAAGCAGCATGAACGCCTACCAAATTCAAAGAGTGATTTGTACAAGCAACGAACTCAGCTTGAGGATTAATATCCTTGATACGTCTTTGAACTCCAATATGTTGTCCAGACATCACAGCAGCGTTATCGTAGGCTTGTCCTCTACAGTTTAATATATCGAGTCCATCATGTTGTAATTTGTTTAAGATCATATTGGTAATACCCTCGGCGGTTTTATTTTTGGTTTCTATAAAATCAACAAAGGATTCTACGACTTGGACTTTCGTTCCATCTATTACTACGTAACGCAAAACTTGACTGGTTTGGTCTTTATGAGAAATGTCCGGCGTGCTGTCAAATATAATGGTAAAATACTTTGCTTTTTTCACTTTCTGTATAATTTGGTTTCGTACCTGTTGGCCTAAGACTTGGATAAACTCGTTTTGGATTTGAGGTGATAGATACGAAACAGATACATTTGGCCGAAGTTTAATATTTAAAAGATGTTCTCGCAATACTGGATCATACTTAGAGAGAAGCTGTACTAGTTCCAAAAAATTTCCCCGGTTTCTACTATCGCTTTCTGCATTTTCACGATGACCTCTTAAGGCCAAGTTCTGCCTAGCAATAAATCTAATTATGTCTAGTATTCTTGTAAGTATTTCACGCCACTTTTTCTCTTCGCGTTTTACAAGTTCTTGTTCCTGCTTATCAATAGTGGTACCTCGGTGAATTCTCATTTCTAATTCTTTCCATTTGAAGAAAGCAAGAGTATGAACTCCGCTAGATTCGTGCTCAGCCAATTTGGGATTTAGTTTCCACCATTTTTTAAATCCATTTCCAGACTGAAAAGACGACTCAGTGGTATTTTGGTCCATGAAAAGTTTGCAACAAAAACAGTACAGAGCCTCTTTAGACGGAGAGTATACCATCCAACTTCGCAAAATTTTTTCACCATTTGGTAATTTTTTAAAGAACCAATCTTTTGAAAGTTTTCTGTTCAATCCTTTAGTTAAAGAACCACGCCGAGCTGTTTCACGAAAATCACAATTTACATTTTGGATAGCAGAGGATCCTTGTTCGACCAGGAACATTTTAATGCCATCAGGAATATGTGTAGGCCAATTACCTATATCGTTAAAATCGTTTAAACTATGCTGAATATCCTTACAAGTTCCGTCGGTAGAAACTGTCACTTCCGCAGCATTAGTAACTTGTTTGTCAAGGTGAGAAGTAGATGCGGAATTGATCTGCCGACTACTACTACCACTGTCAGGAAGACTTCCGTTGCTGTCTCCGACTTGTGCAGTTTTAGGAGTAGCATTCATATATTTTAGTAGCGCTCCTTCGTTCTTTTTTAAATCCTCTTCTTTTGTCTTCTTTTTCTTTCGGTAAATCGCCCCGCTGTCTTTAACTCTTTTCATCTGGAAGTTGTCAAGTAAGGATAGATAAGATGTTTTTCAAAAGCGGCAAAGAAAAATAATTATTAATCAGGAAATAAAGAAAAAGTACAAACCTTTCTGTAACTGGCAAAATTTCAACTCCGTATAAAATTGTTGGTTTTCCGAAAAAATAGTACCAAGTTCAAAAAATTCTATAAAAAATTCATAAAAGTCATTTTCCGATCAAAAAAAAAATCACACAAAATTCCTTACAAAATTCCAAAGTCTTCGTTTCAGCTTCTACGACATCAAAAAATTATTAGGCCACAACTTGTATTCACCAATGCGAATATGAAAACTCCGTCATGGGATTAAAGCAAAATAATTTAACGGAATAGGTGTCGTCGAATCGCATGACACTTTTTTAGACCAGAGTTGCCAGACGGCCAGCAAATTTTCCCCCCGTCGGGGCCTGAAAAACCCCCTGACACGGGCTATTTTGGAACAAAAACCCCCAAATTTTTTATTCGTATTGCAAAAAAATTCTTTACACAGGTTTCACATCAAACAAGAATTCAAAAAAAAATTTATATTATAATTCAGAAAAATTTTTATTTCAGTTATCACGATTTCCCCCTGAAAAAACCCCTGAATTTCAAAAAATAAAAAGTACCCCCAAAAAAACCCCCGATCTGGCAACGGTGTCGCAAACGTGAAATGGTTTATTTTCAGGTTTACTGCGGCACCGTACGTGAAGTATCTCTTGCTCTGGCTGTGTAACCACACATGGCATTTGTGTGCGTTTTTTTCCTGGACCGAATGAAAATCAAACCGGTTTGTCTTTTATGTGTGCGTGCTTTTGCTCTGTTGCGCTGCCATTTTTCGAGGAGTATTTCCCCGCTAATTCCCGAGAGCGTCTTTTCCACAAAACCGGTTTTTTTGCACCCATTTAACGTACCGTCTCGCATGGCCTATTTAACGTACCGTCTCGCATGGCCTATTTCGTATAGCGTTGCGAAATTTAAATGCAAAGGAACAAGCGTGAAAGGGAAATTTTGCCAGCTCAGGCCATGGGAGAACGGTAAGCGCATTTAAGAGAATTAAACAGTTACAAATGGTAAAACGGGAAATGAATAGAAATCCACAAGAAAAGGCGAGATGTACAATCACTACATAACTGCAACAAAATCAAAATAAGGTGTCGAAGCCATACACGACAGCATCGAGAGAAAATAATCCATTTGAGTCACCTAGTGATTGTACATCTCGACTCTTCTTGTGGAGTTCTACTCATTTTTCGTTTTAAATCTTAACCATTTGTGACCATCAAATTCTCTTAAAAAGAACAAAAAATAAAAATAAATTCGAGCTTAAAAAGCAGCGTGTGAAATTTCCTATATCAAAGACACTATCTTTTAACACACAAATGTTGAAACATTTTTTTTTTTAAATTTGTTCCGAAATGTCTTGAATTTGCCGCCCCATAACGAGTGCCGCCCGGGGCGGACCGCCCCCCCCGCCCCCCCCCCTCGCTACGCCACTGGTGTGGAGTTTCGTTACTTTTAAGTAACGATAACGAATCATTACTTTTGATGACGGTAATCATTACTTTTATTTCGTTACTCGTTACTTTGTTACTTTTCCTGCGATTTCAGTGAAATCGATATGCTTTCTATCGCAAGTAATGAAACTCAATACTCGTGAAGTTGGGAACCAGTTTCTCTGCAAAAATAGCTACATTTATGTTCATTAAGCCATAAAAATTGGTTAAAAGATGATAAACTTCCGTTCATCTTCACATTGATACAAAAACAATAATAAACTTAAACATTTCTTTTATTTGGAAAATGAAAAATATAAAAAAACCTAAAAGTTCAATTCCAATTTAAATACTTTTTGTTTGCATTTAAAAAAACAATCATCTGCACATTTTTGGACTTTAGTCTGCTGCGTTTGTCCGAAAGTATCTGACCTGTTTTGGAAAATACTCTCTCGCTTGGGACAGAAGTTGCAGGTACTCCTAAGTATTTTTTCCCCAATTTTCCCAATCTAGGGTAAGCTTGCGCCCGTGTTTTCCACCACTCAAGAGGATTTTGGTTCTTTGCAATGGCGTGTTCTTCACCGAATTGCCGTAATTCAATAATAATCTCGGATGTTGGTGTGGACTGGACAACTATAACTCGTTTATTAAATGAGTCCCATATCCCAAATTCCTGATCAGTTGTGGTAGATGTACTAGGCGATTGATTTTCGTCTACAGTTTGAGTACATTGAGGAGTTTCAACAAATGCCCGAACATTAGCTCTCGATCCTTCTTCTTCAAGTCCATCCTTAACTCTTGCTATCGCTGTAGAAAATTCTTCAAATCCGTACTCTTTGAAACGCGGATCCAGGTAAGTTGCTTTAGCAAAATTAGGATTATGTTCAACTCTTTGGAATTGATACCAAGCAATAAGTCTTCCAATAAAGTGATTGATCCAGCATATTTTAAAGTTGGCTTAAGTCTACTTAGTATTTCACTTAAACCTTTTGAAAACAAAATAACTTTGGAAATAGATACTTCTGCTTCAGTGCTTATTTCCTTAGTTATTTGCTCAAACGGCCGAAGCACTTTGCACATTTCCACTAATGAGTCCCACTCCTCTGGAGACAACGTTTGCAGCGATCTATGAAGCACACCAAGAGAAGCTTCTATTGGCTCCTGTAACTCACAAAATCTTTCAAACATATATAAAGTCGAATTCCACCTTGTGATTACATCATTTTTTAGTTTAAGTGGAGTTTGATCTGGTTTGAGTTGCATTTGAAAGGCTTTCAGTTTCTCAGAAGCAACTGTGCTTCTATGAAAATATATTACTATGGCCTTAATTTTACTTTGAAGAGGTTTGATCTTTTTAATTGCATTTTGAACAATTATATTTAATGTGTGTGCGAAGCATGGTAAATGTGACCATCTAGTGTTGCGTACAGCTGCTATCATATTAGCTGCATTGTCAGTAATAATGCAATGAACTTTGTCTGTGATGTTCCATGCAGAAGTTATTTTTTCCAGTTCAATTCTGATGTTTTCAGCCGTATGCCTTTCCTCAAACTGAAAACATTCCAAAAGATATGACCGCATTTCCCATGTGTCTGTTATAAAATGGGACGTAACTGCTATATAGCTTTCTGTATTAATCGATGTCCAGCAATCCGTTGTAAGTGAAATGAATTCCGCACTTTTCAAATCATTTTTGACCTGCTCGAGTGCAGCTTCATATTTTTGAGGTAAAAATTGCTTTGTTAAAATAGATCTGCTTGGAAGTTGGAATCCTGGCTCCACGAAAGCAAGCAATTCTCGAAATCCTTCGTCTTCGACAATTGAAAATGGTTGCAAATCCTTGACTACCAAATTCAGTATTAATTGATTTAGTTTTTTTTGACGATTAATTGGTATCGGTTTCGTTATGTATGAGGACAATTTTGATTGAATTGTACGCTTAGGTTGAGTTACTGAGGTAACAGTTGGCGTTACAGGTGAAAGGTTGTCAATGTCAATAGCCGATGAGGTCGATGCAGTTTCGCCTATAAATTTCAAAGGATTTTACAAACAGTGCAAGCCAGAGACGTTTTTAATAATAATTATTGCTTCTTAATTTTCCGTAGAAGCAGCCTACATTCAAAATATAAAAAGCAACGTAGTTCTAGTGATACCAGGCGATTAAAATTAAAAACATCTCTCAATCGCGCATCGCTACTCATTCCCGATATTAAATATACATAAAAAAAATAATGTTAATTCCTTGCAATTTAATTAGATCTACAATTTCTTTTGAGAAAATAACGTCAATATAAGTTAAATTGTTAAGCAGCCTTACCTTGTTCTCCTATATTTCTGTTTTTGTTAAAACATTCTATTTCTACAGTGGGATGTTTTGAAGATAAATGTTTTTTTAAATTAGAAGTATTCCCACTTTTGAAAGAAATAAGGGTTCCACAAAGACCACACTTTGCTTTGGTGCTATTGCTATCTAGTGTGGTGTTGAAATAAAGCCATAAATTGCTTCTTTTGCGGCAATTTTTATCTCCCATTTTGCAATTAGTAACGCAGAACAAAAATTTTTCCAACAAATAACGGTAATGCTGAAGTAGAGTGCTTATATAAAGGTAGAATTCGCGGACAATTTATCGTGAACAATTTATCGTAAAAATTTTGTCGTAAGGAATATTATTTTTACAAATTCGGGCGCCCGAATTTGTAAAAATAATATTTCTCACGACAAAATTTTTACGATAAATTGACCGGCACCCAATTTTTCACGATATGCTAAAGTAATGAAAACGAAAACATTTCATAAAGTAACGAAACGAAATGAAATCATTACTTCAGCACTATCGTGACTTCATTACTTCGTTCTTCGTTCATTACTAACGAAAAGAAATGAAATCGTTCTTTCAGCACTATCGTGATTTCATTACTTCGTTCTTCGTTCATTACTAACGAAAAGAAATGAAATCGTTCTTTCAGCACTATCGTGATTTCATTACTTCGTTCTTCGTTCATTACTAACGAAAAGAAATGAAATCGTTCTTTCAGCACTATCGTGATTTCATTACTTCGTTCTTCGTTCATTACTAACGAAAAGAAATGAAATCGTTCTTTCAGCACTATCGTGATTTCATTACTTCGTTCTTCGTTCATTACTAACGAAAAGAAATGAAATCGTTCTTTCAGCACTATCGTGACTTCGTTCATCGTTCTCGTTGCTTGTTGGGCTGGTGGGACGAATATCGCACAAAGCAGAGAAGAAAAATTCAATGGGGCCGAAGATCGGCACGAACAAGCACGACCAGAGCCATGTTCATTTTGAAACAAAATGATTTTTTTTTTCATTTTGAGTAAGAAATTTTGTGGTGGGAGAAAGAACGAGTAACGAAATGAAAAGTAATGATTTCTTTTCTTGGTGACGATTTCATATCGTTACTTGGGAGTAACACTTACTTTTAAATCGTTCATTACTTTTTGAACACCTCTAATGCTTGTTGTTCGTCAACAAAAAGGACATTTTTCTTTTTTTTTTTTTTTTTGTTAACTTGAATTCGGTATAGAAATTTGATGTATTCTGGAGACCTTGGCTGAATCGAGACAATTAATTTCATCTGAGAACAATTAGTATTTTTGCCCAGCAACAAGATCAATTTCAAAAATAGTTGTGGGACTCGTGTTGGCGAAGGGGTGCCAAACCTTTTATTTGTATCACCCATATCAACAATCACTACAATACAAGTCTCAAGGTTGAGTTACATTGCGACGACAAGGCGACACGCGACGTCGACGAGAGTCGCGCGACATTGTCGCTATCGTCATCCAAGTTACATTACCAAAGCTGCGAGCTCGCGACAAACAATCTCATAACCTAACAATTTTTTTTTTTGAAAGTGAAAGATGAGAGTGCAGAAAGTGAAGAAAATATTATTATATGCTACTATGGGCTTATATGTAAAACCAAAATTTATTAAATTTATTATTAACATTACCGTCAGAATTTATTTGCTTCGCAACTTCAAGCCACACACCATCTCTCCACTCGTTGTTTTTATAGAGTTTGCTCCGTTTATCAAGTATTCCGGGTTTATTTTTCACTAAATTAATCATTTTGTCCAATTGCTCGGTCGATAATTTCTGCATTTTGATAAAATTGCCAATATCTCACCAAAAGAAAACAACTCAAACACAATTAACCTAACCAAACAATTCAACTGTCATCCGATGTCGTCGCGACAAAAGTTCAATTTTTCGAACTTTGGTGGCGTTGTCGTGTCGCTGTCGTCGCAATGTAATCAATTCAATACAAAAGCATACGTTGAAAATTACTTTGACAACTCCGACGACTCGCGTCGACGTCGCGTGTCGCCTTGTCGTCGCAATGTAACTCAGCCTTCTAGGTGAATTTTTTAAATTTTTTTTTGAATAATTTTTCTTTTTTTTTCAGACCAACCTTTCGAGTGCTTGATATGTGATACTAAATTTAACAATAAACATAATTTAAAGGGACATTTAATTAGGGCCCACAATATTCCGAAAGACCAAATAAATTCCAAATTCTTAAAAACGTGCGAAAATAGATAATAAAAATATTTTTAATAAAATTTAAAAAAATTTTTTTTTTTTTTTAAAATGCTCGTGGTACAATAAGGTGCCCTATCTTCCTCAGGGAGAAGAGAGGAAACCAAACCAATAAATTTGCAATTCACCTTGAACTCATAAAAACGAGGGAATTAGGCTAAAAAAGTTCCATAAAATTGCTACTAATCTACGTACCACAAACAGAAGGCAGACAATCATTGGCCGATAGTAAATGGAAATGGAAATGGAAACACGCATAATTCCATCGACAATTTTCATACCTTGGTAAATAACAGCTTACCATAGGAAAATTGTTTTATTGGGCATTTTAAATTCCACATGCAAGAGCCACTAATTACCTTCCAAGTTAGTAACATTTGGAAAAATTCTACGATTCTATCTGCTGGAGAATAGCCAAAAGCCCCGAGGCTGTCACAAAATTGGTGTCATTTGAGAAGCAATCGGCAACAAAAACTCCTTGACAAAAAAAAACTCTTAACTTTGTACTTGGGACACGTAACACCATTTAATGTTAATTTTCCGCTATTAGTTAGTTCATTTACACAGGTATCGGATTCTTCTATTAAATCTCACAATGAAAGTGAAATTGAATCTGTCTGATCTTAGGCGGTCACAGCGAGAAAAAAAAAACCAGTTGAGCTGATGGAGGTTGTTGGATTTGAATGGTGTTTATTAAGATATCGGACTCATCGTATTCAAGACGATTATACACCTGTAAGATGGAAGTACTTGTCGCGTGTTTTCGCGCACGCCGAGCTACCTGTGTTTAAATTGCGGTGATCGTGCGAAATATTCACGTAAAATGCGATTCGACGACCGATCACAAGCTAGTAGCACAATCATAAGCAATTCATAAATTCACTAGGCGAATGCGGCGTGTTAATGACTTTGAAAATTGGCTTGGATTTTGGTAAGGAAAATTTTATCTTAGTGAAATTGGATGGAGTGTCATAGAGACTACACTGAGAGAAAAAAATGTAGCCGTTACCGAATTTTCTGGTTTTCGATAAAACACAACGTTTTTGAGAAAATAGAAAAAAAAGACTTGTTGGACAGACAGACGGACGGATATGCGGAAATCAAAGCCTCTTCTAATATACTCTTTTTATGACATATCATATAGTGTATGAAAAATTGGGAGTGTTAGATAGGAAAGCTTCCAGAAAATTGAGCCAATTTTTCCAATTTTTTTGTTTTCTTAAACATTATTTATATTACAAGTATTTTGTTAATGGGATCTGCAAACACAAGAGAGATTGCCGAAATTTGGAGTACTAGAAAAGATAGGATTGATTCGAAACACGATTTTTCTCCGTGTAAATTACGAAACTGCTATAAATATTACTCGCAGAAACATTTCGAAATTCTATTATTTATAGTATGTTATTCATGGAAATAATTGCTTGTGGCTAAATTTATAACAAAACTTTTTATTATAAACAACATTTTTGTGATGAACTGCTTTGCTTATTAAAGAATAAAAAAGTGAATGATAGTGAAGCATAAATTTAAAGTGAGAATTTGTGGAGTATCATAGCCTGCACTATATTTTAGAAAAACAGTTGAAAACTAGTGAAAGTTCATCTATCAAATTGGTCTATAGAAGGCATGTATGGATATTAGGAAGATGGTTGGATGTAGATAAAACTCCGACCAAAAATAGCATCGCACTTTTTGTATTTTGGAATTTTGTAACCAATAACTTTCATACTATAAGTTCAATTCATAACATTAAGATACCCCAGTAAGATATCTCAGAATTGTGTTTATTTTTGAAATTTCTAGTAGCATACTAGCAGAAATTTTATGATAGTTTTTGCACAACGCTGTATTTTTTAAACCAAAATTTATTTCAGAATGGAGGAAAGGAAATGTCGAATTACAGGCGTCTCTTGATTTAAGACGTTTTTGGATGGGTAAAATATCAGGAATTCGAGTCGTAAATCCAAACGTCGTAATATGGAGGACTAGTATTTCTATTATCATTTTAAATATCTTTTTTTTTGGAAATTTAGCGTATCGAATGGAATTTTTGTGGTCATATATCGAAGTCGGGAACAAAAAATTTAGTGTCGTATAGCAAGGCGTCTTATATCGAGGCATCCTAAGTCGTGGAATATCCGTATTTTCTTTTTTTACATGTTGTTACTATGAATAAATATATTTGCTAAGGGGTTGTTTCAATATTTGGTAGTTTAGGAGATAAAAGAATTGTTTTGTTCATCCAAAAGGTGGCTCGAGAAGTAAATCATACGTAGGTTGAAATTTTTATGTATATTTTATACGGACAGAATATAAAAAAGGTTTACTAAAAAAAGGTCTACCACAATAAAAGTTTACCAACTGATTATAACAAACTTGAATC
The DNA here is from genome assembly GCA_964034945.1 of Chrysopilus asiliformis. NCBI lineage: Eukaryota > Metazoa > Arthropoda > Insecta > Diptera > Rhagionidae > Chrysopilus > Chrysopilus asiliformis. Next base: position 34,923,048 of record OZ035963.1, read on the forward strand.
AAAATTGCAATGTAAATAAATATAATAGAAGTGAAAAACAAAAAAAAAAAAAAAAAAAAAAAAATAGGAAAATAAACTTATTGAGAATTTCACTTAACTTACTGAAATATGAAAATAGTCGTGATCATCTTATTAATATAGTAATTTATTAATTATGCTGTCGTGTTACACGATCATATTTACCGATCATACTGCTATTAGATCTCATAGGAAAAAAAGTTAATAACATAAGTATGATATTAGCTGCTATGCGGATAGGCAAATATAAGAAAAAATTCTATCCCTCGGTTTCCCCTTTATACACCATTGTATCTGGCTTTCAATTCAATTCAATTGAATGAAATATTGATTATGTTATGAGTGAATTATTTTAAAAATCCATTGAAAATTTCAGTAAATCGGCGAGTAAATCGTGAAAATCCAATATTTTGAACTTTATCCGTGAAACTGTTTGCTTTGTGCAATATTGAAAATCAAATAAGAATGGTTTATATATGTGGCCAATGAATTTAGCTCTTCAGATCTCACCTGTTGTTGAATCTACACTGGGTTGAGACCCTGACGGTTGAATACCTGGGGTTCGAACAGTTCGTGTTGAAAATTTAGACTTCTGCGATTAACAGTTTAAAAGCCAATGCTAAGACATCACCATGCCTGCCACATACAGAGCTTGTCTAGTAAATGATTTTAGTAATTTGTTTCCATTTACAACGCAAATATTATGCAAACAATCATATAGAAATATTATTGATCTTGTGGATGCACAGGTACAAGAATATCGAAGGTGAATATCGATTTATTTATGGGTGAGAAATGTATTATTTTGATAGGGAATTTAATAACACTTTTCGGTTATTTTGAGTAAAGTTCACTATTTCAATTTAAACGTGGATTGCATGCGGCTCATTGATCTAATTTCGATTTACTCGACACCAAGTTTGCAATATTCGTATTAGATAATAAATTTCTACAGCATAGTGTATTTATTGTGATCAAGATCGTTGGAACTAAGATTGCTTTGAGAATATCGTTCATTGTTTTGTTCATTTCGATCATATCGAAATAGTTTTCAAGTAGCAATCCATTAGAGTTTTATTGTTGCAGACCGAAATGAATTTTCTCACAAGAGATGTGATCTGAAATCTCTGCTGATCACAGAATTTTTTTCCTGCAGTTTCAACAGGTATGAGTTATTAAAAGATGCGGAAATCGGTCATTGATAATTAGTTATTAACGATTTTAACAACAAGTAATTGACGTAACATCTCATTTGATGTTGTTTTCTTTATGCTAAACTGACAGTCTTAACTAAAAGTCGTAAGACCGAAAGGGGTCAATGGCGATTGTTCAATTTTTCGCATATGGATTGAAGTTTATTTCGGTGAGAATATAAAGCTAAATATTTTATGGTAGTAAAACCATGATTAAATCTAATGCAATTTTATTATGATCTTCTTTCAATGATTTATTTTACATCTAAAAGCATTGAACTTTAGCCAATTGAATTTATAATGACCATGATAACGAACCAGTCCGTCATCAGGTTTTAATAAATTTGATTGAAGCGAATGAAGTTTATCGTAACTTGAAAATATTAATCTTAAAAAAATGTGTGTAAGAAATTCGTTGGGAATTAAATTTGAATTCAGAGTTAGATTGATTTTTTGATAAATCAATCCCGATCACTCCTGAGTCGATTGGAGTCATATTTAAAAAATGTCTTTCTGTCTGTCAGTCTGTCTGTCAGTCTGTCTGTCAGTCTGTCTGTCTGTCTGTCTGTCAGTCTGTCAGTCTGTCAGTCTGTCAGTCTGTCAGTCTGTCAGTCTGTCAGTCTGTCAGTCTGTCAGTCTGTCAGTCTGTCAGTCTGTCAGTCTGTCAGTCTGTCAGTCTGTCAGTCTGTCAGTCTGTCAGTCTGTCAGTCTGTCAGTCTGTCAGTCTGTCAGTCTGTCAGTCTGTCAGTCTGTCAGTCTGTCAGTCTGTCAGTCTGTCAGTCTGTCAGTCTGTCAGTCTGTCAGTCTGTCAGTCTGTCAGTCTGTCAGTCTGTCAGTCTGTCAGTCTGTCAGTCTGTCAGTCTGTCAGTCTGTCAGTCTGTCAGTCTGTCAGTCTGTCAGTCTGTCAGTCTGTCAGTCTGTCAGTCTGTCAGTCTGTCAGTCTGTCAGTCTGTCAGTCTGTCAGTCTGTCAGTCTGTCAGTCTGTCAGTCTGTCAGTCTGTCAGTCTGTCAGTCTGTCAGTCTGTCAGTCTGTCAGTCTGTCAGTCTGTCAGTCTGTCAGTCTGTCAGTCTGTCAGTCTGTCAGTCTGTCAGTCTGTCAGTCTGTCAGTCTGTCAGTCTGTCAGTCTGTCAGTCTGTCAGTCTGTCAGTCTGTCAGTCTGTCAGTCTGTCAGTCTGTCAGTCTGTCAGTCTGTCAGTCTGTCAGTCTGTCAGTCTGTCAGTCTGTCAGTCTGTCAGTCTGTCAGTCTGTCAGTCTGTCAGTCTGTCAGTCTGTCAGTCTGTCAGTCTGTCAGTCTGTCAGTCTGTCAGTCTGTCAGTCTGTCAGTCTGTCAGTCTGTCAGTCTGTCAGTCTGTCAGTCTGTCAGTCTGTCAGTCTGTCAGTCTGTCAGTCTGTCAGTCTGTCAGTCTGTCAGTCTGTCAGTCTGTCAGTCTGTCAGTCTGTCAGTCTGTCAGTCTGTCAGTCTGTCAGTCTGTCAGTCTGTCAGTCTGTCAGTCTGTCAGTCTGTCAGTCTGTCAGTCTGTCAGTCTGTCAGTCTGTCAGTCTGTCAGTCTGTCAGTCTGTCAGTCTGTCAGTCTGTCAGTCTGTCAGTCTGTCAGTCTGTCAGTCTGTCTGTCAGTCTGTGTACAAAATTTCTCAAAAACTAATAGAGCTAGCGCCATGAAATTTTATAGGCATGTTGGGTCCTGAAATGGGACGATCCTATCAACTTTTGGATTTACTCCCAAACTACGGGTGACAAAAGTATGACAAAACTTGGAGAAAATAAAATTTCCCACACTTTTGTCTTTAGCTATAACTCGATATCTCAACCTGTTATCGAGATAAACCGTTATTTCCAAAAAAAAACAGTTTTTTGTGATTATCTCGAAAACTAACGGGTTTTTGCTGACTGAATGTATGAAGTGAAATAATGAGAATGGCATTCTGCACAATTTTGTCTTTTACTGTTATCCGTTATCTTTTACCGTTATTGAGATATTTTCATTAATATGTAAAAAATCATACTTTTGCGAATAATTTGCAAACTAACGGTTTTTTGACAAATCAGTTAAAAGAATAATTAAAGATGTTAACATTTTCTACATTTTTGCCATTTACCGTAAATTGATATCTTTTACCGTTCTCAAGTTATCTCAAATTTTGTACGTTTTTGATATTTTTGGATGAACCAACAATTTATTGGGAGGTCGTATTGGGTTGACAACGCGACAGGGCTCTAGCGTAAATTGCGCAGGGTCGTAGATTTTGTAGAAGAAAGCTTTGTGTTGACCACAACTGATATTTTTTTTCTATTTTCTCGAATACGGTAAGTAATATTGAAGAATTTATAAAGGCAAAATCTGCAAAGAATATGATTTTACATAACCGTTTCATACATCAAAGTCCCATCAGACCACTCTCTTCCCTCTCTCCTATACAAATTTTTCTCTGTTATCATATGACAGAGTATTTGACGATTGGCCCCTGGCAATTGTTGCTTTTCTTATGTTTTATTTACATTTTCTTTTTGTTAAGTTTTATTAATGCGTTTATAGAATTTATTTTTATGGAAACTGAGCTGAATTATTTTGTGATAAATAAACTATTATTAAAGTGCATTTTTTTTAGTTTTCAGTTTCAATACAATGTGTAACGAAATAATAACGTTATAACGTAACGAAATGAAATTTTTTATCGTTACAAAATGAAATAACGTAACGAAATAAAATTTGAATTTCATTGTATAACGGAATGTATAAAGTTAGATTTTTTTTTCGTTTGCCATCCCTGGAAAAAGCACATAATGTATAACCTGATATTTTGCAAGGGTTTGAAAGGTTTGAAAGGTTTGAACGGTTTTTAAGTTCATTGCTTATGAGTGATTTTGTCTACGTCTGTGTTATTGAAATCATTGAATAATTAACAAAATAGTTTTCAATCGTATCATACACAAGAGTGTTTATATACTCATCAATTTGGGTACTTCTTGATATAAGATATATGAATATATAAATATGTAGTCTTGAATGTGTTAACCCGATTGTCCTTTTCATTGTGGTTACACAGATAAGATTTATTGCTGACGATGTGGTTTTGTGCCCCATTACAAGGATTAAAGGCCGTAGTGATAATCGCAAGGGTTAAAATCGTGCGTAAGCTTATTACACCATTCAGTAACAGTATCCGAAGGTCACATTTAGTGCCTTTATATGTGGTATAATGTTGTATCTCTCCCATTCTTATGTTAAACAAGGGGCTTCTTATCTATTTCTCGACTTTAATTATGTTTTAAAAATGACAATGCAAATAATTTACTTGATATTACATATAGGTATTCCATAAAAACAATAGTTCACTTTTGTACATATATTCTGTTCTTTTTAGTTAACACCTTGTTATCTTCTAATAGAAAAAAAAATCCGGCTGATCATTTTATGCTTAACTCAATTCTCTCGGCTTCATAGAAACCTTAAAACAATTGATTTGCGGTACAATATCGTTTCTTTATATGTTATCCTTAAAAACTTGCATGTGTTTCAATTGGCAAAAAAAAATCTTACTTTTAACTCTGAGGGTGACATCCCACTGACACACAACACACATTTATCGAGCACTTAGTGCAATCTATACCTGAAAGTGTATGTACAAGATTTGTCTAAAGGCTGGAAAACAATTAGCCCGACACAATATTTCCGGCGACAGATTACGGCTACAAAGTTGTCCTCCACATACAATTCCGCACACTTTGTTGTTTTAAACGTCATTTGCTGTTGATTTGATTTTTGATAGGAAATATAGTTCGTATTCTGACAGGAGCATGTTATATGTGGTGAGCCACATATAACATGCTCCTGTCAGAATACGAACTATATTTCCTAATACTCTTTTTAATTTCGTCTTGAGTGACGAAATTTAGACTTTATGACTTCCGACTTATAGAATTCATTTTGAATCAACAATTAAATTTTGTCGGCGAGCTAACCGGCAAAAGTTAAATTCAATTCAACTTTTTACGACGACAAAGTTGGTCGGACTGATTGTATACAGAAGCATAGGGTGCTATGAGCTTAAAATCAGATACTTTCAATTTTGCATACATGTCCGGTATGGAATGGGATGGTCCTATCAACTTTTGGTCAAATTTCATTCATTTGGTAAATATCCCAAGTAACCAAATAGGGCCTAAAGTGGTCGTGGCGACTTTAACATCGAATCTTTATGGTAGCCACGACCACTTTACGCCCTATTTGGTTACTTGGGATGACGTGTTTTTCTTACAACTTCAGTCATTACAGATAATGTAAAAAAATTGAGTTTAACAATTTTTTTGGCTAATAATGTTGGTGGAAAAAGCCGTCGTATGTGTGACGAAAATTGAAGACATTAAAATTTTCTACATTTTGTATTTTACTAGGTATCTTAAACCGGTATCGATATACAGCAATCCCTCGAACTGCGCGGTTTCGGACTGCGCGGTTTCGCAACTGCGCGGTTAAGTTTTTAATACTAAAATTTCGAACTGTACGGTAAAAATTTCGCAGCTGCACGGTTTTTTTATAATTTCCGTATAAAAAACATGTTCTGAACATATATTTTCGTGAATCCCCGACAAGAAGGAATCAGCTGGTAATTTGGTATCTTCGTACATATTTGGTAATTTCGTGCTTATATTAGTGTTTATATTTAGTGGAAATTGTGACATTAGATAAGACAATTGGTGGGGACGAATTTGAAGACTTAGAGTCGGAAGATATCATGGAAGTCCTTGCAAGCAATGAAGAAAATATGACTGCTGACGATATTTTGACACAGTTCGACGATAATTATAGCGACGAAAATGATGAAAGTGAAGTTATAGAGATTATAAGAAAGAAAAACCTTACGCACGAAAAACTGACAAATTTTTTAATGCTTGGTAGTCAACTTTCACAAGAAGCTCTTAATATGGACCATGATATGGAGCGTGCCTTAAAATTTCGGTGAAATTTGACAGCCGCTTTAGCCCCATACGTAGAAATGGATAATGAAAAACAAAAATCGGGTAATCAATCACTAATTTTTCAAAAAGATTAGTCATACATATCATATCTTTGTATTACTTTAAATATGTCGTTAAATAAAAACTTTTTTCTATTTTTTTTTTGAATTTTTCTAATATCTGGGACCTAACCCCAATATTTCATACAAAGTAGGGTTCACAGTGCGCGGTTTCGCAGTGCGCGCTCTTTTTGTGGAACGTATCTACCGCGCAGTTCGAGGGATTACTGTATACCGTTATTTCTAAAAAATATTTGCCACAATTTTGTCTTTTACTGTTATCTGCTAAATTTGACCATTATTCAGATATTTTCATTAAAATATAAAAAAAAAGATTTATGTGTATTGCTTGCAAACTATCACGAATCTGGTGTTAGAATTTCAAAATTCGATACGAATTTCTAGAATTTCAAAGTTCCAATTTTTTTCGGAAAAACTGGCTTGTGTGGTCGCTGAGCACGAATATGGTGTTGGAATTTAATAATTTGAAACGCAAAGTCCTGAAGACGTAAGTTTTTAAATTATTTATTTGTCGTTCGTGCAAAAAAACTTGTGCAAAAAACTTTAACTTGGCAACGTCGGGTATACAATCTAATAAACTAATCTTTTATTCGTCGGGTTGTCGTGTAAATTTAGCACAAACGTTGATTTTGTATATGAAAGTCATGTGGTGTTCATATCAGACATTTTTTTCGAAGACTTATGGCAATTTTCACGAAATTTTTAGCGACCGCCAAATTGAGTTAGCGGACGAATGTCAAGCAAAATGAAGCTAAAAGTTTCGTGGAACTGGCCATTTATACCTCGTTGTTTAAGTGTTTTTCGAATACCACTAAATTAAAGCGGATTAGATGACTTTTTATAAAAAGAATATATTTTTATAAAAGCGAAAAGCTTAAAAACTTTTTCATTTAATGAGGCATGACATCTGCCATAATGGTATGAAATTACAAGAATAAGTCATGTTTCTATGTTTGTCAAACTTATAGCACATAACGCAACTTTAAAGCATCTCTAATACATTTGAGGATGATAAGTATAACTGTTTCTGTCATTTCATCTTCAACCTTTCATTTTTATACACGTCGTTGTAATTGTAAGAAAAATATAAAAGTTTTTTTGGCATGGTACAACAAACTTATTCAATTTACCAATTTAATGTGTAAGAAAGGACAGAACTGGTCCACGCGCAATGTTCACAATTTGTAGAAACAGCACTTTTGTCCATCACAATTAATTTGGACACAAAAGCTAGAGCTGTAATGTTACACTTTATGTTATTTATTTCTGATGTTTTCACCTTCAAGGGAAATAGTACACTTACTTATGTTGCTCTTGTTATTTTCAATTCAGAATTTCTATAGGCGTATTGAAAAGGAAATGAAATCAACTTGTATATATGAACTTACATTGAGCAAAATTCCCCGAGAGGTGGATGCAATAAGGAGCACAAAAACAAAAAAGCAAAACACAGGGGCATGTTTAAATATATTTGAAGCATTCTTAACATGAAAATCGCGTGTTGAATCCGGAAAATATGCAAATCACTTTTCGACCATATATCCGTGTCTAAAAGGAAAATGTCTGGAATTTTTCAATTTCACACATGTTAGATTTAAAATTCCAAAAAAAAGATTGAATTGAAAGCATTTGAAACCAGAATTACACAAGTAAACACCAACAATATATTGAAGGATAAGAAAATAACTTTAAGCCAATTATTTTTTAATTATCTAAATTTATTAATGATCCTCCTCCTCCCTTTTTGTGCTGCTAATTTTTAAGGATGTTGTCATTTTAAATAGAATACCAAAGTGGTTTTAATAATAAATTTTAATAAACACTATTAAATTTTTCGATTTTTGCCCCACCTCCTTTAATTATGCTAAAAAACAACAAAATCGTTTAGTGCATATTTAAAAAAAAACCTCTATTACTAGTTTTTGATGTTTTATAGGATGTTTATTGTTATTTTTTACCAATTATTTTTTCCCTAAAACGAGTGAAGGGAACCAGTTTTAGGGGTAATACCTTTATTAGGAAACTAACTAGTTTGCGGTAATTTTGGTGAAATTGTTTGTACCCATATTTTTAGATATCCGTAAAAAATTTCCCTTTTTGTAATATATTGAGCGGGAGTAATATTTTTTGGGAGTGATACAGGTATTCGTTTAAAAAATAGCAAAAAAAAATTATTTCATTTCATATCATATTGGCTGTCAGTAAATATTTATGATGGATATACTACCAGACCCTACGTTGTCAGCTTAAAGTTTTTTGTATAAATTTTAGAATGCGAAAAAACCATAAATAACTTCAAAATTTTTGGGAAAAAACGTTATCCTTACAGGACCTTCTGTTTCGCATTTTGAAATTCCAACATCGGATTCGTGATCGTTGACCCCGTAAACCCCCTAGTGCCGATTTTCCCGGGGAAAACAGGAAAAAGGGTATTTGCGTTATCCTTTCAGAACCTTCCGTTTCGAATTTTGCAAATCTAATACCGGATTCATGATCAGCGACCCCAAAAACTTCCTTATGCCGATTTTTCCCGGAAAAAAACGGGAAAAAGGATATTTGCGTTATCCTTAACCCTTTGACGACCACAGGCAAGTATGCTTGCCCAAGAGCTTTCAGTACTTAAAATCGTCCAGTTAAGAGATAAAGCAAAGGTATTAAAAGGTTTTTTGTAGAGGATAGATGGGGCAATATAAATGTATGTGGCGGGAATTCTATGCCAGTTCCCCTGTGCCCCTATGATCCCAAATGAAAATTAAAATGATTTAACAAGGTTTTTATTGCTCTTCCAGAAATTTTGGTATAATGGACTTACAACGATTTCATTCTTAGCCTACGATATCTGTACTTGCGATTGCTTCGACGTCTACCACATGCACAACTAATTAAATTCAGTTTGTTCAAATTCAAAAACAAAATACGTACATGAATTATATATAAGAATATTGTCTTTCAATTTTAATTTTCGAGATAAAAAAATGAGGGGCAAGGAGGGGGTCTAGGGCCACCATTTTTTGTAGCATTACTATTATCAGGTCACAGATCATGAAAATGAAAAAAAAATCCCTTCGGCCGAAAATGTATGGTCGTCAAAGGGTTAAAGGACCTTCCGTTTCGAATTTTGAAAATCTAATATAGCTAAAAACCTGCTCCTGGCAACACAGATCATTTTTCAAAAAAAGTTTTTGAGTTTTGTAATCTCAAACAGACAGACAGACAGACAGACAGACAGACAGACAGACAGAGAGACAGACAAAGATCCATTTTTAAACCCGTATGGTGAAACCAAAGGGTATATTAACTTTGCCTTACCGTTTGTAACGCCAAGATCCCGTCATTACACACAAAAATGAATTACACCAGTGTGTTTAGAATGATAAAAATAATTAATTTTTGCATGTCCGTCCGTCCGTCCGTCTGTGGCGCGGATTGCGGGCGCCTAGATTGAGCTAGAGACTTGAAATTTTACGAAAATTCGTTTTCGTAAAACGCAAGGCCAAGTTCGTTAATGGGTAAAAATGGACCATTACCCAATTGATCAACGTTGGAATTTTTGTACCGTGTCCAAATGTACCACAGAATTTTCCTTTATAAAGTTTAAGAATATTTGTGGGAACATTTGGAATTATAAGGTCCATAATTCCAAATTGTACAAAAATGACCATTTTCACAGGAACAAATTTTGGATTTCCAGTCAAAATTCCATAAATCGTACCTTCGGTACTTAGTACAAGATGATTGGAAATCCAATTGGTTTTCCAACCAATTTGGTCAATTGGGTAGGGGGTTACCCCCCATACGAACGAAAATGTTTTTTTCCGAATTACTCAAAAACGGTGCATCTTATCAAAAAAGTGCAAGAGCAAAAGTTATTTAGGATATAATTCTACATAAAACTCCCATACATCAAAATCCGATTGAAACTCCCATACATCAAAATCCGATTGGAATAAATTTTAAAAAATCTCTTTGAAAAATTTGCCTTGAAAGTAAAATTTCGATACAACTGTTCGCCGTCAATCATCATACGGGTTTTCAATAATTGCCAACAATTATAGCTTTTGTTATGTTTATATAATAAGATTATTTAAAATCCAAGTATATATTTATTTTAGTAGTGGTTAGTTTTTTTTAATTTCTAGGTTGTCGCTGCTTATTACTAATCATGTATTTTATACGGGTGCCGGTCAATTCATCGTAAACAGTTTATCGTGAAACAATTTATCGTAAGAACAATTTATCGTAAGAACAATTTATAGTAAGACAATTTATCGTAAGACAATTTATCGTAAACATTTTGTCGTAAGGAATATTGTTTTTACAAATTCGGGCGCTCGAATTTGTAAAAATAATATTCCTTACGATAAATTGTTTTACGATAAATTGTTCACGATAAATTGTTTTACGATAAATTGTTCACGATCAATTGTCCGCGAATCATTTTATACGGGCAGGGCCGTTGCGAGCCCAAACTATCTATTTTAAATAAAACATTTCGACACTTTACTGCAAGGCAATATCTATCAGAAGTTCTAAAACTTCTGACTTTTAATTTTTTTATGAATTTTGGAATTAACGGGTTTTATTTTTTCGTGATCCAAAAATTTAATATTGAATAATGTTGTACTTCAAGTTACAACCGTCTTACACCGGGGGTAGATATAAATAAATTTTATTTAAATACGAGCTGACCGAGAAAATCCTTTTTTTTCTGAATATTTGCAAATTCTTGACAAAATTGAAATTGGAAAATCCATTTTTTGTTAGGAAAACAAGAAAAAATTGACGCATGCAAAAAATTTTTCAGAAAGAGCCGCCATAGGCAGAAAATTTGTAGAAAAATACACCGTAAGCGAAAAGATTTACGTATCAAGGTCTACTACATCCTAAAACTGAAAGCTAAATCACTTTATTACACTGAATCCAATTTTAGAATTGGGTAAGGAAATCAAATTCAAGTATAGTTACAAATCACAAAATCCTTCTCGCACCCCCAAAAACTTGTTCCTACACCCCTGCAGGCATCCCAGTTTGGGAACCTCCGCTCCATATGATATATCATATAGGATTATATTAGATTTAGTATAACGTTTGTATCGCATCGAACCGATCGTCGGACACAAAAATGAACTACACCAGGATGTTCGGGATGGCAAAAGATATTGATTTCCGGATGTCCGTCCGTCCGTCTGCTCGTGAACACCATACCTTTCGAAAGGATTGAGCTAGAGACTTGAAATTTTGTATAGTCACGCTTCTAAAAACAGAATTGTCAAAATAACTCCGCACAACGGTGTTAAATTTTTGTTGAATAACATTGCGAGGTGCTTAGCTATGTTTTGAGGTGGTGTTAATTCGTCCCCGGATTTTTTCGAGAGCCGTTCTGAGAAAAAATTTCTTGTGTATCAGTAATATTCAAGATTTTTAAAATGGCTTCCATAATAATGTTTACGCTAAAAGCCAAAAAGTATTTCATAAAAACAACGTATTCTTCAACCTAAATACAAAACGTTTGTTGGAAATATCTAATATTTGCAGAAAACGTTTTAAAACAATAAATATTATTAACAAACATGTATGGTTTACCATACATAATAACCGTTGTTAATAAACATTTATTTGTTAACATGAACACCGTACAGGTGCTCAGAAACACTTCCCAAACATTCCTTTTTTAAAAGCTTTTATTTAGCTTGCCTTCGTGTCTGTTTGTCTGTTTGTCTGTCAGATCAAATCTTGCAACCCAATTTTGACCCACTTCCACTTGTCCGATTGACTTGAAATTTTGCACACTTATATAAGTCCGATGACAATACAATATTTTCACTACTTCGTCCTTGTAAGGATAACGGAAGGTCCTGTAAGGATAACGTGATTATCCTTTTCTCCAAATTTTCCGGAAAAAATCTATTCTGGGGGTTTTTGGGGTCGCTTAATCCGAATCTGTCATTAAAAAGTCAGTAAGGATAACGGAAGGTCCTGTAAGGATAACGTGATTATCCCTTTCTCCAAATTTTCCGGAAAAAAATCTATTCTGGGGGTTTTTGAGGTCGCTAAATCCGAATCTGCCGTTAAAAAGTCTGTAAGGATAGCGGAAGGTCCTGTAAGGATAACGTGATTATCCCTTTCTCCAAATTTTCCGGAAAAAAAATCTATTCTGGGGGTTTTTGGGGTCGCTGAATACGATTCTCAAGTTAAAAAGCCTGTAAGGACATCTCAAATGTAAGGATATATATTCGAAGACTAAAAAGAAAATAAAAAAAATTAAAAAAAAAATTTAAAAATGCACTAAAAAGAAAAAAATAATTTTCTGGACGCTGTGTATCACAAATATAAAAGCTTTTAAAAAGCGAGATAAAGCATAAAACAATAAAATAAAAATTTATCTCGCTTTTAAAAAGCTTTTATATTTGTGATACACAGCGTCCAGAAAATTATTTTTTTCTTTTTAGTGCATTCTTTTTTAATAAAAGTTTTTTTTTTAATTTTTTTTTATTTTTTTTTAGTGTGATTTTCTTATACAAAATCTACGTCCCGACGCAATTTCCACCAATATCTTAATATATAAAATCGTTGGTGCGTATGTTCGTCTGATCATCACGGCTGAACCACTGAAGCTATCCACCTCATATTTATACCATATATTCGAGTGGTGCTCCGATCGGTTTTTGTTTGCAAAAGACCCCGGTAGGTGGCGCTGGGGTCGAGTTCGAATTTCGGAAATTCGTATTTATGGACCGATTTTGTGCAAATTCACAACATATAACACTTAAATAAAGATTAAAATGTTGATAAAATTTAAACCCGATAGGTGGCGCTGGGGTTGAGATATTAACGACAATGTACTCCAATCGGATTTTGTTGTACGGGAGTTTTATGTAGAATCATATCTCAAATAACTTTTATTCTTGAACTTTTTTGATAAGGTGCACTGTTTTTGAGATATTCGCAAAAAATGTTTTCGTTCGTATGACGGGTACCCCCCCTAATGGTCCATTTCTGCTCATTAACGAACTTAGCCTCGCATTTTACGAAAAACGGATCTGCGCAAAACGTCAAGTCTCTAGCTCAATCCGTGCGCCTGCAATCCGCGCCACAGACGGACAGACAGACGGACAGACGGACAGACAGACGGACAGACAGACCGACGGACATGCAAAAATTAATTATTTTTACCATTCTAAACACACTGGTGTAATTCATTTTTGTGTGTGATGACGGGATCTTGGCGTTACAAACGGTAAGGCAAAGTTAGTATACCATTTGGTATACATACCATACGAGTATAAAAATATTGTCCACACTTTGGCATTACAATAAATTATTATTTACTTTATTCTGATTAATAGATGTACAATTTTTAGAGTTTTTGTTGTCAATGCGTTGTTTTTGCCTGTTACCATCCATATGTCATCCGACAGTTCACTTTAGCACTTTTTAAAAGCTTCATTTCCTTCTGGGGTATCATCAAAAAAAATTTGATCTATTAATGTCTAAGTATTGATAAAGATATTAGACGCGCGGCCGTAGGACGCGTATGATCCGAGGCCGAAGGCCGACGGCCGACGTGGACAGGGAGGCCGAAGGCCGACCTGTGGGTGGGGGATGAACCGCGGAGCGGGTCGGGGCGCAGCCCCTAGTATGTATATATGAAATGAATTAAAGAGCATAACATTTCCCACAATTATCATTATTCGCTATCTTTTGTTATTATTTTTTGAATTGCGTACAAACCCACGGTTTTTCGAGAAAAAAATATGTGAAGGAGGAATATTAACCATATTAAAATTCTCAACATTTTTCCCTGTTTAAATAAATCGAGATATTTCGGATTTTGTAGAAAAAAAAAGTTTGAAATTTTTTTTCATAAACAATTTTTTTTCCTGGAATGAAATGTATTAGAAAGTCATGTGCAGTTGACAACAGATTTTTTTTACAGAAAAGAAACAGTATTAAGACCCATTTGAACATCCTTTTAAATTAAAAAAAAATCACATAACGAGATCTATGGTCAGCCTGAACTTGGAGCCCGATTTTAGTTTCATAACTACAGAACTTTAATTTTATGGCAACAGCAATTGGAATATAAGTTTTAATGAAGTAAACTGAACCCTTGTTTGTTGGCTAAAAGAAAACCTAAACGATTTAGTATTGGACATGTCGGTTTTTTCTAAGATCTACCATCATATCGTTCCCTACTTTTCATTTCATTTCATTTCACAAATTGAAAATCCTTTTCCGAAAATTGCCTTTATGGCTTATTTTCGATTAAGAAAGGGGGCGTAAAATAAAGGTTTCGAAAGCACAAAGGCTCTTCGGTTTTATAAGATAGAGTAAATTTAGGGGTAAAGATCAAAAGTATGTACATGTACACAAACACATATTTTGGCATACATACTCGTTATATATGTATATGTAGACATCGTTATATTATTGAAAGGAACATTTTAACCCCTAGTGCTACTTAAAATTCTGGGCACGATCTTGATAAGCTTTTTGTCACATACAGTCACGTCTTTTTCTCTTGTCGGCCCTCCTAGGTCCGTCCAAGTAAAGTGAGTTTCATATAAGTATGTTTTTTTCCATTTATCATACAATATCTGCTATACTTTTGGTAAACATCTATTGTACACGATATATTTGAATTGGTAGCAAACGTGCAGTAAAGTAAAGAAGTCACAAGAACTAGCCTCTATATCTGGCTCCGCTTTTTACCAGAAATATTAAATAGGAATGAAAGTAGTGAAAGTGGTCATGAAGTTCCATGGCCTTTAATATTCTACGCCTGACTTATAATAATTACGGAAATCAAATATAAACATTATCATTTTAGACATTCTAGTGGCATTCAAAAGACAAACTAAAATTATTGTTGGTTACTTGAGGAAATATTTCGATTTTTATTACATAAATAGTAGATGACTGGCCTATTAATATGAAGGCAATGTGAGCAAAGAATAAATGTAGGTTACTTATATCAGATTCCACTTGAAATAAATAAAATCAAATATTTGGCAAATATGAATCCCGTATAGTTTAAATATTGAATTGATGCTGTTATATTAAACGCTATTCAATTCGAGTAAGCATTTTTATACTCTACTAGCTTGCAGTACCCGGCGTTGCTCGGCTAGTAATGAACCTCTAGTAATGAAGTAATGAATGAGAAATTTTTTTTAAATGTGTTTTAATGTATAGAAAAGTCATGCAAGAATCATATTATAATTACGTTTTTCGATTTGAAGAACTTTTTTCAAGAAAATCGCAAACAATTTTTCCATTTGTTTGGGAGAAAGGGAATAGGGCTCGTGATTGCTACGTACCCACTTGCAGAAAGCCTATGTTTTACGTCAATCTAAAGACACTGATGTATTTTGTTTTTAGTGTTATGGCCTACAAATATTAGACCAAATACCTATAGTTTTTATTTTGAAAGAACTCCGTGGAAATTACAACATATACCCAAAAGAGATCGTTTGCCGTAAAGGCTCAACTATGATAGACATAAGAACGCATATGTAGCTGCATATGTCATTTCCAGAATAAGAAAGTCAATGTTATTACCCACAATAGACATGTGCCACTTTCAAACCTTCGTTAAACTTTCGTTAAGCATGAATAATTCGACACAAATGGAACTGGCATATGTAAATAGTGAACATAACCTAAAATTTTAGTGTGAATTTAATAATATTGTAGCCATATTAATTTCCACTTGAGGTAAAATGAAGATTAGCTTTTATGTTGAGAGCTATGTATGTCAACATTCGTTGGGAATTTGACATTTACATATGCTCTCTTATGTCTATCATAGTTGGGCCTTAAGGTCAGTATAGATTCTATTGGTTGAAAAATTTTATTAAGACATGACCTATCGTACAACGAAAACCGTGTTCAAATTAATTTAGTAGTTGAGGATATAGCAGGCGAGGGGGTTCGCATTGTGTAGAAGAAAGTGATTTGAGTGGGCGCGCATTTTCTTTTACACGGAGAGAAACGATAGTAAATTTAACTACTTTATAATGGGAAATCGTGACTATTACTAAAAAAGTTAATATCAAATACAAAAATAGTCAAAATCGACCATTTTTATAAGAATTTTAACTACTTAGTAGTAAAATTTACTATTTTGTAGTTAAATTGAATATTTTTTCAATTGAAATTAACTATTTTATAATTGAAATTAAATTATTTAGTGATAGTCACAATTTCCCATTATAAAGTAGCTAGATTTACAATGATTTTTCTCTGCGTGTACCACACTTAAAATCGTAGGTATTAAAATCCATTCAGGAGTTTATATTGGGAGGGGATCCATATAAAAATCGGGGAAAGTGATTTGAGTGGGAAAAACGTGTATATAGAAATTCCCAGGGAGTAAAAATTAAAATTGCTATCGTAGGGTAGTGAAAAAAAAATTTCGACTAGATTTTATTATTAAAAAAAAGAAGATAAACAAATGCTCCAATTTTAGCTCTATGAAAAGAGAACGGAAAAAAAATAAAACATAACATAAGCTATAATTGCCAATCTGGCAATTATCGAAAACCCTTATGGTGATTTAACCGCGAACAGTTGTATCAAAATTCCACTTTGAAGTCAAATTTTCCAATAAGATTTTTTAAAATTTATTCCAATCGGATTTTGATGTATGGGTGTTTTATGTAGAATTATATCCTAAAAAAACTTTTGTTCTTGAACTTTCTTGATAAGATGCAAGGTTTTTGAGATATTCGAAAAAAACATTTTCGTTCGTATGGGGGGTACCCCCCTTAATGGTCCATTTTTGCCCATTAACGAATTTAGCCTCGCATTTTACGAAAAACGAATCTGCGCAAAATTTCAAGTCTCTAGCTCAATCCTTGCGCCCGCAATCCGCGCCACAGACGGACGGACAGACGGACGGACATGCAAAATTCATTTTTTTTTATCATTCTAAACACACTGGTGTAATTCATTTTTGTGTGTGATGACGGGATCTTGGCGTTACAAACGGTAGGGCAAAGTTAATATAGCC
Source organism: Chrysopilus asiliformis (assembly GCA_964034945.1). Lineage (NCBI taxonomy): Eukaryota > Metazoa > Arthropoda > Insecta > Diptera > Rhagionidae > Chrysopilus > Chrysopilus asiliformis. The sequence goes on from OZ035963.1 coordinate 34,940,311, forward strand.
TTAGGTTTCACCATACGGGTATAAAAAGATTGATTCTTTTTGATTATTTTTTACTTGCGAGGTTTCGGTTCGCTCGCGAAAGAATAAAACAACTAAAAATCGGTATCAATTCATGAAAAAGCAAAACAAAAAAAATAAAATTCTCTGTAAAAAGAATCATTCGCGAATTTTATTTTATAAAATTTGGTTCGCGAACGATTCAAATGGAAAAGAATTTTATTTTCGATTCGCGAACCGAATTTTTCCGTACCATGGGTTTAATACCACCATCCCTCGATTAAATGGTTACGTTAACAATAAAAAATTTGCTTAAGATTAATATGGATAAGTTTTGGTTTCAGCAAGACGGTGCTACGTATCATACGACACGACGGAGCGACCCTGACAATTAATTTATTAAGAAGCAAATTTCATAACAAGAAATGATGCAGTGAATCGCAAGATCGTGTGATTTAATACCATTGGATTATTTTCTATGGGGATCACTGGTTTATGGTAATAAACAAGCAGCAATTGATGCTTTTGAAATCAACATCACTCGTTCTATTTCGTAAAAAAGACCTCAAAAGGGCGCATGTATTTCTAAAGATTTGGCCTGCTGCACATCTCGCATTATTGGTATTTTCACAATTTGCGTTGTGATTATTTATGGAACGTACAGACCACGAAAAATTAAGTTATTGCGCTTAGGACTGTGTAGCTTTGGATTTAAATCATTGCGCCCCACTCTGTTGAAAAAAAATCGCCTGCGGCACACATTTCTTAGTTGTTTTTCCTTCCAAATCAATTTTTTGTAGATAAAACTTGTTGTTTCATTGGTATTTATAACGTCCTTTAATTTTTTCAACAAAATCTCTTTTTTTCTTTCCCGATTTATACATCGAAATTTTATTTTTTTTTATACTTCCCAGGGATGGGAAACGTTATCGTAACGTAACGAAATAACGAAATAACGAAATGATTTTCGGGCTATTTCTTCATAATTACGTTATAGAAATTCAATTCCGTTACAATAACGAAAAACGTAACGAAAAACGAAAAAAAATATTACGCTTTTTCGTTATTTATTAATTTTTCCTTGTTTTGTTCAGTATTATATTTTTGTGAAATTTTCACAAGACATGCCACCTGCATAAAATATAATTAAAAATATTGGAGTAGTATTTTTAATCGTATTTTGATTTTAATGTAGGGGCCACATCTATCAGTTTTCCATCAGTTTTAGGGAAACTGATGGGAAACTGATTTGTGTGAACGTTCGCGTCAGTCGCGTCAGTCGTATCGCATTAGAATAGAACCAAATATTATTTTTTGAACTCTACAATCAAAATGAATGGAAAATTTTCATAAAAAACTGTCAGTCGCAACTGATAGATGTGAACGCTTAACTGGATGTAAACAACTGATGGAAACCTGACGAGTACCGTAACAGTTGCGACTGATGGAAAACTGATAGATGTGGCCCTTACATAAATCGGATTTTGTTTTGGCCCGATTTCCTCTATTTCTGGAGATATGAAAAAGGAAATCTTTCATACAACTTTGTTGGTATCGAAAATATTTTCTTTTTAGTAACTCCAGAAGTAGTGTGAATTACGCAAAAGTTAAGTGCGACTCAGAATCAGCGACGTCAAAATAGCCTAAAATCCTATATCTTTGATATTGACCAAAATGTCGATTTTTTAACTTAGTAATCACTATTTTTTTTTGTTTTTATTTGTATTTTCTTTTTGCCAAGTTTTATTATTTTTTATAGAATTTATTACTTTGTGACAAACTATTATTAAAGTGCGTTTTATTGTTTTCAGTTTCCATACAATGTGTAACGAAATATAACGTTATAACGTAACGAAATGAAATTTTTTATCGTTACAAAACGAAATAACGTAACGAAATAAAAGTTCAATTTCGTTACGTAACGAAATGCATAACGTTACGATTTTTTATTTCGTTTCCCGTCCCTGATACTTCCACCTACACATCTAAAGTAATAGTGGTGACAAGATGTTCAAGGGCAGAAAAACCTTGTTAACTTTTCATTGTTAACTTTTTATAGCGAAAATACAATATTATATATTTAGTTGTGCTTGCAATCGCGAAAAATATTTCACACATTAATCGCCATGGAAAAATTAAACGAAAGTGAAATTTTCGTTTTAAAATATACCTATTATTTTTATAACATTAAATACTTCCTAATCGACAATGGAATCGTTTTTGGCTTCGATAAAGAAACGAATATACCTTCGAATTCTCGTTGGGATAGCATTAAACTTTTTAACCGGATGTGAGGTGCTTTTAAAGTCGGAAGCACTTTGAGCTTGCAAAGCAATAACCAGACTAAAGAAAAAGTAACAACGAATTCTTAACCCTCTTTTATAACTGTTTATATGAGAAAATATATTTTGTTATATATCTATGCTGGTACGTTTTGTGTAATACATTTGATTTTGTACATAACACTATTGGTAATAGCTATATAGAAAATGAACGTTTGAATGGTTATAGCTTTTAAGTTTTGTATTCGTTTTTAACATTAGTGGTCTTTTCTTTTTCACTAGGAAGTAATAAAAATAGCTATGTACTGGCTTCTTTTGAACACTTCCGTTATAAATGTCTAATTTATTTGAACTTAGCATGCAAACGATATATATTTCTTTTAAATATTTACCCAATGAAGCGCACAAAACAGGGAAAGTATGTATATACCATCATTATTGGTTTTCTATTTGACAATTGGTAAAATTAATTAATCTTTTGAGAAATATGGGACATTATAAAATATAAAATTTGCACAAAATATTACTATAAAGGCCTGGAAGATGAAAAAATCGATTTAAATGCTAAAATGAATTAATCAAAATCATCAGGAATATACAATAGTAGAAGACTCTAATAAAATTATAGAAAAGCTCTCCGTTAGGAATTAGTGTATTAGGATTATTTCGTAGTTATATATTTATAAGGTGAAGGTTGGTGTAGTGATCATGTTTAAAAGAAACCTGTAAAAAAAATTAAAATTTGCTACTAAATTTTATACTTGATTTGGACTAGAATTCTACAACCTATTTTTTTTAACCCAGCCCTATTTTTTTAGACAAAGTATTTTTTTTTAACTACACCCTTAACACTAAAATGGCTGGCAGGTTTTTCTTTATTCAATACCCAGATATGCACATGGAATTACTTACATTTTGTTGGAAAATCATACAACTCCCAACGTCACAGTATCAGTCATTGAAAATATCAGCTCTCTTTGTCTTTGAAATTGTTGTTCGCGAGAACAGTTCATTAACTCATTAAGCCCTAATGGGTATTTAAATTTCCAAAAATACGTGTACCATAACAAAAACTCATATCTAGCGGAAGGTAAGAGATATAGAGTTAATTTTTCTTTATTAAAAAGAAGAAATATGGGACTATATACTATTCCAAGAAAACCTGTAAAAATTCCAAAGTTTTCATGTTTTTTTTCTTAGTAGAAAGTGTTTGATTTCTAAAAACTCGAAAATTTACATAAAACTTAATCGTAAAAATTGGAAAATGGAAATTTCGGAAAAACCTCCTAGGTCTACTTCATCATCATCCTCGTCGCTACAGCTCACGAAGAGCCTGGGCCTCCTCAATGGAGGTTTCAAAACAATTTTTTCCACGCTTCGCACCTACAGTTTTACATGAACTGCGAACCATGGATGAATTACAACATTTGTAAGCCGACCTCCAAAATACGAGCCAGGTACTTTACCACTTAAACTACGCTGCGCTGGTCTACTTATTATTGAGTATTTTCAATCTGATAAAAAAGCATGGCCACTATTAAGCTAGAACCTGAATCGTACGTCGATGCGTCCGTCATGCGTGCGTCCGGTTGACAGTTCGATGCGGTGACAGTTGGGTACGGCAACGAATCTGGAGTTAATTCATTGTTTTGCACTTCTTCTATTAGTTTATCGTCGAAACAATTACTTTCAATTTGTTCCATACTTAAATTACTTAAATCGTAAACAAACTTTTTTGCGAAATGACATTTCCGTGCGTTGCCGCATGTAAAAGTAGAAATTCGACCTACTGTATGCGGCTGCCGCATCGGAAAACGTATTATTAGGGGAGTACTCATAGCAGCCCGTTGATTCTACTCGAACTGTCAACCGGACGCACGCATGACGGACGCATCGACATACGATTCAGGTTCTACCTTTACTCCAAATGATCTTTAGAGCGGATTTACCGTTTCGGGTATTTAAATACCCCAAAGGTCCAGAAACTTCGATGCACTAATCATGGTTGCATTAACTACATTCGAAAGCAAGGACCATACAACGAAACCCTTTAAAGCCTATTGGATATTTAAATATCCATTCCAAATCTCAGGTGAATCAAATTTATATTATTTACGTTTTTATAGGTACACCGCAAATTTTTCAGGGAAACTTCTATGACCCATACGCAATCCTGAGAAAATTTCAACAAAATCATACTATGAGTGGGTCCCAATGGGCTAAAAGCATTCTATCGAAAAAAAATTAATTTAACAGTTGACAAACGAAAAAAAATGTGTGTTAGTGTCAAATACGATAAATACAAATTTGTTGTATTGTCAGATACAATATTTCTGCTCATGAGCACTAACAAATACTCAAAAGCACTCATGAATATGAGCAATTGAAAATTATCAATTACTCATGCTCATGAGTACTCATGAAGTTTTCTAATGCTCATGAGTAAGGATTCTTGCCTAAAACTTTTGCTCACTGCTCACGATAAATTACTTATGAGCAGAACTGATTGCTACGGAATATGAGTACTCATGACCGAGTATTTCGACAAATGAACATTTATGCCTGTAATTAAGCTGAACACAACACAATACAAAATGATTCTACAGATATCTCTAACGATGTAGAATCTATAAGAGAAGGGGGTTTGAATGGATAGGTCCCCAGGGGAACAATATATAAAAGAACCTTCCGTACAACAGCAAATACATATATAATTGTAGTGGCAAATACGTATTTCTGTTCAAACGATGTCTCTTACTGTTGTGTCCTTACTATATAAGTACCGCTCATTAGTTTATATTTTTGCTTGCAATTTGATTTGTTAGGAAGTATTTTGCGATGTCGAATCGAAATCAAAAATGCAAATAAGGAAATTCCAGGAACAAGTAAGTTCGCGCTTCATAATACTAACTACTACTACTTTTTCCAACTGTACTATAACTAGGTATCAACTAGGTTTTCATAAGTTGTGTAATTTGTTTAAGAAATGTAATTTTCGGCCAAAATCTATATCTCACAGCACTCCATAAATTTAGAATGATATGACAGTGAGGGTATTCACAATCCTCTTTTAATTTTCGATATTCGGTATTTTCGGTAATATTAAAAGACTGAAAATATTCTGCTGTGAACATCCCACAGCACAGATTTGAGAACAGCGCTTTTATTTGATACGTGACCAAATCATGAACAGCGAATTTGATTGTCACATACCGTTAAATCCATGTTTGATGTATTCTTTTCAATTTCTATTGGGGCAACGGCTATCAAAATTGAGAAAATTTGCAGTCCGATGAGATTAACAAAAAACCAGCGAGAAAATTTGACAACTAAAAACATTACTAGCGCCACTCGCGGTTGATTCTTGATACCGAATAACCGGGCCGGAAAACACGACTCAAGGCATGTATACAATTACCGAATCCGGTAATTCATTTTTACATGAACCAAGTTACCGTCTCGGTAAAAATCTGTTAAATTTGACTGAATTACCGAGCGGTAAATTTACCCGCAATTTAGAAGACGACTGTGAATACCCTGAATGATTTGAATCATCGGACACAAAAATAACCTACATCAAGATGTTTAGGATGACAAAAGATTTTGATTTCCGTCCATCCATTAACACCATAAAAGTGTCTCGAAGTAATTAAGCTAGAGACTTAAAATTTTACACAGATAAGTTTATAAAAAGTGAGGCTATATTTTTAAACCAGCGAAATCGGATCATTCTATTTTTGTAAAATCGGATCATACCCCCTAGTTTTTTGTGATTTTATCGAAAACGGTGAATCGTATCGGACAATTTATAAATGGCAAATGTATTTAAAATATCCCAAATAGAAAATAAGGTCGTAAAGTGGTCGTCGTGACTTTAATTTCTTGATTTCATAGTCGCGACGACTACTTAACGACCTCTTGTGTTACTTGGGATGGTTCTACATTACGTATCCTCACACCAAAATCCAATACAATCACTCCTTTACCCTCTATACAAATGAAATATTGTAGTTTTTTTTGTGATTTTCTCGGGAACTTTGCGCCGCATTGAAAAATTAGTCAAGACTGAATGGGCTTAGAATATAATTTTACATAATCGTTCCATACAACAAAATGCAATTGGACCAACTTCCCCTCTCCACCGAACAAATGGATTTTTTTATAAAATTTTGTCTGCCTTCATTTTTATCAAAATCTTGTCAGTACTCATATACAGTTTTTGACGATTGAATCCTAGAAATTGTGGTTTTTCTTATGTTTTCAATTACCAATAGCTGTTTCGAAATTGTATTGTTCATATTATCCAATCTAAATATAAATCTATGGCATCACTATTGAACTTTACTTCGTTAAGAAACCATCGTGACTTATTAAAATACTATCTACTAAAAATTAATTAGACTCGACAAAAAAATAATTTTTTTGCAAATCTCATGAAAAAAGTTATTTTCAAACAATCACCATTTTTTGAAGATAGGAGTGATCAAAGATTTTTTAAAATAATAACAAAATCTAAAAACCTGTCGCTAAAATGGTAATATGTTGCCTATCTAAAAATATACTGATTTTATCAAGACGTTTTCGAGAAACACTACCCACTATGGCTCATTTCACCCTATTATTTTGTTTGCTTTCATTGTATCCTTGTAGGACTCAGACATAATAAATCCTGTTTTTGACACTCGGACTTATTTGCTTGTGTAGTCCTTAAGCTCAATCACGTGCCAAATTTGTTATTTATTTGACTTGAACCTCTTAATCTAGTTCTTTGCGGTGTTGGTTGCGTGATGTACATCTAAACACATTTTATTTATATAGAGATGCTATGTAATATTACACACGTAATATACACACACACATAGAAATGTTGATAAATTTACCTTTTTAATTAATAATCTAGCATCCCTCGGATTTATACTGTTAAAAATGATGTGTTAATATTTATACTTGAAACATTAACAGCACACCTTGTGTACCGCCTACTAAAATGATTCTGAATAACAATTTGTTATAGCTGAGTGTTAGGGTGGATCACGCCTCAAACAAAAAAAAATAAATGTTGCAATGTGAAGCTTGTGAACTGTAAAAATAAAATTTTGAGAGTTTCAGTCCGATCGGAAGTCATCTTTAGATTCCGCTTTTAATTTGAAAATTTAAGAAAATAATGCGTAACGTATGCATACTGTGACCAGACGTCCTTTGTTTGGCTTTTAGATATGAAATGCATATTTTAACCTTTACTGCTCTGTCCTTCATTTGTCCCGTTTTATAAAAATACGTAGTGATTTTATAAATTTTCTTAAAATTAAAATAATTTCATAAAAATGATCGCTTATTGACGTGATAATTTAATCTCGCAAAGTAGTTGAATTACACAAGGAAAATTTTGTTAGTTGAATTAATCACGAACGAAATTAACCTAAGCAACCATTTGCAGCTCAGGTTTCAATGTTTCTGCTCGCAACTTGACGGTTACAAATCCATTTTTGTGACGGTTTCCTTGTGACCGGTCACAACAAAATCGTTGCAAATCGGGTATTTTGGGACCGATCGGAAAATTGTTGTTGTTTCTATTGCACTCCTTTATAATTCAATTAAAACAGTGATGTCGAATTATAAATATTCAACTTTGGACAAAGAAATTCATACTTACAGCGTTTTCTGATGTACACTTGTGATACAAGTTTACATTGACGTAATTCCTGATCTGCTCCCTCCCGCTTGTCACACTTCGTCACAAAAGTGTTTCTGCGAAAACGGTTACACAGTAGTTATTTTGTAACGATAGCTACGAAAAAGTTTCGCAGAAATTGTTGCGCAACCGTTACTTTGTAACCTACGTCACACAAAAGTGTAGCGGAGACGGTTGCGTAACCGGCACCACGAAAGAGTTTCGCGGACATTGTTGTGCAACCATTACTTTGTAACGATAGTCACAAAACAACTATCACGTAAAAGTTACAATAACTTTACTGTAACAACAATCACGTAAAAGTTACAATAACTTTACTGTAACGCTACTGTCAACATTATAAATATTTTGCAATCTACGTTATTTGACCGTCGCGTAACGGATTCGTTATCATTCTTAGTTATTTGGGAAATATTGAAAAGGTCGCGAAAGACTTCTTTATTAAAACCCAAATTACGGCGAGGTGGCGATTGTCTTATGTGGAAAACAGAGTAAATTTCTATATTGCCTTTCCTATGGCAATCAATTTATTTAATTTTGATATTAATTTTACTAAAATTTAAATTGTACGCAACTTTTCACTTAATTGAACCGGAAATAAAATTCAAAGAAGCTAGGATAATGATTAAAATACCACATAAAGTTATACAGGGTGGCCTGTGAGGCTGAACGGTTACAAATATCAATAACTTTTTTGTTTTTGAATTTCTTTTTTGACTTATAACACGTTTTTTACAGATACATTATGGCTACTTACGATGTGCAGAAACGGGTTAAAATAATACAGGGTGCGCCATCTATTCCTCCGGTATGAGAATGTTGAATAACTTTTGAAAGAAACAATAGATTGCAAAAAATGGTGTTTTTTTATTTAGTTCAATCCTTTACAATTTATGTGGACTACTTTTTGAAAACAACATCGATCAAATGACCACCTTTATTGGCCACCGCAAACTGTGCTCTTTTTCGGGCATTTTCCATCACTTCTTCGAGCATCTCCGTCGGTATGGCAGCTATTTCGGCACGAATATTGGTCTTGAGCTCGTCAATGGTCTTCGGGTTGCTGGCGTAAACTTTACTCTTCAAATAACCCCACAAAAAGAAGTCTGGGGGGGTTAAATCACGGGATCTTGGTGGCCAGTCAATATCGCCTCTTTTCGATATCACACGTCTAGGGAATTTTTGTTGCAAAAACCGGATTGTTTGGTCCGCTGTGTGGCATGGCGCCCCGTCTTGCTGAAACCAGAAGTCAGTCAGACCTTTTTCACGCATTTTCGGACACACAAAATGTGCCAACATCCACCGATATCGATTACCATTAACTGTTTCACCTTCATTGAAGAAAAATGGCCCAATGATGGTTTTTGCGCACACGCCGGCCCAAACAGTCACTTTTCGATCATGCAATGGTATTTCATGAATCTCGTGAGGATTTTCTGTCGCCCAAATGCGGCAATTTTGTTTATTAACACCGCCAGAGAGAGTGAAATGTGCCTCGTCGGTCATTAAAACTTGCATCCAAAAGTCCGGCACAATTGAACGACTATTTTCAATGTACATCGTCACTATTTCGGCGCGTTCTTTCGGTGTGAAGCGGTTCATGGTTAAAATTGTACTGGTTTGACGTTTCCAAAACGTGTCTAGGAAAGCAAATCGGTTGACAAATGGCGAAGTTATTGAATGTTTACATACCGGAGGAATAGATGGCGCACCCTGTAGAGTTTTTTTATTCTTCGGAAAGGTCTCTATAGTAGAGATGTTAAATTTTTGAAAAAAACCGGTTTTCGGGTCCAAAAAACCCGTTATTAAAACACCGAAAAACCGTTTTGTTCAAATTGGGTAGGTTAGGTATTAAACACAACGTAATACAAACAAAAGACGTGAAGTGCCATATAGTCCATTAAGAGGCCATAAATGGCACAATTTAATATTGTATTTGGTTTAGAGTGCCTAAAAAGAAGTGTTTCTAACAAATCAGTTACACGAAAATTGGTTTAAAATTATTTCTCCGTACAAAAAAAGATCGGTTTTTTGAACGGTTTTTGACTTTAAAAAAAAACACCGGGTATAACCGTGCAAAAAAACACCGAAAAAACCGGTTAACCGAAGCAAAAAACACCGTGTAACCGGTTTAACCGGTTCTTTTTTGACATCCCTACTCTATAGTTTTAACGCAATGAAAATACCACCAGCATTTTAATGTCAGAACAGCTTCCAATGGCAACATGATTAGGAACTTAGTTTCCCGTTTTGAGGAACAGGCCTCGTTCACCAGATTTGACAGCTCCTGATTTTTTTTTGTGGAGCTGTTTAGTGTATGTCAACAATTGGAGGCCAATGTTTGTAAGAGCATTGATCTCCGGGACAAGTGGGAGACAGGAGTTGTCACACCACCTGAAACGGACATAACGGTATATACAGACGGCTCCAAGATGGATAACCTGACTGGCGCTGGACTGTTCTGCGGGGAGCTCGGAGTGGAGCGATCGTTCAAATTAGACAACCATGCTACGGTCTTTCAAGCCGAAGTAATGGCAATCAAAAAAGCGAGTCTGCTTCTGTTGGACCTTGCAGTGACTGAAAAGGATATCTGCATCTGCTCAGACAGTCAAGCAGCCATCAAAGAGATTTCTTCACACACTGCCAAATCTAAGCTTGTGCAGTCATGTAAGGAAGACCTAAAGAGACTCTCCGAAACCAACCACCTTAAAATGGTTTGGGTTCCTGGGCATAGTAATATTCCTGGAAATGAGAAGGCAGATGAACTTGCTCGTAAGGGTACATGTATGGACAGTCAACCCATTTCTGTTGGGTTTCCGATTCAAACCCTTAAACTGCAACTTAAGCAGTGGGCGGATCAGGAGAACCAACAACTTTGGTCCATGTGTCAGATCGGCACTACAACAAAGGAATTATGGAGTGGCTTAAATGCAAACCTTACTAAGAGCCTCTTAAATCTGGAACGGAATCCCCTTCGTCTAACGACTTGGATTCTAACTAGGCACTCCCTCCTGAAGGATCACGCTTTCAAGATGAGGCTGGTGGATAATCCACAATGCAGGGGCTGCGGAGAAGAGCGGGAAACGGTGGAGCACTTTTTGTGTCACTGTCCAGCCTTAACCCGTACTCGCGTCAAATGCTTCGGCTATCCCTTTCTAGAGGAACTCCATGAGGCAGGAACTCAGGGCTGGGAGCCGATTCGGAAATATATAGCACTGGCGGGATGGCTAAACAACCGTACTTGAGCTCAATCTGCTCCAGCGAGGGACATCGGAGGTGTACAATGGGCCCAATTTGAGGCCTGCGTGCGTGGGGTTCCCTGGTGAACCCCCCTCCTATCAAACCAACCAACCAACCATGTCAACAAACCTCAAACATTTTAACAACTAAAGCAGAACATTCGTGCTGAAATAAGGAACTTGGAACCACAAATCTACGCTTAGTAATGGAAATTGCACTTGAAAGAGCCAATATTTGTCAGTGAAATAATATGAACCATTTGAATGATATTATTTTTCATACTGAGTTGTAAAAAATTTCGATTAATTATATTTTCTTAAAAAAATTTAAAAATATTAATGAATTTAAAAAATATTTATAAGTTATTGACATTTGTCACCGTTCAGTCTAATTTGGGCCACCCTGTATTTAAGATTATAATCTGCGTGTGACACTTGAAATACTATTGCGAACCTACTTGCCAGCACTTGCAAATAGTACAATTTTCCCGCGTCTATTTCATACGCAGGGCAAATTGCCGGGCATTTCATATTCCAGCATGGCACAGAATAATTTGATCTTACAGCCCAATATAACTATTATCAAGGCTCTGTTATACCAATCACTGAAAAATTAAAAAAAAAGTCTAAAGCTTACTATGACGATCAATATTTAAAAGGAAAATCTCATTTAAAAAATGACTAGCAAGATATGAAATGCAGGGCAAATAAACAAAAGTTATTTTACGACATTTCAAAAACTATTAATTTTAAAAACAGCAGGGCAACGAGTTTCTTATTTTCTCATCAAAACCCATTGTTTTTGATTGACCTGCAAGCAGGATGGCAAAACTTGCCCTGCGTATGAAATAGACGTAATTTTTCCAATTGTGTTTTCGCTATAATGCGGAAATTGGCACTGGAGTTTTTGAGGTCGCTGATCACGAAAAGGTGTGAAAGGTTTTTTTCTCAAAAGGTTGTATTATATCTGGGTTTTTTTTCACATTTCTAAAGCTTGGCAAAAAAAACCCGTAACGACGGGTATATAAGCTAAGTATGATATAATCACAAATATGTGAAAAATACTTTCGTAACTTACAGATTATAAAATAAATGATGATTCTATTGAAGCATTCTCAGAATTTCACACCTGATTAAAAACGCTCAAATATGAAATGAGGCTTCAACTAAAACAATAGAGCACACAAATCGTTTGACACAGAAAGCTTTCTAGTATTCAAAGAATAGAGTGCATCAAAAAAAATATGACATTTTCTCATGAGAAAAAATCCTACAGAAAGCCCATCATTTATGATGAAAAGTATTTTAAACATCCCCGGAACAAAGATATAAAAGACTTTCATTGTGCCAAGTGATTTTTTCGCTTAGCTCTAAAATGCGACTGACTTATGTTTTTACTTCTATTGTTTATGTTACCCTATCGAATAAAACAATACATTCATTGTCCAAAAGATTTCTGCATTCTTGGTTCTATTATTTTTGCGGATGCAACATACGTGAAGTTTCCTTTCGTGCTGTTGTCTCTTTATGACATCCTACAAAAATTTCCGTTTTGTATGGTTTTAGTATCTCTGGCTCTTAGAATATAAAAATAATTTTAATTTCGAAAGACAGTTGAAATATTAAAACTGAAAAAATCGTGATTTTTTTATATTTAAAAAAAACATCCCGTGGTAGACAACTTATTCATACTAATTCGAGCTATACTACAGATATAATATCTCCATTGTAGAAAAGATAACTTCACGTTAAAAATATTTCGCCATAAAATTTCAATTTGCAGCCCATTCGTCAGAATAATTGAACAGTCTTGACAGCATGTGCGTTGAGTTTAAACGTTAATGCTTTCCTCTTGGCAATATGTGACTTTCTTTAAGGACCCCTTCGCAATGGCATTTGGTATGTGCGTGTACTAAAAATGTACATACATAACGCCATTGGAGATATACAGACATACCCTTTTATACAGTAGGAAATTGGTTGAGCATTTATTTATCTTCCGGCGCGTAACTTAAATAAGGTTAAAACTGCTTTACGTATAAACACTGGTTTTTTTTTGTATACTGGAATTTAACAAATATGTATATATGTGTAAAAGGAAATAAACCGGATCTTCAATTTACGCCTCCATATTGTCTTAACCGTTATAACAGAGCTAAAAAGTTTTTTGTTGCCACAATTTCGATTTTCACCCCTATTGACAATTCTATCAAAATTTAACACTAGCAAGATTTCCTTCTGACCTAAGAAACATTGTTCCGGCCAAGATCTACATGTACATATGTATATACACATTACTTGAAAACAGTTGAAAAAAGGGATTTTTTAAGGTTTCTGAATTTTATGACATCATAAATTTGAGAATCAGTAGCAAAATACATGGAGGTCTATGGAAAATTAAAATGCCAGAGTGAAAGTGGTTTGTAATTTATGGTCTTGTAATGGTCATTTGGCAATAAATATCTGCGCATGAATATAAGTACAGTACATATAAATCTATTATATTATTCTTGTGAACTAAATACAAAGAGTAGGTACCAAATAATTTCGTGTATTTCACAATCTAAAATATGTTCTTTTAAATTTTTCACGAAACCAAAATTATCCGAATTCTTTAGAATAACTCAGTTCATTTGATGAAGATTCTTAGAAGGATATATCATACACTCAACATGGTAAATTTAACCAAAACGTCTTGGTTAAATAATTTTTGTATGTGTTTACCAAAATTTTCCACTTATAGTGGGTAATCGTACCAAGAAATTGGTTAATTTACCCGTGGCTAAAATTTGGGAAACTGCAAAAAATAGTGTAAATTAACTAAAATCTTAATAAAACATTTTTTCGAATGTTGGGTGGCAGCACAAAACCAAACATCTTAATTTTTAACGCTACAGTGGCAAAAACGTAAGACCACAGATATCGTACTACTAGATCGCGGCACTCCAACAATTCCATAGCAAAAATATGGGACAGCGTGACTATGGTTGTCTCATTTATTCTTCGAACTTTAGCGATGTCAGATGTTCGAATTAACAAACTCAATAACACTTGAATTATATGTTTTACGTCGAACTCATAAGACTTATACACAGGTTTAGGGAATTGCATATTAATGTATGTGGCAGCTCTGAATATTAACATGATTAATCGGTATAGGGATTGAATAATATTCCGTCAGGGACCTGCATAAGCATTTTTTTCCAGAATTTTAATTTCCCAGAATTACTAGCTTTGTCCCTTTTTTTCGTCATAGCTTTTTGACGTTTCAGTGGCCCATTTGAGATAACAAATGGCTTGATCTAGTAGTAGGATATCTGTGCGTAAGACCCATGAACTGAAGTTCCCAAGTTTCAAGTCCCGTCGAAATATTTTTTTTTTCTCTTTTATAGATTTTTTTATATTTATTTTTATTTTTTTATCAAAGAATAATAAATTTGCGAACTATTAAAAGATTTTTGTTAAAATTATGTAAACACTAAGTAAAAAACTAGTTTGACAAACATCTTTTGAACTAGGGATGCCAAAGAAACCGGTTACCCGGTGTTTTTGCTTCGGTTAACCGGTTTTTTCGATGTTTTTTTACACGCTTTTACCCGGTGTTTTTTTTTCAAAACCAAAAAACGTTCAAAAAAACCGATCATTTCTTTTTTATACGGAAAAATAATTTTAAACCAATTTTCTTGCAACTGGTTTGTCAGAAACACTTCTTTTTAGGCACTCTAGACCAAATACAATATTATATTGTGCCATTTATATAATCGATTATATGGCACTTCACGTCTTTTGATTGTGTGTGTATTTGTTGTGTCTAAGACCTAACCTACCCAATTTGAACAAAACGGTTTTTCGGTGTTTTAATAACCGGTTTTTTGAACCCGGTTAAACCGGCCCGGTTTAAACCGAAGTCTTAACAACCGGTTTAACCGAAAACCGGGTTTTTTTTAATTTGACATCCCAATTTTGAATTTAACCATGTATCCTCATTTTAATAATAATTCACCAAAGGAGCAATGACAGCCTAGTGTCAAGGGGCGGAGAATACAAATAATAAATAATTTTTTTATTACAAATAATAACTAATTATATGCATTTCATGTAAGAAATATCTTTGAATTGGGTAAAAATGAAGAAAAGTTAACCAAATTTATTTTCTTCCGAAAAGAATTTTGGGTAACTTATCAAAATTCTTAGTTGGTGTTCTCCTTACCAAGAAATTGATTAAGCTATACGATGGTTTTATGTGTTTTCACATTCAGGGTATTCACAGTCCTCTTTTAAATTGCGAGTAATTTTACCGCTCGGTAATTCAGTCAAATTTAACAGATTTTTACCGAGACGGTAATTTGGTTCATGTAAAAATGATTTACCGGATTCGGTAATTTTAGACATGCCTTGAGTCGTGTTTTCCAGCCCGGTTATTCGGTATCAAGAATCAACCGCGAGTGGCGCTAGTAATGTTTTTAGTTGTCAAATTTTCTCGCTGGTTTTTTGTTAATCTCATCGGACTGCAAATTTTCTCAATTTTGATAGCCGTTGCCACAATAGAAATTCAAAAGAATACATCAAACATGGATTTAAATGTATGTGACAATCAAATTCGCTGTTCATGATTTGGTCGCGTATCCAATAAAAGCGCTGTACCCAAATCTGTGCTGTGGGATATTCACAGCAGATTATTTTCAGTCTTTTAATATTACCGAAAACACCGAATACCCAAAATTAAAAGAGGACTGTGAATACCCTGATTATGTAACTTTTGAACCATTTCTTTCTGTGTTACATCAGTTTCATTTATTTAATGAAATAAACTTCAAAAAAACTTCGAAAATGGTTTTCCTCGAAATTTTCAGAACTTAACCGAAGACAATTTTTCATGTAAAGATCATGCGATAACTTTATTGGCTTTAGTTGAAATCCATTAGACTTCTATTTCACTTTTAATTACTACATTTCATTTCAAGAACCGAAATTCAGTTCACAAACCGAAACATTGTTCATGAACCGAGGTATTTTTTGCTATATCGTCAACCCCTGAATAAATTTTAAGCGGCTTTTAATGTTGGACAGGTTGATAGTAAACGAAAATTTTCGCCCATTCAAACCACTCCTATATGACGCGAAACCCCTCTCCTGCTACCTACGTAACTACTTAATGGATTTTAATACTGTTTTTAGTGTTGGACAAGCCGACCGCCAAGCAAAATTTTCGCCCACTCACAACGCTTCTTCTCGCGTGATGCGAATCCTCTATCATTCTATCTCCTAAATAACTAAATGAATTCTGGTACGGTTTAGAGTTTTATTCAGCAAGGAAAACTTTCGGCCACGCAAACCCCTCCCGCATTATGCGAACCCCCTAAACTATTGTAGCGATTTTGATGCGGTTTACGCTGTTAGATAGGTAAAGCCTCAATGAAATTTTTCAACCAGTGACACATTTCCCGACCCTACGGGAAACGATTTCTGGGATATATGGTGGAATTTCTACTGAATTCTTGCAAAACAAAAACAATCGGCAGATTGGATTTGGTCTAATAATAGTACTCCATAAAACTAATTCCTGGGCAAAAAAATACGTCAGTATATTTAGATTGATGTATAAGATAGGTTTATTGCAGATATATAGCCGAAATATTTCGCGAGCAAATTAAGTTTATTCCCGTAAAATTTGGGAACGTTCTCCTTCCACAAAAGCGTTGATTAATGGGCAAAATCGAACTATTAAAATGAACACATATTGCAAAATAAATGCAAAAACATTTTAATGTCCGGCGCTATGGGAATTCGTCCTATTTCCTTTCTCGCAACCAAATGGACAAATTGTTTCCGATTTTCATGAAAACAGTTCGTTAAAATTTTTTTAAAAAAAGTGATAGTTCTTGCATAATTTTTCTATAATTATCAAAATAATTTTGAGAAAAAGAATGTTTATTCATTCTCAAAAGTTTATTATTACCCGAGAAACGCCGTACAGTGTCTCGAATTGGAGTGTAGGTGCACACAATTATGTAACTTTTGAACCAATTATGATACCGGTATGCGGTTTTCGCCAAAAGAATTCGGTTACTTAAAAAGTGGAAAAACTTAAAAATTATTTTTTTAGTGCTTGTAGTTATTTTTTTAGTACACTTTTAAGGCTTGTTTTTCAATTTTTTTCGTGTTAACGCACAGAAAAAACGTGGAAAAAACAAAAAATAAAACTAAACAGATAAAAAATATATTACAAATAACATGAAAGTTTGAACTTGCAGTTTTTAAATGAAGTTTCCAAAGAAATTATTGCTTCTAAACCTCCCCAATTCTCTTGTCCCTGATTGACTTAAAATAAATAGGGTCACCCTAATCTTACACAAGCTCTACAACTGCAATGATATATATTATGTTGAGCAAAAGAAAACTCAAGTAAATTGCCTTTCCAAACTAAGGTAGTGAAATCGCTGCCACAAAAAATCGATTTTTTTCTAAATTGCAACTTACCGACTTAATTGAAGGGTCGAATCAATATATCTTAATTAATTCCTTAATATCTACGGTGTTTATATTAATTATTAGCCAATGATTTTATTCTATTAACTTTTTGGGTAGTAGAACTCCTATCACCATCTTTTTTACATTAATTTATATATTTCTTAAGTTACAATTTTTATCTTTAATCTGCATACAATATTTTAAATACTTATAAGTTTAGATATATGGCAAACAAGCTACGAATGCTATGTGAATACATGAATTTAAATTATAAAATAAAAAATCTATAATATTAAGGAAATACTGAATTTTCGCTTTATATGCACTTGACTAAATTCAATTCTATTTTGCAAACTTCGGAGTTTAAATGATATTTTTAGGATTATAGTAGTATTAGTAGTTGTATTCGCAATTGCTAAATCGAATAAAAATTTAATAAAAAAGATTGTCGAAAACAGATTTATATTGAAGCCAAAGTCGTAACCATCTCTTCTTGTACTTCTATCTATCTCAATTTCTACGTGAAAAAATTTGCTTATAACAATATTCACAGACGTCTGGGATTACGCTCGCTATGTTTGTTAGTTCAAGGAGTAGTATGCCAGGAGATTTGCCAATTGAAAGGATTTTATTGTCATTTTAATTTTCGTGTCAGGAACATTCGTTTTGGAAATGTCAGATTGTACAAATAATTTATGTATGTAAAAAATCAATTGCCTACATTCTATTTTCAAGAAAGGGACTTTCATAGCATAAACAAGAAATATATTTTAGTAGATTATTTGTGATCATATTTTTTATTTTATAACTCCAAATTAATTGTTTAATATAATTAATAGATATAAAAAACGTCCGTTTTGTTTATTTTGTTTTTTTTTTTTTTTTTTTTTGAGGTTGAGGTTTTTTTTTGAAATTTGGCAAAAATGACAAAATGGAATTTAGATATGATTTTAAGCTTTCACGACCGTTATCGTAATGGTACATTTTTTAATGGGTTTTCGGTTTAGATCGCGTGTAATTAATGTAAGTTTTTACTTACTTGTTTTATTTACGAGAGGTTTCGGACAGGAACTGGGCTGTCCATGGTCGTAAATGGAATTTACAACATATGAGCTATAATTGTTACAGCTTGACCAAACATTCTCTACCGGGTCCTTCAGTCGACACAAAAATGAACTACACCAGGGTGTTTGAGTTGACAAAAGATTTTGATTTCCGCATGTTCGTTCGTTTTCTGTCCGTCCGTCCATCTGTATGTCCTTCCGTGAACACCAAAACTTTCGAAAAAATTTAACTACCGACTTGAAATTGTGTACAGTTGCGTTTAAATTGCAATGCTAAGTTCTTGAACGGAAAAAATCGGACCATTCCTTCCCCCTTGCCCATACAAGCGAAACAGTTTTATGTACTTTTTTCGAAAACGGTAAGTCCTATGTACAGCAATAAAATGTGTTTAGATTTAGAATATGATTTTACATAATTTTTAAATATTGATTCAAACAAATCCAGTTTGACCACTCATTCCTCCTCCGTGATAAAAATGGAATACTTTTTTCCTATTTTCTCGAAAACGGTGCATCAAAACGAAAAAATTTTAGAAACGAAACGTATTTAGAATATGATAATAGTTCCATACTTGGTTCCATACATCAAAATCCAATCCTCCTCACTCTCAAATGGATTTTTCATAAAAGTGGATTTTTATACCCGTATGATGAAACCAAAGGGTATATTAACTTTGCCTTACCGTGTGAAATGCCAATATTCCGTCATCACACAAAAAAATGAATTACACCAGTGTGTTTAGAATGATAAACATAACAAAAGCTATAATTGCCAATCTGGCAATTATTGAAAACCCGTATGGTGATTTAAGTGAACAGCGAACAGTTGTATCAAAATTCCACTTTGAAGTCAAATTTTGCAATAAGATTTTTTAAAATTTATTCCAATCGGATTTTCATGTATGAGAGTTTTATGTAGAATCATATCCTAAATAACTTTTGTTCTTGGACTTTTTTGATAAAATTCACCGTTTTTGAGATATTCAGAAAAAAAGTTTTCGTTCGTATGGGGGGTACCCCCCTAATGGTCCATTTTTGCCCATTAACGAACTTAGCCTCGCATTTTACGAAAAACGGATCTGTGCAAAATTTCAAGTCTCTAGCTCAATCCGTGCGCCCTAAATCCACGCCACAGCCAGACGGACAGACGGACGGACGGACGGACGGACGGACGGACGGACGGACGGACAGACGGACAGACGGACGGACGGACATGCTAAATTCAACTTTTTTCATCACTCTAAACACAATGGTGTAATTCATTTTTTTGTGTGATGACGGGATCTTGGCGTTACAAACGGTAAGGCAAAGTTAATATACCCTTTGGTTTCACCATACGGGTATAAAAATAATTAATTTTTGCATGTCCGTCCGTCAGTCCGTCCATATGTCCGTCCGTCTGTCCGTCTGTGGCGCGGATTGCGGGCGCACGGATTGAGCTGCAGACTTGAAATTTTGCGCAGATCCATTTTTCGTAAAATTCGAGGCTAAGTTCGTTCATGGGCAAAAATGGACCATTAGGGGGGGGTACCCCCCATACGAACGAAAACGATTTTTGTAAATATCTCAAAAACGGTGCATCTTATCAAAAAATTCCAAGAACAAAAGTTATTTAGGAATGAGTCTACATAAAACTTCCATACATCAAAATCCGATTGGAATAAATTTTAAAAAATCCTATCGAAAAGTTTGACTTCAAAGTGGAAGTTTGGTACAACTGTTCAAATTTTGATACGAATATCACCATACGGATTTTCAATAATTGCCCAGATTGGCAATTATAGCTTTTGTTATGTTTTTAAATAAAAATGTTCTCTGTCATCATATAGGGTAATTGACGATTGGTTTCTTACAATTGTAGTTTTTCTTAAGTTTCTTGTATAGTTCAAAATTAAACCATTATTGTTTTGAAATTAGCCCGGTCTTAAGTAGCGAAATAAAATTTGTTAGTCTCTACATTTTTCATTTTCCATCATACTAATAAACCCCTATGTACCTGGCGAAATCCAATTGATTGTTTTTTTCTTCTTATCATTCCTGACAGATTTTCCTAAACGGCACAATAACGTGTTCTGTTGTGTTAGATCTCACCCCTCATCCGGGGAACTGATACCTATACAAGCGTGCTTTACCTACTCAAAACAGTTTTCTTGACTGTCAAAATCTTTAAGAAAAATTTCAACATCGACACATTGCATAGGCAAACCAGGTTTTAATTAAGTTTGAAAATATATTTAAGAGGTTTTAGTTATGCAAATATATACTCGTTCATTCCATATACATCTTCCACTTACAACCTTTCTTTTTGCGATATTGTTTGTTTTTATATATGCCGTACTGAAAACCTTCTTGGAAGATATTCAATTTAGACTTCCATTCGTTTTAAATACATGAGTTTTTTTTCTGAAGTTTAACAAATATATGAAGACTTAAGGGTTAATACAGCCCATGTAATTTTCAAATAAATTTTCTTGCTCGGCAAATTTATGAGAAGATCGTAAAACTCATAAACGTTGCTATCCCCAATACCAAAACGCTTTCGTCTGGCGGCGGCGGCACTACCAAATTACTTCTTTTGCTCATTTTTACGCAAAAGACGAATGTATACATATCTCTAACCACTCACTCTCTTTTTAGCAATTTTTTTTAAACTACTAGGTAATATATATGTATGTTATTCTTGCAGAAAACGTTAGGGCCAATGGTTTAACTGCAAATGAATTCCGTGGTGACTATTCGAGAAACAATAAGACATAGAATACTCTTTACAATTTTAAGAGAACATGACAAGCAAATTTTTTTTTTTCAAATTTTTTTGTGAAGTGGCTAAAGTTTAAGATAATTTGACTTTATGTTTGCGTGGCATATAAACTCCTTTTCTTAACACCGCATTTGAGAAGAAAATAGACGGGACGTATGTACAAGGTTATAGACGATAAAATTAAAACAGTTTCAACAAATGTAACATAGATACATTTGTATTTGTTTTAAGGGTGACGTGTTGTATTGCCAACATATATCTCTAAACATATATTTTTTCCAATTTTCTTATTTTCAATTATCTTGACAAATGACTGAAAATTGCTTTTCACAGTTCCTTACACCAAACAAGTTTTTTTTTCCATTACTACTGAAAACATTTTAATAGAAATTCAGAAGAGATTTGTAATTTAAAATACACATTTAAAATAAAACAATTCTCATACAACTTAGGACCCTACTTACAATTTGTAAAAATTCGTATTCCCGAATCGTAACTGGAACCTCCTTCCACTAATTGCATTACAAATATAACTAATTTTTCACTTAAAACATAAAAAACGCTACAATTGCCGGGGGACTATTGTCAATTGCCGGAAGGCAAACGAAATTTTTATCAGAAAAATCCATTTGTATGGGAGAAGGGGGAAAGATTAATCCGATTGGATTTTCATGTATAGAACGGTTATCTAAACTGATATTCTAGACACATATCATCTTAATAAATTTTTCGATACGATGCACAGTTTTCGAGAAAATAGAAAAAAGTGTTCAATTTGTATTGGGTAGGAACAAAGGATTGGTCCAACTGGATTTTGATATATACACCGAGATTCTGATAGTCGTGTCGTTTTCGACAAGAGTTGTTTTACGTGTTGTTGTTGGTAGACAAGCACTAACAGCAATACGTAAAACAACTGTTGTCGAAAACGACACGACTATCAGAATCGGCATGATAAATAAGTTAAGTAAAATAATATTCAAATCACATTTTAACTTAATAAAAATTGTCAATACACCGCACCATTTTCCAAAAAATTGTGAAAAACTGTTTCGTTTGGGGGAGGGAGGAAGGAATCGACCGATTTTGCCGTTCAAGCATTGCCATTTACGAGAAATGCAACTATACTAAATTGCAAGTCTCTAGCTCGATTCTCTTGAGAATTATGATGTTCACGAACAGACAAACAGATAGACAAAGAGACGGATGCTCGCCGTCCGTCCACCTGTCTGTCCGTCTGTCCCTAGCTGGATTCTCTCGAAAGTTATGATGTTCACGGACAGGCACATAGATAGACGGACGGACATGCAGGATTCAAAATCTGTTGTCATCCCAAACACCCTCTCGTAGTTCATTTTTGACGACGACGATTGGTTCGATGCATTACAAACGCTATACTAAATCTAATATACTTCTATTTGATATATAAACGGTATTTCAACAAGGACATAACAATTTTGTATTTTAAGAAAAACGCACCCTGGCACTTTTTTTATGATCTGGCAATGCTAAAACGTCAGTCAAGGTTTACATTTTTATCATGGTGAAGTTCACGAACGAGCAATGCCACACAGCTGATCAAACAATTGATCTATTGAAGGAGAAGTTCGGTAATCGTGTAATCTCGAGAAATGGTCCGGTCGAATGGCCACCTCGCTCATGCGATTTAAGGCCGTTGGATTTCTTTTTATGGGGTTATGTTAAGACGTTGGTTTATGCCAACAAGCCAACAACGTTAGAGGAGCTCAGGAACAATATCGAACGCGAAATTGCCAACGTTCCGGCCGATATGTGTGGAAGAGTGGTGGAAAATTGGCTCCAAAGAATCAATCAGTGCAAACGTGCTCGCGGCGGGCATATGAACGACATCGAATTTCATACTTAAATGTAACATGTCCACTACACCTGGAATAAATTTCAGCCCGATATCTCAATTATTTTGTGTTTTATTTAAATACAAAATTGTTATGTCCTTGTTGAAAGACTCGAGATGTTACAGGCTAAACTGTCCTCTGGAATTTAGTCTTTTGGAATTTTGTCTTTTGGGATTTTAGATGTGAAATTTTGACTTTGGAAAAACTAGTAAACTAGTTTAGCCTAGGTGGCCTAAGCGTCATAGGATGACTGAAAATGCACACGAATTTGCGAAGTATGTATCTCTTTTTAGTCTCGCAAATGCGCAAAAAGTTCGCAAATCAGAAATATAGTAATTTGCCAAAAATCGCAAACGTTCGCGATCAACTCAGTTTGCGACGGTTTTGCGAAGTGAAATGAATACACCTAGTATAATACTTAGTCAAGCAAAGTTAATGCATTAGTTGCAAAAGAATCCAAATATCCAGCCTGTTTAGTAGTAGAAAAAAACTGCAGATAGCAGTCTCATTAATGACACCTACACAGCAAAAAAAATCCACGTAGTCAACGTTCCTATAAAATATGAGAAACGATTACATGACTCTTAACCCCATTTTTTAGCACAGGCTTCCATAAATATTGGAACCAGTCCTAGTTTTCGTGGAATCATTACTATGTATGGCTGAGATATGTATAAAAATCCAAAATGACGTCTCTGTTTCCCCACACTTACTGTTAAGTCTTCGAATATATATCCTTGCCTTCGAAATATTCTTGCGGACTCTAAAAACCCCTAGATCAGATTTTTTTGTCAGGAAATTTTAGAAAAAGGATAAAGGAGGATCTCCATTACCATGACTTCTGTAACTGCAAATAAATGCAGAAAACTAGAGCAAGATAGACTTATATAGATTTAAATAGGAATGACTGAATACAAGTATAAACGCTTTCCCTTCCAGTTTAACAACTTTATAGCAATCATATCAAACCTTATGCTATGAATATAAGGTTCAAATTAGCATAGAAATAAAGCTATACAGCTGCATGTGTGTGTTTGAACTACATGAAAAATGACAGCTACGCTATAATAGCACTTTGTATGTGTCTGTGCTCACTATTCACTTACAGGGACAATGTGTGATTGTAGTAGAAATCGCTATAAAAAAGTTAAAAAGACTTTTTAAGGTCAGCATCGAATTCAGCGGCCCGAAAAACCACCAGATGAGATTTTTGTCGGGAAAATTTGAGGAAAAATGTAATCTTAAAGGATATTCCGTTATCCCTACAAGGACAAAGTAATGAAAATATTGTATAGTCATCGGAAGGGTACGGTGGGACTAATTTTTCAAAAAACAAAAATCCGAAAGGAAAAATTCAAAAAGAGAATAAAATTGATAAACACTTATTTCTTTATTCTTTGTAGGTCATTATTTTGTCAACAAAAATTTTCCTTTTAAAAAATAAGGAAAGAGCTTCGTACTGAAAAAATGTGCCTTTTGTTGTTCCTATGCCCATAAAATCGAATTTTAAATTGTGGAATTCTGTCTTCTGGAATTTTGTCTTTTAGAATTTTGTCTTTTGAAATTATGTCTTTTGAAAATATGTCTTTTGGTATTTTAGATTTGGAATTTTGACTTTGGAAAAACATCACCAACCTACCGAAGATTTTTGGAAAAACTTCACCAACCTATCGGAAGTGGGTCTAAATTAAATTACAAAATCTGACCCTGACACACAAAAATACAGATACAAAAACAAGCTAAATAAAAGCTTTTAAAAATTACATCAAAATTAGACCAGGAAAGGCACGCAAATAATTACAAAATGTTCAAAAATGTACAATTTTCAAATAGTTAAAAGTTATTATCGTTTTTATTTAAAAATATATAGTTTCGGAAAAAATATGTGAAAAATAATATTTTTTCAAATATCTCGAGAACCGTTCAAGATACGTAAAAGCCGTTAAAGGAAAATATGCAGGAAATTTTATTTCCTCTGAATCTTGTATATTATTTCCTCTGAACCATTTTTCCCAAAAGCTCATAGGTTTTGAGAAAATTGAAAATACTGTGTTTTAAAAAATAATTGTATGGGAGATACCCGTTAAAGCTACTGTTACTTTTCCCAAAAGTTGATAGACAACTACAATTTTCGACAAATTCATTCACAAAAAATTTCAAGTCGCTAGCTCAACGCGTTCTTGAGTTATTTGAGATACGTTAACCGACAGACCGTCAGACAGATGCACGCACATCCTCATAATTTGGCTTGAAACTGATTTCGTACTGATCAGAAAATTTCTATCCGTTCTTGAGACGGTCTCCGTCACGAATACAATACTTTCCCTCTATAAAAGAGCAAAGTAAAAATCTTTAACAGTTCAAGTGCGTATCATTATATTATACCGAGTAAATTTTTAAAGTTTTAAATACCGCCGAAATTCAAAATTCCTTTACAAACATATGCATGAATGCGTATATGTCTGTTTGCTAATTTCAAATATCACAGTAACGTAGAAATTTTGTACGTATTTTATAAACAAACCAGATGAATTCAGTGGCCTTATTCAATGTAAAATATTTATTCATATTTTCAGAGCTTGCAACTTCATGCACACAGAATGCCTTTAGGCATGTTTGGAAAGTTGAAGGGCAAAAACATTTAACCATTCAATTTATACAACTGAGTACTTGTATCTGTGTATCCATTTGTAAACTAGCGGGGAAAAGACTTTTATTATTAAATCAAAAGTTTTAATTATTTCTGTGTGATTTGATTAATATAAATAAAGTAAATATGAAATTTCAATTTAATAAATATTTCATTGTATCCCTTCAACAGAAAAATTTAATTCATATAATCGTTTACTGGATGATGAAATAACTCCCAATTTAAGGTATTAGTTCTCAATCCCATTTTCTAAAACAGCGAAACATATATGGTTGTGGCTTGACGCTACCTTCACAATTTTTGACGCTTCCTTAGCAATTTTTTCTTCCTTTGTTTCAATTCAATTAAAATTTCAAAATATTCAATCGTTCGTCAGGAGAAATCCGGTACAAATGAATAGAAAATTCGTTTCGAAAGAAGCAACTATTATTTGAAATACTATTCCAACCAATAAACCCTAAGTTTCGAGATATTTAATTAGTCATCGATTAAAACCGCCCTAAGAGCCTACTGACACAGTCACAGAAAAACGAATAAATATATATTATTATGTATAAAATAATTGAAAACGAAAAGTACATTCCACAGTGCCATCACAAGAGAATTTCAATAAACCTTAAAAACCTAAAAAATAGCTTCTATGAGTATATTTTGCACTTGTCCAACGTAGGGCGTGAAAGAAACCAAAAAGAAATATGTATGCACACACCAACATTGGTACATGTTCGTCGAGGTTTATGCCGGGGACAAAAAGTAAATGTAAATATCTCTTTTTGTAATTAAAAAAATCCACTTAAGTGTTAAAGAACTATTTGAATTTATTACATAATAACATATACATAACATTCGGATGCATCGCAGTCACTTTATTGAATTACGGTTGAACTCCTGTAATAAACTAGTACAATTCTTAGTAGATTAACTTATGTATAATGGATGCAATATTTATTTTGTATTAAAACAACAAAATATATTTATTTACACATTTTTCAGCATACATTCGCAAATGTATTACTCGTTTACAGAAGCAATGAAAGAGCAAAACTGTCAAGAGGAGACAAAATAACTCTTTCATGCCACAGACACGTAATTTAAATTCCCATCAATCTTAAAGCTCGCCAAAATTATTGGGCGTTAAATTGAAAAATTCCGCAAGTTTAAATTTTCGTGCTAGCGTATAGCTCAACACATTCAAATGTACTACTAAAAGAAGTTCCTATAGTAATATTTTTAAATTCAAATCCATAAAGACCCAGTTATCAAAAATCGACCCACAAAATATCAAAAATTATGCACATGTATATAAAAAAAAATTAAAAACAATATACATAGTATTCCCCGGATAACTGCATATAGGAAAAATCCTGTAGGAAAAATCCATGTGCAGTTTATTTATAACATCAACAGGTAACAATTTACCAACTGATAAAAAAAAATTACATTAGAATACTATTTGACAATTTAAAATTACAGTAGATTTTACAATAAGCGATTGCGTAAAACATTACGATCTATATTAAAGTCGACTTTATGAAAATTGTCGTTAAAAACCCTTGACATGTTAGCTATAGGTTCAAAACGTCCGTAATTTGTCCTATGGTAATCGATATAAATAAAGCGTTTGTTCCTATTGGTACGAAGATGAGAATCGATACTGACCAAATCAAGCAGATGTGTTGAGTTAATTCTACTGGACAATAAATCATAAACAAATAACACACAAAAATTTTCTCTACGTTTACGAAGTGAAGATAAGTCAATTAGATTCAGACGTTGTTCGTAAGGGGGTAAAATTTTAGAGTCGTTCCAAGGTAACCTATGTAAAGCGAGTCTCAGGAAACGCTTTTGGATGGCTTCAATACGGGAGATATGGGTTTGGTAACTAGGCATCCAAACTATACATGCGTACTCTAAAATAGGACGTACAAGAGAGCAATATAAAACTTTCAAGATATAGGGATCTGATATTTCGCGAGCATACCGTCTAACGAATCCTAGTAGTGCATTTGCGCGATTAATAACTGCATTAATGTGCAAGAGAAAGTTTAGTTTTTCATCGAATAAAACACCCAAATCGAGTATATTATCAGATCTCTCAACCTTAAAACCATCAATTACATAATCATGTAAAAGCGGTTTATTTTTATGGCTGAATGAAACAATTATACATTTATTTACATTTAAGACTAGACCATTTTTTTTACACCAAATAGAGAAAAAATTTATACTATCTTGTAATGCAAAGCAGTCAATATTATTATTAATAGTTTGAAACAATTTCAAGTCATCAGCGAACCCAAGGATTGACACTGCTTTTAAAACAAGAAATATGTCATTAATAAAAATGTTAAATAATAGAGGGCCGAGATGGCTACCTTGGGGTACTCCAGATGTTACCACTATGGTGTCAGAGAGAGCTGACTTAAAAATAACTTTTAAGGATCGTTGCTTTAGGTAGGATTCAATCCAGCGCAAAAAAAGTTGAGAGAACCCGATTTTTTCTAACTTGAAAAGGAGAATATTATGAGGCAATTTATCAAACGCTTTGCTGAAGTCTGTATAAATGCAATCTACTTTAGTGCAGTTACGAGAATTTCCGCTTATCCCATACTTCTTTAACAGCAAAATTTGTGCACTTATGTGAGACCTCTTTACTGCACGAAATTGTGCACTTATCAGGGTCCCTAATTTCAGAAAATTGTACATTTACTTTTTAGGATTGTGAGATCACAACATAATTGCACTGGTTTCTACACTCTCCAGTGAAATATAAAGATACATACACACGATTAAGAAAATATAACAAAATAAACTATTAAAAATTGAAAGGAAAAAAGGACTTCTTCACTTATCCGAGGGAAAATATATGACGGAGAAACTTGATTGAAGACTATTTTTTGTGCAATAATAGGGGGTTTGCTCTTAAGCGGGTTGCAGTTAAGCGATAACTATTGTATGGAATTCTTGAAAATGTGTACGGGGGTCCAATTAATGTTGCACTTAAGGGGGTTGTGCAGTTATCCGTGGATTACCGTATATCGACGCCTTCGTGAAACACTATCGTAACTCAACTTACATTACGACATTCTTCCACCTTGAATTTTAAATTCTCGAAAAAATAAAACTCGTCAATTAAAAGAACTTGTGAACCGATTTGGTTCAAATTTTTATTGTGTATTCATGTTAGGGGGCGCATCCAAAAAATATTTGTCGCGGATGGTCGTGCTAATGCGGCAGTCACACGACGCTGTTTTGCCAGCGCTGCTAGATATTGGGTTAGTAGCGCTGGCAAATAGCAACAGCAGGCAGCGTACTGAGAGGGTTCACACGATTTATAACTTAGTAGCGCTGGCAAACAGCAAAACCGTCGTTTTGACATTTGAATTTGGGCGATTTTTTAAATAATAAACATAACACACAAATTTAAATGAATAAACGTAAAATAACAACTTAAAATAAACAAACTTTTCCACTTATCGGACTTTTGACAGCTCAGTAACCATGCAACAGAGTTACGTGATCCCTAGTAGCGCTGGCAAAGTAGAACGGTCTCTACTTCAATAGCGCTGCTAAAATCATCGCGCTGCTGCTGTTAGTAGCAGCCTACTAGGGTTCACACGGTGCTGCTGAAACGGCTGCTAACAGCCAAACAGCTAGCAGCGCTGGCAAAACAGCGTCGTGTGACTGCCGCATTAGAGAGGAGGACACAAAAAAACGCGATTTCTAGAGAACAGTGACCCGATTTGCCTCAAATTTTCAGTATATATTCATATTAGAAGGACACATCCAGAGTGGTGCTATAAAAATACCCGTCGGACTTCAAAGCTTTTATTTTAACGCGAAGCGATCAGCTTAAAAAGTCATGGAATCGACAGTCGCTTTACATGAAGAGAGCAACTTGAAATCTCGCCGAACCGACAATAGCCTGTGACCTTACGGAATTCCTACCAAGATTGCAGTTACCCGTTGTCGGACGGTCCTTAATTCTAGTATTAAATAAGAAGAAAAGATAGGAATTGTTACGGCGTTGTTACGTAGTCGCGGGTGTAAAATCTTGAGAATAGCGCTGCGCCACTTTCGAAACGTGACATCACTTAAACCTCGTTTTTTCGTAACAACTGATCCAAAAACAGATTTTGGAACAGTTGCTACAAAAAAATGACGTTTTAGTATCTATTCCCAGAGAACAACTCTTGGAACAGAACGTCGCACCGATCGAAATGTGGCAATTCGCTAGTTTTCGCATAATAATTTAGTATCCATTTTTGCAGGCATCTGCCATACCCGTCGAACCAACATAAGCGAACCTATTCCATGCAAAAACTTCAAACATTCAACCCCTACGCTACTGCCGCAACTTTTAATAAGTCGAACGGAGCAAGCGAGACAGCTCAAGATATGCCGCAGGGTGCACCTCCGCCTATCCTTTTTCTTAAGGTAGAAAGCAATACAGAAAAACCGGCTAGTCCCTATGCTTAATTGGGGAACGTGGCCGCCAACAAGAGTTACAGAGATCCCAGCAAGCAACGGACTGTTTCAACCACTGGAAGAGGTTTAGGACTCTCAATCCGACACGAGCTACAGTTACTAGTGGTTCCAAGAACTCTATTAAAGTCAAGAGTATGAGTTCTCGAAAGAAAGAAGTTGGCACAATATGGGGAAAAGGAGGCAGTAAAGTACCTACTTGTGATAGCGGAATCCTTGAAATTTCTGTCCAAGAATATCTTTGATCTTTGAACCGGAGCTGTCTTAAATATCATTCCCCGTTACACACTGTCGCTGATACCAGGTATGGATGTAGATTTCCCCACTGGAAATACCGGACGAATCTATAATAAAGATACCGAAGGCTCAGAATCGTGACATCCCAGTCATGAACTGGAAGATTCTGAATCCTTTCAAGGGGCTAAGGGGAACGGCAAGAATTACCAGGTCCAACTTAATTTGCAGAAGCCCTAGTGCCATAACAAAACGGTATCTATTATATTGGGTGTACAAATACGTTTCTGTCGTTTTTTATCAAAAATCGCGCATTTTTTGTGAAAGAATGGTACATAATGTTCTATTCGAAGTATTGTTCATCGCTTGCCACTACTTCCCATCTTCCTGGCAGCATACGGATACCTCGTCGGCTTTATCTTTTGAGGATATCTACGAATCGACCCAATTTTTGGCTTCTTCATAAGAACGGAAGTGCTGCTTATCCGGGTCATGCGTCATCGATCTGAACAAGTGGTAGTCAGAAGGGGCGATGTCTGGAGAATACGGCGGGTGGTGTAGGACGTCCCATTTTAGTGTTTCCAGGTAGGTTTTGACCGTCGACACAAAATGTGGACGGGCTTTGTCATGCAGGAGAATAGCTTTGTTGTGCCTAGAGTAGTAGTAGGTGCGCTTTCTTTTGTGTGCTCGACTTAATCTCATCAATTGTGTTCGGTAGACAGCCCCAGTAATGATTTCGTTCAGTTTGAGCAACTCATAATACATGACACCAACTTGCAAATGACGCTTATTCGGCTCAAAACTCGACATTTTTGCACACAAAAAAATAAATTATAGTGATAAAAATGAACTAATAATTCAAGGTTATGTTGTCGATAGATGTCAAACTTTACGATAATGACATTTTGACATCTGACAATTTTAACCAAAGCTCTCTGATGCGCCAAATTTTGTCAAACGGCGGAAACTGATTTGTACATCCAATATTATAGCAAGACTCATAAAAAGCTACATGGTCGCCATAACGGAAACTAATGGTGACTTTCTAAGAATACTTTGAGCGAAGGTGTCTCGACAATCTTAATCGAGCAGCGGAGAAGAAACCAATATCTACTCATTGCGAATGAGCTGCGCTACTTATTAAATTTTGCTAAGAAATACTGCTCAAACCTTGTCGTGGGCTGGATGCTGATGCCCATCCATTCCCAGTGGAGGAGCATGTCATTAATAAAAACAGAAGGGAAGTAACACTTCCAATATGCTACCAAGTCTTGCAAGTCTTGAGGGTTGACAATTGAAGGCAATTGGAGAGTGTCACCATGCACTCCTTTCAACCTTGATAAGATACTTTTCAGTATTAACTTCTCAAAGGAGGTACCGGAAATCTTCGGGAATGCTAGAAGAACCGATTGGATTAAAATCTCAAAAGAGTTAAAGCACGAGACCGTTTGTCTGAGAAAATGTGAAAAGAATTAAAATAAGGTTGAATTAAGGTTTTAATGTATGCTATCCAATAACAGGTAGTACCAAAAGTTCCAGTCTGTTTAAAAGCGGGAAAGAGTGAACCAACTGCAGGGCCAGTTTCAATGAGTATAAGAAAGATAAAGAGAGCCAAGTGGACATCCTAGAAGGATGTTTGTTGCTCTATCGAAGAAATCCCTACCAGACTCCCAAGGACTCCATCGGTCTCGGTGTTCCTGGAAAACTCAGATGGAAGCATGGCCGAATCTAGCCAAAAAACACTAGACCATCTCATGGATGCCCATTTTGCTACAGATTTTCGGAACACAGGTAGTGCACATGGACCCTCCAGCGAAAACGTTTTTCGGATAGCAAAAGGAAATTTTTTTCGAGGTTACCTGCTGGCTAAATATTCAAACCCCAAAACCCTCAGTGGAGCATAGGGCGTTCACGTAGCGCTGCAAGCGAACTCAATACTTTCAGCTGGCCCCATATCAGGCCCTAAGATTCTGCCTCCTGCTCTGTAAAGCTCCGCCACGACTATTTCGGTAGAACACACTTTTGTTTACCTTGCGGGTTCCACTCTAATGCTGATTTGGTAATAACAACATGAGATTCCATGGTGTAGTAACCAATCCATTTCCATTTTCGTCGCCTGATTGTGAGTTCGATGTCATCTACTTCTGTTAGCCGCCATAGCTCCTCGTTTCTTATTTTCTCTGGATACCATATGAATCTTTCATCGTTTTCATTAAAAATACTCGAAACGCTTACCGATCTTAGCATTAAGAATTCCTTTGACGATAGCCCCTCAACAGATGGCGTACATTCACACCAATTTTATGTTTAGACATGATGCGTATAGCATTCAGCACCGAGACAATTTTAAGGAACCGGGTTTCGGTGCTAGAATCTTCGAGAACCGGGTACCCGGTTCTGGAACCGGTGCTGTAAATGTAAAGAAAAAATAAGAAATTACCAGTAAAAAATTTCAATTGCGACATTAAATTTAAACCTATACCACGGAACAATTACTATTATAGAAAGGAAAGCTCTAACAAATTTTTTTGCGTTGGAAGCGTACATCCGAAAATTACAGTTAAAAAATTCACATTTTGAATGACTTTGGGTGGCATTATAAGAAAACATCATATTTGATTTTTTTTCATCGAGTGTATGACAGCAGAAAGGAGAAGTAACACAGGGACTACATTAGCTTTTATTTCTGGTATACCAGCAAAATTGATCGCTAAAAAGCCTGTGTGGACCAATCTGGTTTACCAGTTTTTCTGGTAAGACCGCATTGGTATACCATTTTCGTAGACAGCGCTGGTATACCAGGAGTGGAATTCCGTAACTTTACTTTTTCTTCTAACTCGAAACAAACGCTTGAAGCAAGTTATGGAATATCACTCCAGATTTTGACATTTCAATTGATTAAAATGGCGGAAACGAAATTTTCACGGAGCGAAATTATTAAATTGATAAATATTTTTCGCGAAAAAGAATGGTTGTGGAATTCAAAATCAAATAATTATCGAAGAATTGATTTGAAAAAAAGAGCATGGGAAAATATTGCCAAAGAATTGAGTTTAACTGTGGAAAGTGTGAAAAAGAAAATGAAAGGAATTCGTTCGTATATCATATTTAGCTTCGATATCATATTTATCCCGTAATGCTAAAAAGGGATTTACCCAATATTGTCTTCGTTTTTTCAAATTTATCAAAAGTTCTTCTTCCTCCAAACATTTTAAAGCCAATATTTTGGCAATTTTAATTTTCTGTTCGCGGTTTAACGACATGTCAAAATTCAAAATCATACTGAAATGTCATACCAGAATTGGCCCACGCAAAAAAAAAACTAGTAGGCTATTATTTTTGGTGAACCAGCTAGTATACCAGAAATAAAACCTAATGTAGTCCCTGTGTAAGACAACAAAACCAATTTCTATAGTGTAGTGCTTACTCTAGTGGAAGTTAATGAGGAAAGGTCTTATTTTCCATTCTATATAATAGTTGTTCCCTGCCTATACATAAAAAAACCATTTTAACTTTACAGGAAATTTAATATTTTCTGTGAGCGCATATAAATCTATTATATTGTCGTTGTTTTAAAGAGACTTTGTAAAGAAAATGTAATCGGATGGCTTAATTTTGCATTAATCTTTTAATTTACAGTTATTATTAACAGAAATATGTACTTACAAATATGTATTTCGTATATATTCAGCAGCGAACGAACAGTATTTTGATATTTTAGCATGTAAGAAATTGCTTGCTTTCAGCACCGAAAACCGGGTAATTTTACCCAATTCAAACCCGGTTTTCGGTTCCAGAAAATGGCCGGGATTCCCGGGTACCCGGGTTTCGGGTACCCGGGATTGAATGCTCTAATGATGCGGTATAAATATTGTAGATGCAGCTAAAATTCGGCTACCTAAAATTTTGTCGGTATATATTTATAAACACACTCAATGCCACTCCAGGTAATAGTCAAGTAAGCAGTAGAAGTAATTTAATCTGTGGATAAAGCGCATAAACATCGTGTTTTGAATTACAAATATCCAAATGTTGTACACACAACGTAGTAATATTATTAGATTTTTATGTGTGTTGTAAAACGAGAAAGCGTCAAACATTTCTAACGAAAATAACAATATTTTTGAATTTTCATCTCAAATTGTGAAATGGTTTTAACTAAGATACAGAAATACTTAATTGTTTAATACACGTAAATTTGTTAAGGTGACTTGATATAAACACCTTTTCTTGATTGCTGTGTAATAATTTTAGCATAATATCTTATATATGTATATATATATATATATATATATATGTGTATATTTAAATATTTGTTAAATATACTGTAACATATCCCTTGTGTGTAGGTGAAAACTATATGGACCATAAACCTTTTTAGTAATTCAATTGCAGCGCCATGAACGTAAGATAAATGAAAAATTACCAAGGGCATAGCGGTTATTCCTTTTAAAGGGATGAAAAGGCCTTCATGTCACAACCTTAGAACGATAAAATCCAATATTAAAACCTATAAATAAAGTTTCAAATATTTTAAGGGCCCATGTCATCTTCCACATTCACACCCTCTTTTCATTTTCGGTGGTCTCTATATTTTTATATAATATTCATACACTTGTATATGACTATCTTTAAGATGCTCTGTATATTTTGTTATCCACGTATATTTATATTTAGATATAACAAATTTAAATATACACCAAAGTGCGCGCTAGAATGAAAAACCATATACATACATAGTTGCAAACATACTTGAAACTCATACTATCTCTTTCCATTGCTCAATGTTTAAATTGAGGGGGATCTCGTCACATAGTATTAGTAATCAGAAAGACCTTAATGTCATCTGGATTTAATCTGATTTCTCTCCTTACCTAAGAAGAGTGCTCTGTCAACCCTTTTTGCTTCTTAAACATATCCATATGTACTTAGTTGTGTCTTATTGCTAGTCTTGGCATTTTCCCATTTGTTTAAGGGATTGATGTTATAAGGCCAACATAAAGACCGAAAAGAACATTGGTACGGTTGAATTAAACAGGTTGAAATATACTTAAAACATTTTGGATGGAGGTTGGTAAGTATTCGCAATGAGGTTTGAGTATTATATTCGGCACGCAAGGTTCGATTAAATTGAAGCAGTCACGTTGTTTTCACTTTATTGATATAACCCCAAAGAGGCCTAAGGATTAAGAATGAGTGTTTTCGGCTCAAGTTGTTCTTATTCTATTCGAACGCTAAATATGAAATTTGTTTATATTTGTATGTATTGCACCGTTTCGATACACCCAGCACAAAAATTAGTAGTTTTAATACAAAACTTTTCCCGATGTTTTCATATTTGAGATATTATATAAAAAAAAAGAATCACAGTTCAATTTTGTTCTGAAATTTATCGTGTCGCTGTCTTCTCACACAAATATTTAGCTCTGTCTTACCAATGAAAAAATTTCTATTTATCATTTTAAGCCCAATTTTCATACCATTTGAACTTATATTGCCTTTGAATATAAATCAGTCATAAATGTTTTAATTCGATTTTAACAAACACTAGAGCTAACTGAAGATTTTTAAACGAGGTACTTATAATATTTTATCCCCTACACTCTCTTTTAAATTTACTGGATAAAATTTTAAATAAATATCAGACAATTGATGCGTTGCGTAAAAAAACATTTTATCATAATCTTAGTTATATGTCTATAGTAGATATTGCCTGAACTGGATATTTGTCATTAATAAAATCCACAAAAGCCTGTCAAATGCACAATTAAAATGTTTTCAAAGATAGTTTATCAGTTCAGAAATTCAACTCCTCCCAACTTTCATATACAGGCCGGTTTTATGTTGCAACTACATCAGTCTAAAATATAGTATACAAACAAGCTTAAAAAACGTTTTAAACTGACATTCAGCACACGATACTTATAACACAAATTCACTGGACATTGGCGAATCAATATCCCAGAGGGATTATCCCTTACTGTATTTGCACAGCTTTCCATATTTATCCTTATTTTGGCCATATATTAAGAGAACACAGTCACATCATCATTTCACAGCGAAGAACAATTTCCAGGGGGCTGATCTTTGTTGCAAATTTTTAGATATTAGTATAGCGGTTCATCAATTTATAAACATCATTTACAGGCAAATTATGAAAGATTCTCTTAAACTTGATAATGATAATAAGCTATATAGTGGAATAATAATCAACAATTAATATTTAAGGTATTTTTGTACAGTACGTATATAGTGAAATTCAATGTGATATGAAATGACGTAAAAAGCAGTCTTTTACGCAAAAAATAGAAAAAGTTTGTGAAAACCTAAAAAAAATTGGTGAAAATGTAAAAAACTAGCAAAAATCCTAAAAAATGGGGTATCGCATTCAATTAAGCCTGCCTTACACAGTCAATATTTTTGCTTCAATATTTTTATATTGATCGTATAAAGGCTATATTAAAGCAAAAATGTTGAAGCGAATTAAACGCTTTTGAAGATCTTTCAATATAATGAAGAAAAACTATTGACCGTGTAAAATTGCCTTAGGCGCAGCACTAGTACCAAAATGTTCAGCAAATTTGTTCAGCTTGGTTCATCA